>CM070600.1:40482918-40919156 GCA_036346395.1 Hsuehochloa calcarea
AGAGGCGAAAGAGGCATAAACAAAGAACCAAAACCTCAGAGTTTCATTGATAGAAATCAAAAGATTACAGAGTGAAACACAGAGGAATGATTACACAAATTTTCAGTTCATCCTCTCCAACTCAACAAACTCTCAAAATAACAAAATAACCTCTCCAAAGGCTCTTTAGCTAAAGCTAACCCTAATTTTCTCTCTCAAAAAGTCTAACCCTACAACCAGGGGTTCACCTCTATTTATAGCCCTTGGCTAACGGGTCTCCAACCCGTTATGCCGGCTAAACCCTAACGGAGCCCGCTTCCACTTGTGCCGCTTTGCGAAATGAACCTTTCGCCCCTCGCACACCTTCTGGAAACTCCCACATTCCTTGTTGTTCAAGACTCGCAACCGCCTCGAGTGCACGCCGTCTTCGACACGTCTTTACCGTTCTAACCTCAATGCCGCCAGCGTCTAGTCCGGTCTCCACGTGTCTCGCCACGACTCCACCTCGATGCCCTGCAACCAGTACAAACAAGAAACACATCACATAGCATTGCTCAAGTTAATATAATCATCAATTGCATTTAACTAAAAGCAATTCACAACTAAAAATCAAAACAATGCCTTTCTGCACAGTTCTGCCCACAATTGGAAGTTCCGCACTTACCATTGCGGAAGTTCCGATTATCGGACCGTCCGCACTTCCACGGCGGAAGTTCCGATTATCGGACCGTCCGCACTCCCAGGTTGAAAGATCCAATTGTCGCCACGTTAATACTCACGCCAAGATATCGACATACCGTGTTCCTGTGTGCGTAAGTTCGATTACCTCAATGTAACACAAATGTCGGGATAATCGAAGTTCGCTTTACCAAAGCGGAAGTTTCGATTATCGGAACTTCCGCTTTCCGTAACCTAAGTTCCGCACTTACGAAACAAACCAAAGAAAGAGCCGCAAACGCAATGATTTCAAACACAAACTTCTCACCACAGCGTCAAATACTCATCACTCAAACAGGGACCCTACTCACATGGTCTCTCACTATGACATGGGTATTCACTACCATCCGAGCAAGGCTAATGTAGTTGCGGATGCGCTTAGTCGCAAAGCGCATTGCAATGCCTCGTTGCTCAAGGAAATTCAGCCCACTCTTCTGGAGGAATTCCGGCGTCTCAACTTGGGTATAATTGAGCATGGTTCCCTCGCTGCCTTGGTTGTGCAACCAACCTTGGTGGATCGGATTAAGATCGCTCAACAATGAGATGTTGGAGTGAACAGCATCAAGGAAAATATCAAGAACGGAACAGCCAAGTGCTTCTCTGAGGATGAACATGGTGTTGTAAGGTTCGGGCAACGCCTTGTGGTTCCAAAGGACATGGAATTGCGGAACTTGATCCTCCGCGAAGCCCATGATTCGCCTTTGTCTATTCATCCCGGGGCCACAAAGATGTATCAAGATCTCCGTTAGGGATTTTGGTGGACCCGAATGAAGAGGGAGATTGCGAAGTTCGTTGCCGAGTGCGACGTGTGTCGTCGTGTCAAGGCCGAGCATCGGCCCAATGGATCGCTTCACCTCCGCCTATTCTCGAATGGAAGTGGGATTCGATCGGGATGGATTTTATCACCGGTCTGCCTCGTACCTCCAAGGGTAATGATGCCATCTGGGTTGTCATTGATCGGCTAACTAAGGTGGCGCATTTCCTTCCCGTCAAGACGAATCTCCGTGTAGGTCTTTTGGCGGATCTCTACATTGCCTGCATCGTGAGCTTACATGGGGTACCCAAGACGATTGTCTCGGATCGTGGTTCTCTTTTCACCTCTCGCTTTTGGCAAAGTTTGCAAGAGGCTATGGGAACCCGTTTTACCTTTAGCACAAAGATATCACCCCAAACTTATGGTCAGACCGAAAGGGTCAACCAAGTGTTGGAAGACATGCTTCGTGCTTGCGTCCTCTCCTATGGAAAGAATTGGGAGAAATGCTTGCCATTTGCCAAGATCTTTGCCAAGGAGGTTTTTGATTGGAGTCAATTGAGGATTTTGATTTTTGATTTCCATAGTTCCTTTACAAGAATTACAGAAATACTCAAGGACTTCGAGATGCAAGAAATTTTTTTAATTTCTTCTCATTTTTATACATTTGAAACACAAATCCACATTTGGGATGTTACAAAACCTCCCCCCCCCTTACAAAAATCTCGTCCCGAGATTTAGCTCACTCGGTAAAGAAGGATGGATAGTCGGCGCGGAGACGACCTTCCCTTTCCCAAGTAGCCTCCTCCTCAGAATGGTTCGACCACTGAACTTTAAGGAATCTGATGGTTCTATTCCGTGTCCTTCGTTTAGCCTCATCGAGTATGCGAACAAGGTGCTCGCGGTAGGTCAAATCCTCTTAGACATCGAGAGTTTCCAACGGAGCTTCCTCTGTTGGAACACGGAGGCACTTCTTTAGTTGGGATACATGGAAAATATCATGTACCCCCTCAAGTGCAGCTGGCAACTTCAACTTATAGGCAACAACTCCTTTCTTCTCGATAATACGGTAAGGACAGACATATCGAGGAGCAAACTTGCCCTTAACGCCGAAACGTTGATGGCCCTTCACAGGAGAGACTTTGAGATAAACAAAGTCATTAGGCTCAAAACTCAACTCACAACGACGGCGATCCGCATAGCTCTTTTACCTGGATTGAGCAGTGCGCAAACGATCACGAATAAGCTGGACTTGACTCTCGGCCTCATTGATCGAGTCCAGGCCAAAGAAAGGTCTTTCGCCGGTCTCAGAATAATTCAACGGGGTTCTGCACTTTCTCCTGTATAAGGCCTCGAAAGGTGCCATGCCGAGACTGGCCTGAAAGCTGTTGTTGTTGGAGAACTCGGCAAAAGGCAAGCACTTCTCTCAATTCTTTCCATAGGAAAGAACGCAAGCACGGAGCATGTCCTCCAACACTTGGTTGACCCTCTCGGTCTGACCATCAGTTTGGGGGTGATATGCGGTGCTAAAGGTAAGGCGGGTTCCCATAGCCTCTTGCAAACTATGCCAAAAGCGAGAGGTGAAAAGAGAACCCCGATCCGAGACAATGGTCTTGGGCACACCATGCAAGCACGCGATGCGGGATATATAGAGGTCTGCCAACTGACCTACATAAATCTTAGCCTGCACCGGCAAGAAATGTGCTACTTTAGTCAACCGATTAATGACAACCCAGATGGAATCCTTCCCCTTTCGGGTTCGGGGTAGACCGGTGATGATGTCCATGCCGACGGAATCCCACTTCCATTGGGAGTAGGCAAAGCTGAAGCAGTTCTGCTGGACACTGATGCTCAGCCTTGACACGACGACACACTTCGCACTCGGCAACGAAATTCACAATTTCCTTCTTCATTCGGGTCCACCAAAATGTCTGACGGAAATCTTGATACATCTTTGTGGCCCCGGGATGAATAGACAAAGGCGAATCATGGGCTTCGTGGAGGATCAAATTTCGCAATTCCATGTCCTTTGGAACCACAAGGCGTTGTCCGAACCTCACAACACCATGCTCATCCTCAGAGAAGCACTTGGCTATTCCGTTCTTGACATTTTCCTTGATGCTATTCACCCCAACATCCGATTGCTGAGCGATCTTAATCCGATCCACCAAGGTTGGTTGCACAACCAAGGCAGCGAGGGAACCATGCTCAACCAAACCAAAGTTGAGACGAACCTCCGTATGGGTGGGCCGGAGGTCCTACAACAAGGCATTGTAATGCGCTTATGATCGAGCGCATCTAAGAACGACATTAGCCTTGCCCGGATGGTAGTGAATACCCATATCATAATCTTTGATCAACTCCAACCATCTCCTTTGCCTGAGGTTTAGGTCAGGTTGGGTGAACAGATACTTTAAGCTTTTGTGATCCGAATACACTTCACAACGATTACCGATTAGGTAATGTCACCAAATCTTAAGTGCATGAATCACAACAGCTAACTCCAAGTCATGGGTAGGATAGTTGAGTTCATGAGGTCTCAATTGCCTTGATGTATAGGCTACTACCTTGCCTTCTTGCATAAGGACACAACCGAGTCCTCGACGAGAAGCATCGCAAAAGATATCGAAGCTTCGATGAATATCGGGAAGAACGAGGACGGGAGCGGTGGTCAAACGCTTCTTGAGTACTTGGAAGCCTTCCTCACAAGCAGCGGACCACAAGAACTTCTTGTCCTTCTTGAGCAACTTCGTCATCGGCTTCGCGACCTTAGAGAAGTTCTCGATAAAGCGATGATAATATCCCGCTAAAGCAAGAAAACTCCGCACTCCGGTTACCGAAGTAGGCTGACTCATGAAAGAACATCGCTGACCTTGCTAGGATCAACGGCTACGCCTCCTGCTGAAAGAACATGGCCCAAGAAAGCCACTTCCTTCAACCAGAATGCGCACTTGCTGAACTTCGCATACAGCTGGTGCTCACGAAGCTTGCCCAATACCAGCCTCAGATGTTCATCATGTTCCTCATCATTCTTGGAGTAGATAAGAATATCATCGATGAAGCCCATGACAAACTTATCCAAATACTCCATGAATACCGAATTCATGAGGTTCATGAACAAAGCAGGAGCATTGATTAAGCCGAACGACATGACGGTGTACTCATACAAGCCATAGCGAGTAGAGAAAGCCGTCTTTGGAATATCCTCAGGTCGTATCCGAACTTGATGATATCCCACTCTCAAATCAATCTTGGAGAAAACTCGAGCTCCAGTTAATTGATCAAAGAGATCATCAATACGGGGCAATAGATACTTGTTCTTTACCGTAACTTCATTAAGCGGACGGTAATCGACACACATGCGCAAAGTATTGTCCTTCTACTTTACGAAGATTGCAGGACAACCCCACGGAGATGAGCTAGGGCGAATGAAACGTTTCTCTTGCAGCTCACTCAGTTGCTTCTTCAACTCCACCAACTCGTTGGTTGGCATCCGATAAGGCCTCTTCAAATCGCTGTATCGGGAACCAACTCAATGGCAACTCGAGGTCTCGAATCGGTGGCATCCCCGAAGATCTTCAAGAAAGACATCAACGGTCACGAATCGTTGGGACTTTGTCGAACCCGGAACGGCGATCCCGACTTCTCGTGTTCATACACTAGTCCAGATTTCCAGTGTACATAAATACAAAATGTTATCACAAACATATCCAAAGGCGGTATATTAATAAGCATAGAGTTTATTACAACCGGGCCCGAGGCCAAATAAAACATTAAGCGGAAGCAAAATATAATGATAAGCCACACGATACGCCATGTAATCGTCTCGAGGTCGCCGCCTAATCGCCCCGCTTCCTCACCTTCTCGATACAGCCTTCTCCGAATAATAATATTCAAAGAAGAGTGAGCACTACAATCGTGTTTCGCAAATTACACCCAATACAGAGTTTAGAATGCATGCATAAGTTGTTCAAAGGAAGGTTATAGGGTTTATTTGCATAAATCAGCATTTTTGGTGTAAATAGTTATACTAAGTTTCAAGGCACATTTTCATTTCATAACTAAAATCAGATTTAAAATTTATCATTTTATAGTGGATAACCTCCATATGAAACATGGTGAAGGATACCCTCCTATCACAAGGCTACCCGCCCAAATTTACCACAAGGATTAACCATCCTCAAATCATGTCCAAAGTTATTTTAAAACCAAAAACAAATCTAACTTAGAGTGGCTTTGCTCAGCATGTCCATGACCGTGGACACGGCTATTCGAGTAGATTTACACTCTGCAGAGGTGGTACAACTTTACCCACAAGAAATACGAGCTCCTGGAAGTTTAAAACCTAAATTAAATCCTAAAATCAGAATTTCCGAAATTTTTCGAATTAAATTTCTAAAGGAAATTCTATTTATTGCGCCACCGACGCCAAGCAGATCGCGTAATCGAGATCGACAAGTGGGCCCGCACAAGATGGATCGAGTCCACAATGAGGCGCAAGTCCACGGTGGACTCTTGCACGCAATACAGTGAAGGGGGCATGTCTTGGGCGCTGCCAGGCCGCGCGGCAACCACGCTGGCGCCGACTTGGCCGCCACGCATGCGAAACGGTGAGGTGGCGCCGAGGTGGTCACCACGCCGCCGCCGGAGAGGGAGGCGCCGGAACCAAGGTGCAGGCGCACGGCGGCGCGCGAGCCCGGCCGGCGCGCAAAAGGTTCGTGGATGATGCCGAGTGTGATGCGCCACCGGCGACGCGAGGGCGTGGCCGGAAGATGGTCGGCGACGGCGAGAGGCGGGTGTGGTTCGGCTGCTGGCGCGAAGAGCTCCGCGACGTTCGAGGGTGCGGAGGTGCGCACCAGTTTGGCGGCCGAGGCGGCCGTGGTGCGGCCGAGGCGGCGGAGGTTCACCAGATGGCGGCGCTTAGAGGCAATGGAGCACACCGCCGGCGAGAGAGAGACCAACACGGCGATTGGGGCGAGGAGGCGAGGAGCTGGGCAAAGCTTGAGGGAGGAGAGGCGCACTGGTGCTCCTTTATAGGGCGAGGGCGAGGCCGGAGATGGAGATCGTGGGCGAGGTGGTAGCGGCCGCTTATGAGGTGAAGGCGGCGCACGGGTTTTTATGGCGAGTAAAGCCGGGAACGAACGCGGTGGGAACGGCCGCTTTCATTGCGCGTGATGGCGAGAGAAATAGGGGAGGGAATCACGGGAGTGAAGAGCTCCAGTGAGGCTTTAATGGCGGCAGAGGCGACGATCGCGCGGGGGAGAAGAAGGGGCGGGAAGACGACATCAGGCAGCCGGGCCCCACCGACAAATGGTAGAGGCAGAGAGGGAGAGAGAGCGCTTAGTGGTTTGATGCTCGCCGTCCGATTTGATCGGACGGCTGCAAGCATTTCAGCTGGGAGAGTTGGGTCGAGACGCACACAAAGGCCGGGCTTCGCCCAAGATCAGAAAGGCAGAATTTTAAATTCTTTTTCAATTGATTTAATTCCAGAAATTCAAATAGGCTTTTACAAAATAGTAAATGAAGTCCAAAAATTTTGAGAAAATTCACAGAAATTCTATGAGGCATTCTGGACTTAAATAAATTAATTCCAACTTTTAGTTGGTAATAGATTTTGCACATAAATTCTTTTAGCCTTAATATACTTTAGGGAAAAGTTTTTAAAAATTCCAGAAAATCCACAAAAATTAATAAAGTCTTATTTTTAACTGAAATTGAAATTTTGGGCTGTTACAAACCTACCCCCCTTAAAGGGAATCTCGACCCCGAGATTCAGACTTGGTTAGCAAAAAGGTAGGGATACTCGGCTCTCAAAACTTCTTCTCGCTCCCAGGTAACTTCTTCTTCTGAATGATTGCTCCACTGAACTTACAAGAACGAATGACTTTGCTTCTGGTGACGCGTTCTGCCACATCGAGAAACTTGATTGGTTGTTCCACATAGGTGAGATCTTCCTGAAGATCGATGCTCTCGAGCGGTGTTTCTTCCGCTGGTACTGAGACATTTCTTTAATCGGGATACATGGAAGACATTGTGAATAAATGACGAGATGTCGGTAGTTCCAACCGATAAGCAACTTCACCTCTTTTGCCAAAATCTTATAGGGTCCGACAAATGGGTGCGAGTTTTCCTTTAGTCCGAAATCTCTTCACTCCTGAGTGGAGTTACCCCGAGATAGACAAAATCTCCCATCTCAAGGATAGTTCTCTCCGACGATTATCGGCATAACTCTTTTGTCGAGTTTGAGCTACTTTCAGATGATATTCTTATCTATTCTATCTATTCTAAGGACGATGAGGAACATGTCGAGCATCCGAGGCTTGTGTTGGGCAAGCTTCGTGAGCACCAAACCGTATGGGAAGTTCAAGAAGTGCACATTCCGTTGAAGGAAGTGGCCTTTTTGGGTCATGTTCTTTCAAAGCAGAGGCGAGCCGCTGATCCTAGCAAGGTCAACGATGTTCTTTCATGGTTCACCTACTTCGTAACCGGCGCGGAGTTTTCTCGCTTAGCCGGATATTATCGCCGCTTTATCGAGAACTTCCAAGATCGCGGTCGATAACGAGTTGCTCAAGAAGGACAAGAAGTTCTTGTGGTCCGATGCTTGTGAGGAAAGCTTCCAAGTACTCAAGAAGCGCTTGACCACCGCCTCCGCCCTCGTTCTTCCCGATATTCATCAAGCTTCGATATCTTTTGCGATGCTTCTCGCCGAGGACTCGCAGTGTCCTCGATGCAAGAAGGCAAGGTAGTGGCCTATGCATCAAGGCAATTGAGACCTCATGAACTCAACTACCCTACACATGACTTGGAATTAGCCGTGTGATTCATGCACTTAAGATTTGGCGACATTACCTAATCGGAATCGCTATGGCGTATTCGGATCACAAAAGCCTAAACTATTTGTTCACCCAACCAGATCCAACCTCGTGCAAAAGAGATGGTTGGAGTTGATCAAGGACTATGACATGGGTATTCACTACCATCCGCAAGGCTAATGTTGTTGCCGATGCGCTCAGTCGCAAAGCGCATTGCAATGCCTTGTTGCTCCAAGAACGCCAACCCACCCTTCTGAAGGAATTTCAGCGTCTCAACTTAGGTTTGGTTGAGCATGGTTCCTCACGCTTTGGTTGTGCAACCAACCTTGGTGGATCGGATTAAGATCGCCCAACAATCGGATGTCAGTGAGCCGATAAAGGAAAATGTCAAGAACGGAACGGCCAAGTGCTTCTCTGAGGATGAGCATGGTGTTGTAAAGTTCGGGCAACGCCTTGTGGTTCCAAAGGACATGGAATTGCGAATTTGATCCTCCGCTAAGCCCATGATTCGCTTTTGTCTATTCATCCCTGCCACAAAGATGTATCAAGATCTCCGCTGTGGATTTTGGTGGACCCAATGAAGAGGGAAATTGCAAAGTTCGTTGCCGAGTGCGACGTATGTCGTCGTGTCAAGGCCGAGCATCAGCGTCCAGCAGGACTGCTTCAGCCATTGCCTATTCCTGAATGGAAGTGGGATTCGATCGGATGGATTTTATCACCGGTCTACCCCAACCTCCAAGAGCAATGATGCCATCCGGGTTGTCATTGATCGACTAACTAAGGTGGCGACTTCCTTCCAAATAAGACGGATCTCCGTGTAGGTCTTTTAGCGGATCTCTACATTGCCCGTGTCGTGAGCTTACATGGGATAACTAAGACAATTGTCTCGATCGTGGTTCTCTTTTCACCTCTCGCTTTTGGCAAAGTTTGCAAGAGGCTATGGGAACCCGTCTTACCTTTAGCACCGCATATCACCCCCAAACTGATGGTCAGACCGAAAGGGTCAACCAAGTGTTGGAAGACATGCTTCGTGCTTGTGTCCTCTCCTATGGAAAGAATTGGGAGAAATGCTTGCCTTTGCCGAAGTTTTCCTACAACAACAGCTTTTCGTGCCGCCTTGGCATGTCACCTTTCGAGGCCTTATACGGAGAAAGTGTAGAACCCCATCGAATCGTCCGAGACAGCGAAAGACCTTTCTTTGGTCCGACTCGATCAATGAAGCCAAAGCCAAGTCCAAATTGCTTCAGGATCGTTGCGCATGTACTCAATCAAGGCAAAAGAGCTACGCGAATCGCCGCCGCCGTGAATTGAGTTTTGAGCCCGATGACTTTGTTTATCTCAAAGTCTCTCCTTTGAAGGGCCATCGGCGTTTAGGCCAAGGGCACGTTAGCTCCTCGATATGCCTGGCCCTACCGTGTTATCGAGAAGAAAGGAGCCGTTGCCTATAAGTTGGAATTGCCACCGCACTTGAAGGGGTACATGATGTTTTCCATGTGTCCCAACTAAAGAAGTGTCTCCGTGTTCCAACTGAGGAAGCTCCGTTGGAAACTCTTGATGTTCAGGAAGATTTGACCTACAAGGAGCACCCTGTTCGCATCCTTGAAGACGCTGAACGAAGGACGAGGAATCGTGCCATCAGATTCCTCAAAGTTCAGTGGTCAAACCATTCTGAAGATGAGGCTACTTGGGAAAAGGAAGATCGTCTCCGGGCAGACTATCCATCTTTCTTTACCGAGTGAGCCAAATCTCGGGACGAGATTTTTGAAAGGGGGGGAGGTTTTGTAACATCCCAAATTGGGTTTGTGTTTCAAATGTAATAAAGATGAGGATAAATTAAAACTTTTGCTGCCTCATGTATTGTTACAGTGTTTGAAACCTCTTTCCTTTAATTGGTGGAAATTAAAACTCAAAATTTCCCCAATTAAATTCAAGTCATAAATCTCCTCAATGAAAATCTGGTGCCCAACCCCTGAAAATAATTTTCATTGGACCTAGGAGTGATGTTTAACACCTCAGAATTATTTCATAATTTTCAGAAATTATTTGATAATTTTTGAGACAAGTCAAACATTAGTCAAACTCCTAAAATAGCCTTCTGGAATTTTTAGAGAAAAATGCAGTGCATAAAAGTCTCTGAAAATTTTATATAAGGTTCCTCCTACTGTCAGCAATCTCCATTTAAAATTTCATAATTTTTGGAGCTTGTTTGCTATCTTAATTAATTATCCTAAGTCACCAAAGAAATAACTCAAAATCAGCTTTTACTATTCCTTGACTCAAGTCACACTCGGGTTCAAGCCATTCGATTCGATCGGACCAACTAATCGACCGACTCACCCACATGGGGCGCGCTCAATTTCGACCGTTAGATCTCGATCGTGCGGTCGCGCCGAGGTGACGTTCGATCGCCGATCCTCCTCTCGCTCAACCGAGCCATCCAAGATCGCCCTCGAAAGAGGAAACGTTCGACCATTCGAAAGCTCGCGCAACGTGGACCGTGGGATCCAAATCAACGGTCCAGATTAAGTGAGCGTCAATCGCTATTATCACCCCGCTCGATTTGAGCCGCTCGATTTCGATCCGACGGCCGCCGCTCGTCGCCTACCTCCGATCGCGCTTCTACCGGGTCAACGAGTTGGTGAAAATTTCAGAGCGTGGCGTCGGGTCACCTCGCTTTGGCCAACGACTCAAAGATTAATGAGCACTCATCGCGCCTCCAAGTCTTCGCCCTCCTCGAGTGCACTTGCTCCCATCGCCTCAATGACCTCAACTTCTGCAAAGCCAATTTTCTTCCCGCTGCTTCTTCCTTGCTCTTCGCCTATAAGACTCCCAAAGGGCTTCCTTATCCTCCTTTAAACACCCTCGAGCTCCAAAGATTGCTTCTAGTACATTGAGTGAGCTCCATTTCAAAAATTGCTCTCGCCGCCATTGTTGAAGCTTCAAGTTGTTCGTGAAAGTGGTGTTCTTGGCCCTCTCTCCGAACTCTGTTGCTTCCTCACTTACTTGGCGCCTCATAAAGTATTAACCCTCTGTCGATTTTGCTTTTGCAAGCAGAGAGCAATTAATTTCTATTTTCCCTTTCACCAAAAGGGTGATCTTCTTCTTTAGCTCGTAAATGCACCATTTTCAAACTCCTTGCTCCTCCGCTTACTCTCATCTTGGTGCGCATTAGCCCTCAATCAATTTCACATTTGGCCGCAGGATCTTATCAATTTGATTTTCCCAAATTCGGCCGAAAACCTTCAATTTCGCCTCCAATGTAAGTCGCCCATTGCTCAATTCTTTGTCAGAGATGCGCATTAGTATTAGGATCATGTTGGTGCTCTTGGTTAGCTTAGCTGTGTTTCTAGATCGCCGGCGATTAGCCGAGATCCTCTCACAATTTTGTCGACGAGCGCGAGTCGCCTTTTTGTCGGCGAATCGACTGTCGATCTTCGATCGACGCCCATAGCGAGAGAGCGCTCGATCGATTCGGGTTCGCGGCGGGACGTTGGATCCCGATCAACGGCTCGCGTCGCGGCGCTGTTCGGACCAGCCAGCGCTTCGGATCAACGTGGACCGCTGTATCCTGATCAACGGTCCAGATCCGATGAACGTTCGACCGCCGAACTTCGCTGGCATCTCGCTCGCTAGTTTTTCATCCAACGGCCGGTGATTAGGGTTGGCGCGTTTCGCCTATTGCTGCGCTGCGTGTGGATCGTTGGATCCAAGATCAACGGTCCCGATTCGAGTGAACGCTCGACCGTCCGAAGGTTCGATCCGATGGACCGCTGGATCCAAGATCAACGGCTCCTATGCGCGTGAACGTCGGACCGCCCGGACGCCCCGATCCGTGCGGAACCGCTGGATCCGATCCAACAGTGAGTGCTTAGGTTCGCACGTGAGTTCCGCTGCTTTGTGTTTGGGCCGCTTGATTTCGGATCTTCGGTCCAGATTTGTCCACGCCGCTTATCCGAATTATATTTCTGCAGAGTTATTTATCAACCTCAAAATAGTTTTATCTTTGAAAATGCATAAGTAAATCATTTTAACTCCAAAATCGGTCAAACCACTTTTGTTATTTTTCATTTCCAATGAACCTTATTCTAAAATAGGTTTCAACTATGTTTCGCAAATTAAAATTTAGATTTTGAAAGAAAGCATTAAACTGATTATCTGCATAACCAAAAATGGATTTAACTTGGAAAATTCATAACTATTTATTGAAAGCTCCAAATGAGATGAATCATGTGGGTTGTTCATCTTATGAGGTGCTTGTTTTTCTGTAAAAACTTCAGTAGCTCTACATTTCTAGAAAATTTCACTAAAATCATTGCTTAGGTAATCGCTTTCAATATTAGAGCCGAGCAAAATTGTTTTTAGCATAACTTTGGCATTGAGAATCCAAATCAATTGGTTCTTGTTTCATAAAAATCATGCTCTTTCTATCGTGAAAATTTGAGAGCTTTTTGTTGAAGTTGACTGTTGATCTTTTCGGTTTCTTTTTGCCTTATTGGTTCTTTTTGGTTCTTTCGATAGGATCCAAGAGCACATTGATAATCTTGTTGATCCACAAGAAAGACTCCACTCCACCCAAGAAGCGTGCAAGATATTTGATCATAAATGTCCCATTACTTTCAAAGTCTAATATCTTGTTTACAAACTATATGTATGCATTGCTTTTGTGTCCAATTAATTTTGCCTGCTTAGAGGTAGCTATTCCTAATGCATTGTTGCCATTAAAATGTTATCCTCGCCACAACCATAAGTTATTAATATCACGGTGAATTAGAGCCCGTGATTCAATTATGCTCTTTACCGCTTTGCGATGTCATGCTTAGAAATGCTTAGCTACCGGTAGAATTGGGCGGTTATCGACTTAGTCGATGACCTTGATCACACAAATTATTTTGTTTATTTTGGTTCAAGACCTTATGCTTTTGTTTTGTAAAACCGAAAATGAAACAAAATGATTTGACTTGGGCACAATGGCATGTTGGTGTGATTGTTGGGTGTGACAAGGAAGGTGCCTGTGTCCCTAAGGACCTAATTGTTACTTGTGTCACTAAGCCAAGCGCTTATGCGTATAACCACGCGAGAGGGATATGGGACCTCTCTTGACTTAGTACTTTGGCGTGGGTTATCTCTGAGTCGCAGGAGGGGTTGTGTGTGTTGTGTGAAACATGATATGTGTTCTCGGTGTTCTTGTGTTGGGTGTGGGTGGTGGAGATTCCTGGTAGGTTCTCCACCTCGAGGAGCATGGTAGTTGTCCAAGGCTTTACTGCGCGACGGTAGTTGACCGAGGCTTTACAATGACTCGACACAACGTATGGGTTTCTATCCATACCATGCTCGTGAATAATCCACAATATTGGAAATGTCTCGAGGGACTTAGCCGTGCAAAGATACCTAAGGAAGTGTGCTTAATAGCTTGGCAAAAAGGCGTCAGCGTGTGGGTACATTGGTACACCCTCGCAGGATAAAACTATTTGAATAGCCTCGTCCTAGGTTATGGACATGCTTGGTAAGGTCGCAAGAACTAGACTACAACCTTTTAAATTAAAATTTGATATGGTTGGCATGAATGGGTAATTCATGCTATTGTTGTGGTGACTAATGGTTTAGTCACTTCCAGGATCTGCTTTTATCGTTGTTGCTACTTGATTACTACTGTTTTTATCAAATAAAATCAGATTGCAAAAATTGCCTTTGATCTATTACATTATTGCAAATAAAACTTGCTTTATGCTTAAAAATTTGAGTCCTAACCTGCTCCACTTAAATAAGCTTGCATATAGTTATTGTATAGATCTGTTATCATTCTTATATATCTTATAGTACATTCAAAGTACTCACCCAATTTTTTGAAGTCAATGCTTTTTTTGCAGAGGAAGAAGGTGAGCCCCAAGGGCCTCACTTTTGTGAAATGTGATGTGGATTCGACGACTAGCTTGGCGGTCCGGTCGGTTGCCTTGTGGGTTAAAGGCACACTGATTGGCTCTTTTTGGTTTGTAGCCATCTTATGGCACTTTTGCTTCCGCTGTTAAATTTCTTTATGTATATGTCGTTTTGGCCAGTCGGCCTCTCTTGTGTAATAATTATCTTTTATTTATGTTACCTTCTGGTTGTTGTTTTGCTTCGGTTCTATGTGAATGAATGGAATTCATACCTAAATTTTGTAAAGAGGTGTGTATACTGCATTTCTGGGAAGTATACATGTCTCGAGTCTCGGATTATCTGCTTTGTGATGCTAGGACCGAATGGATGGTTAAGCATTACAAGCCGGATAAACCGGGGTCTTACAAATCACAACCTGATTGGGTCCTAGGTAGTCCGGTGATAAAATCCATACCAATCTCCTCCCATTTCCACTCGGGAATTGGTAATGGTTGTAACAATCCGCAGTCTCTCGATGTTCGCCTTAACACGACATACATCACAACGCAACAAACTCAGCGATCTCTCGCTTCATACTAACCCACCAATACTTTTCCTTCGGATCTGGTACATCTTGGTACTCCGGGATGGATAGAGTAAGGTGATTCATGAGCTTCTTTCGTAATCGCTTGTCCGGTTTCATGATGTTTAGGTACACGCATGCGGTTGCCAAACCATATCGGCTCCTCGCTCATCTTCGTAAAATCTCGGGCTTTGCCTCTTCTCATGTTTTCCATGATTTCTTTGATGTCTTCGCCTTCTAGCCGTTTTTCTCGATCCGACTTTGTATGGTTGGTTGGACTTCCACCGTGTTGATACTGACCTTGATCGACAATTTCCGATTCGATGCTTTAGTTCTTCATACAACTCGCTTGATTTTCTTGAACTAACACCGTGTTGCAAGATGCCTTCCTACTCGAGCATCCGCTACCACGCTGGCTTTACCCGGTGATAATGAATTCCAAGGTCATAATCTTTTATCAGCTCTAACCATCTTCTTTGCCTGAGATTAAGATCTGACTGGGTGAAGATATATTTCAGACTCTTATGATCTGTGAAAATCTCACAGCGGTTACCAATGAGATAATGCCGCCAGATTTTCAAAGCATGCACAATTGCCGCTAATTCTAGATCATGAGTTGGATAATTTCCTTCATGTGGCCTTAACTGACGAGATGCATAAGCCACGACCTTTCCTTCTGCATCAAGACATCCTAGCCTCAAGTGATGCGCCATGAAAACTTCAAAATCCTTACGTATATCTAGTGAAACTAGCACTGGTGCAGAGACTAGTCTTTTCTTCAGCTCTTGAAAACTATGTTCACAAGCACTTGTCCATTCAAATTTCTTTTCCTTCTTCAGAAGTTGAGTCATGGGTTTGGCGATCTTGGAGAAACTTTCAATGAATCATGGTAATATCCAACTAATCCAAGAAAACTTCTCACTTCGTGATGCACTTGGGTTGCTTCCAATCCATTACGACTTCAACCTTTGAGGGTCTACCGCAACTCCTCCTCTCGACACAATGTGTCCAAGAAAAGCCACTTGATCGAGCCAAAATTCACTTTTGCTGAATTTGGCATAAAGTTGGTGTTCTCGAGTTTGTCCAAAATAATTACGAGATGTTTTTCATGCTCTTCCACATCTCTTGAGTAGATGAGAATATCATCTATGAATACCACCACAAACTTATCCAAGAATTCCATGAACACTTTGTTCATCATATTCATGAAATAAGCAGGGGCATTTGTTAGTCCAAATGACATCACCGTGAACTCGCATACCCATATCCGTGGTGAAGGTCGTCTTCTAATATCTTCCGTCCGATTTTTAATCGATGGTAGCCTCGACCTCAAATCAATCTTGGAGAAAACATCTGCTCCTTTAAGTTGATCAAACAGATCATCTATCCTAGGTAATGGGTACTTGTTTTTGATTGTTACCTCGTTGAGTGATCTATAGTCCACACACATTCTCATACTATTGTCTTTCTTTTTGACAAATAGTACCGAGCTCCCCAAGGCGATGAACTTCGGTTGAATGTAACCTTTACTCGTAGTTCTTCGATCCGCTTCTTCAACTCGCTAGATCATTTGCCGATTCTCGTAGGGTCGCTTCGAATTGGAGCGATCCACGACTAAGTCAATTAAGAACATTATGTCCCGGTCCGGTGGCATACTGTAAGTCCTCCTAAAAACATCCGATATTCTTGTACCACGGGTATATCTTCCAATTTTACTTCCTTTAAACCGGTCAAGATAGGACTTCTTTCCGTAGAAGTCTTGGGTCTGAACTCTCATCAAATCCCTTGTTCATTGGTGAGGTTGATAGATCTACTAGCACAATCTATCCTACCTTGATTTTTGGCAAGCCACCCATTCCAAGAATTACGCCCAATCTTGCGTAACGCAAGACTATTAAGTTTGCCGAGAAAGTTACTCCAGAGATTTCAAAGGTAAGATTTGGGCAAAAGAAACTAGCCCTCATTTCTGAGCCCGGGGAATGGATTAACATGGGCTTAACTAAGGGGGAGATCGATAACCCATACTTTTCCACAAACTTATTTGACACAAAAGAATGCGAAGCTCCTAATCAAATAAAACCGATGTCGTATCGAGTTGACAAGGAACGTACCAAGAACAACATCCGTGTCTTTGATAGGCTTCCTCTCAAGGTGACATGATTCACACGCCCTTCATGAATCGACCACCGGTCTTGAGGGACCGCCGAGACTAAAGCTCCGGAGTTGGCTTGACGGGGTGGCAGCAGTCGCTTCTTGGGACACTTATTGGCATAGTGACCCAACTCGTTGCGATGAAAGCAAGTGATTCTCGCCGTGGAAATAGCCGCTTCACTGAACCGACCTCCGGATGAACTACTATGGAATCCGGAAGTATTTGGGCGCGACTTGAGCCGGAACTCTTGGTGTAGTAGATCGAATCTCCCACGCCGAGGTGGTGAGATCGAGAGAAGCGAGGCTTGGGCGATCCTCCGAGTTAAACTTCCGAGCTGCCATCCTCTACTTGCGATTCTCCATTTCGATGTTTGCCTTCCCGGCGATGGCCTTATTTACCAACCGCCGAAAGTCGGTAAAATCGAGAAATCAAACGAACAGAGAGTTCGTCGCTTAACCCTTCCGTAAATCGCTCTTGCCTGCTTCGCCTCTCGCTACATCCTCGGGGCATAGCGAGCAAGTTGGTTAAACTTATGCGATACTCGCCGATCGAACGGTTTCCTTGGCGTAGCAGCGAAACTCCTTCTTTTCAAGGTAATCATGCCGATGGAATGTGAGATCGGCGGAAAGCTTGCATGAACTCATCCCAAGTGATTTCTTGGGCATTAGCATGGGACATGCTGAAGTTATCCCACCATTCTGATGCGGGACCAATCAATTGATGAGAGGCAAACAAAACTCTCTCACGATCTGTGCATTGAGCAATATCCAGCTTCTTTCCAATGACCCTGAGCCAATCATCTGCGTCCATGGGTTCCGTGCTACTAGAAAACGCTATGGACGATCCTCATGAACTCGACAAAGTCACTCTTGCGGGAGGTGGAGGAGCATGATAGGCTGCTGACGCTTGAGTATTCTGGTTGCTGTGAAGGGACTGGGCTAGCAACTCAATCAGATGAGTCTGATTGGCCATCATTTGGCGCCAGTCAGGAGCTTCAGTTGGAGGAGGTGGTGGCTGTTGAACTGGGTTTTCTTGATAATCCGCATTCTCATTTCCTTGCCCTCTAGCACTGACACTTCCGGTGCGGGTGGTCACCATCTGATGAACTCTTCACAGATTAGACAAGAGAGACAGGAATTATAAGAGTATAGATCTAAAATAGCCCAAATTCAACAAACACAAGACAAGAACATTTCGGCAAAATAATTTATTTTTATTTTATTAATTCATTATGGCTACTACAAAGGTTTGGTAGCTCATAATTCGCAACTAAAGGAAAAATTTAAGGTCAAATCTATGGTGTTATTGGGGTATAATCTGGCTCACTAGAACTAGCCTCGCCTTCCTTGTAGGAGGCCGCTTCTTTTCTCGAGCCTTCAAATTTTCTTACGCATCTTGTAATTTCACTTGCAGGAGAGACACCATCTAGTGTATTCCGTAGGCATAATCCATGGCTCGCCGAGATCCACGATGAGTGAGATCGGGACGCCTTCATCTCTATTTGAGCGAAAAGCACCACATGCCGGGTTGGGATGTGCATTGGGTAATAGTGGAACCCAAAGGCCGTTGAGGCGGTGATCGTAGATGTAGCGAAGTCTCGGGTTGCTTCCCCGGTCAGATCCTCGATGCCTTCGCGAAGGTGTCTCGTCGCATTGGGGCATCGAAGATGTGGAAATCGTGTTCGGCGATAGATTGGAGTAGAGGATCACCTCTACTCTCCACCGCTCTGATTTCCCACCTTATACTTGTATCCTTGATACGTCGGTCTTTCTTCAAAGTCCAAGTGCTCGCATCATCTTCCGAGAATGGCGCCCAATGACCAAAGAAGACTCCATGGGAAATGGCATTCGGAACTTCAGCCATCTACAATTTTTGAAAAGGAGATGAGTTAGTAAATAATTTTTCAAGAGAAAAGTTGAGGAATGACTCCAGAAGACCAATGTATTTTTAATTTTCAAAATAAATCCTTAAGGGTTTGATTTCCTTCTAGGTCACGACCTACAGTCGATATGGCTCTGATACCACTTTTGTCGAACCCGGGAACGAAGGATCCCGAATTCTCTGTGTTCATACACTAGTCCAGGATTTCCAGTGTACACAGTCAGAAAAATGTTATCACAAACATATCCAGCGTGTATATTAATAAGCATAGAGTTTATTACAACTGGGCCCGGAGGCCAAATAAAACATTAAGCGGAAGCAAAATATAATGATAAGCCACACGATACGCCACAGGCAATCGTCTGGAGGTCGCTGCCTAATCGTCCTGCTCCTCACCTTCTGGATAGCAGTCTTCTCCTAAATAATAATATTCAGCATGAGTGAGCACTACAACTATGCTCGCAAATTACACCCAATACAGAGTTTAGAATGCATGCATAAGTTGTTCAAAGGAAGGTTATAGGGTTTATTTGCATAAATCAGCATTTTTGGTGTAAATAGTTATACTAAGTTTCAAGGCACATTTTCATTTCATAACTAAAATCAGATTTAAAATTTATCATTTTATAGTGGATAACCTCCATATGAAACATGGTGAAGGATACCCTCCTATCACAAGGCTACCCGCCCAAATTTACCACAAGGATTAACCATCCTCAAATCATGTCCAAAGTTATTTTAAAACCAAAAACAAATCTAACTTAGAGTGGCTTTGCTCAGCATGTCCATGACCGTGGACACGGCTATTCGAATAGATTTTCACTCTGCAGAGGTGGTACAACTTTACCCACCCGAGATAATTTGCCCGTTATGTCGGCCAATACACGCTTCCTTAGGCGTGTGACTGGGCAATTATCACAAGGCGTTTCCAATGCATTACCTCAATACCAATATGCCCGCTAAGGTCTCACTTCCATTAGGCTAACCACCTGCCGGAAACCCCCTCTTGCGCCAAGTGGGAATAAAGTCTAACCGACACCCACACAACAGAAATGGCATAAACAATAATGAGGTAAGACAAATTATTAAGCCTGGTTCTGCCCATACAGAACATGTGGTAGTACGGTGGAGCTTTCAATAAAAACCCTGGGTCTCAGTCCTAACCAGACAGGCACGTGCATAAACCTGCACCCACCAACGGTCCATGTTTGCCCAAGTACAAACTATTTTCTTTTATTTTTATAATTTTCAAAGACATTTGCAAAAGTCCACCATGACAAAGCAATGGCATAGGCTTTTTATCAATTTATGAAATTTTGGCTAAATTCTCCCAAAGTCAAATATTTCATGGTCTAAGCATTTGCTATGCATATATTTATTTTTAAATTCATTTGACTAAGGTTACAAGGAATTGATAATACACCAATCAAATTTGGCTATACAAAGGAATTGGAATAATTAAATATTTAAAATGGGAATTTAAAATAATTAAATACAATTATGCATGCAATAATAATTTAAAACAGAAATTAAATAATTTTAAATATTGGGGGCAAAATGGTCAATGGTGTAACTTGCCTTGCTCAAATTCCTGGTATTCTACTTCTTCAATAGGGTCAAGCTCTCCGGAGTCGTCAAAATCTATACGCGAAAATATTCCAAATTCAAACAGAATTCAAATGAACACAAATAAATTCAAATGAAAATACAAATTAATTCCAAATTAAATAATTTGTATGAAGAGTTAGCTAGATCTTGATTTTATACTAATTTAGAAATTTGAATCACCTAAATCGGAGTTTGTATGAAGAAATACGAGCTCTGGAAGTTTAAAACCTAAATTAAATCCTAAAATCGAATTTGAATTTCTGAATTAAATTTCTAAAGGAAATTTATTTATTGCGCCAATGACGCCGCAAGTGATCTTGCACCGAGATCGACAAGTGGGCCCATACAAGATGGATCGAGTCCACAACAGGCGCAAGTCCACGGTGGACTCGGTGCACGCAATAGCAGGCGAAGAAGGCGGTACCTTTGGCCTCTGTGGCCGCTACCGCAACCACACGGCCGACTTACGCCACGCACGCGAAAATGGTGAGGTGGCGCCGAGGTGGTGACCACGCCGGCCACGGAGAGGGAGGCGCTTCGGAACCAAGGTGCGAGCGCACGGTGGCGCGCGAGCTCCGGCGGCGCGCAAAAGGTTCGAGGATGATGCCGAGTGTGATGCGCCACCGGCGACGCGAGGGCGTGGCCGGAAGATGGTCGGCGACGGCGAGAGGCGGTGTGGTTCGGTCGTTGGCGGCGAAGGAGCTCCGCGACGTTAGAGGGTGCGAGGTGCGCACTGTGTTCGATCTTGGCCGAGGCGGTGGTGCGATCGAGGCGGCCGAGGTTCACCGTGGCGGCGCTAGAGGCAATGAGCACAGCTCGGCGCGAGAGAGACCAAATACGGCGATTGGGGCGAGGGAGGCGAGGGGAGCTGGGCCAAAAGCTTGAGGGAGGAGAGGCGCACCTGGTGCTCCCTTTTATAGGGCGAGGGCGAGGCCGGGAGATGGAGATCGTGGGCGAGGTGGCAGCGGCCGTTTACGGAGGTGAAGGCGGCGGCGTTAACGGGGTTTTTAAGGCGAGTAAAGCCGGGAACGAACGCGGTGGGAACGGCCGCTTTCATGCGCGCGATGGCGAGAGAAATGGGGAGGAATCACGGAGTGAAGAGCTCCAGTGAGGCTTTAATGGCGGCAGAGGCGACGATCGCGCGGGGGAGAAGAAGGGGGCGGGGAAGACGACGCTATGCAGCGGGCCCCACCTGACAGCGAGACAGAGAGAGGGAGAGAGAGCACTGAGTGGATTGATGTCGGCCGTCCGATTTTGATCGGACGGCCCAAGCATTTCGCGAGAGAGTTGGGTCGAGACGCAAGACAAAGGTCGGGCTTCGCCCAAGATCAGAAAGCGTAGAATTTTAAATTCTTTTTCAATTGATTTAATTCCAGAAATTCAAATAGGCTTTTAGAAAATAGTAAATGAAGTCCAAAAATTTTGAGAAAATTCACAGAAATTCTATGAGGCATTCTGGACTTAAATAAATTAATTCCAACTTTTAGTTGGTAATAGATTTTGCACATAAATTCTTTTAGCCTTAATATACTTTAGGGAAAAGTTTTTAAAAATTCCAAAAAATCCACAAAAATTAATAAAGTCTTATTTTTAACTGAAATTGAAATTTTGGGCTGTTACAGACTTCACTAATATCTAGAGTGGGCTTCGCTTTCAGCGCGTAGAGATGCGACCTCGCAGCTCTGGCGAAAAGCGAACCTGCTCACCGGAAGGACTAGATAGAGAGACACACTTCTTAGCGCAATTGATTTGTCCCTTGTGCTGGGACAACCAATCCATGCCAAGGATTATATCTAGACTTGCTGAATAAAGGAGGATAATATTTGCTAAGAATCCTACCCCTTCAAACTCAATTGGGACTTGTCTACACTCAGATTCAGCTCTCAACTCCGAACCAGTAGAGCGAATGAACAACGGGGCCAACAATGGAGTAAAAAGAACCTCACTAATAGTAGAAAAAGACTCAGAAACAAAAGAATGAGATGCTCCGGAATCAAACAAAACAGTATCAGAATGAGAGTTAACAGAAAGTGTACCCAGCACGACGTCGGGTGCATCCTGTGCCTCCTCTGCGGAGATGAGGTTGATGCGACCACTACCCACACCTTGGGTAGCAGGGACTATCTTCGGGTCCAGAGAAGAACCAACTCCTTGCCCGCGTCCTCCATTAGGACGAGGGGCTGCTCCTGTCTTCTTAGGGCATTGATTCGCATAATGCCCCTTCTGGTTGCAGGCGAAGCAAGCGACTCTGGTAGTCGGGTTGCGGGGGCCACCCTGCTGACTCGCAGGTGCACGTGATTGGGGCACGGCCTGCGAAGAACGAAGGGCAGGTGCTGACGGCCTCGGGGGTGCCGAACCCTGATGATGTGACCCTCGAGACTGACCCTTGATGACCTGTGGGCATCCCACTTACGCTTGCGGGAATCCACATGCGCTCTCCCTGAGTGATCGGCGACGATGACCTTGTCCACCAAGGTCTGGAAATCAGGGAAGTCGACGATGGATAGCTTGTCCTGCAGCTCCTCGGACAAACCATCCTTGAACTTCTCTTGCTTGGCCTCATCAGTGGCCACCTCCTCCAGAGCATAACGAGCCAAATGGTTAAACTCGTACAGGTACTCCGTGACTGAGAAGCGCCCTTGCTTGAGCGACAAGAACTCCTTTTTCAGCTTCATCAAGCCGGCATGAATATGACTCCGACGGAAGGCAGTGCGGAACTCCTCCCATGTGATGGTGTGCTGTCAGGCTGCATGGCGAGAAAACTCTCCCACCAAGACAAAGCTGCACCCTCCAACTGGTGTGATGCAAAAAGTGCCTTCTCATGCTCCTGGCACTGGGCTATGCGAAGCTTCCGCTCAACCACACGAAGCCAGTCGTCTGCATCAAGCGGGTCCTCAGACCTGGAGAAAGTGGGGGCTCGGTTTGAAGAAACTCCGCAAGTCCCCCACGCGGCTGGTGTCCACTCCCTTGCCCGGATCCTGAAGCACCGGTAAGGGTAGAGGTGTTGCGCGCGATGACGTCCAGAAGAACCCTCCGGTCTTCCGCACAGTTGCGCTCAATCTGAAGAAGGACCTCGGCCATGGTCGGAGGAGGAGGAAGCTCCTCGTCCGGACCAGCTGACTGGCCTTGGCCACTACGAGTGCGTCCGGTCATCCTGTTAAAAGGAACTTTGGTTAAGAACTAGACCCGAAAAACAAAGCCGAAAGAAAGCAAAAAGCTAACGACTAGGGGAATGGAATATCACCCTAATCAAAAACGAAAAACAGCAAGTAGATAAACTTAAAAGGATTATAGAAAGACTCTAAAAACAGCAAGGAATCACTGTAGGACCGGAAAGGCGACTAGGGGGGGTGAATAGGCGCTTTCACAACTTTCTCGCCTAAATCAAATTCAACACGAATTTTACTCCTTTAGCTATGAAAGCTAAGAAGATCAGTAAGCACACAGCGGAAGCCTTGTGCTGAATTTGAAACCCCGACAACCACACGACACAAAAGTGGTGACTTAATCTCAAAGGGTCGATCTGGGCACAGCGGTCGACCGTCCAGATCGCGGTAGCGATCGGCCATCGACGAGCGGTCGGACCGGCAACTAACGAGCGGTCGTACCGGTGGATATCGGGTCGACCCGGCAATACTAGCGGTCTGAAAACACGGGCGGTCGGACCGCCGTTATAAAACCGGTCAGACCGGTACAGTCCAGTACTGAAAAATCAAACCCAAATCCAAAACGAAATTTGATCCAACTTTTGATTCAACCAATGAAACTTGACCAAATTTCGAGCACACCTCCCTAATGATATTGGAGACCTATTTCTAGCGACGATCCTTCAGATCCACTTCGCAGAAACAATCTCTCAAGGATTAAACAAAGAAGTGCACAAACCCTAGAAATATGAAAATCTTTGATTCAAGACTTGCTTGTGGGGATTGATGGTCTAGATGATTCTAGGAGTATTCCTACACATCAAAGCAAGACAAAATGGGTTAAGAGACCAAGCATAAACCCTTGAATCAAGGAAGCACCAAATTCATTCAAATGAGAGAAGAACACAAAAGGGGAGACAAATGATCTCACAAGCAAGCATCACAAGATTGATTGATCTCACAACATGCTTACAAAGCCACTCCAACAAGGAGGACAAGAGCTCACCCAAGGAGCACACAATCTCTCCCTCTCTTCCTCTCCAAACCCTAACCCTAGAAAAAGGAAGGGGAAACCAAATGAATGCCTCAAGGGGGTTTTACATCTCCCCCCTTCTATTTATAGGAGGGGACTAGGTTTTCACTTTTGGGACCCATTCATACATGGGACCCACACACTCATCTGTTGAAGCAATCGCCTGCTTCACCACGTGTAGGTTGATCGGCGGTTCTCATCGCCGCCAAGCCTCTCTTGTCCAATCCCATCGAACCTCCCGAGACTCGCACCGATATCCGCACCGCCGATCCAACGAGTCATGACGAACCACCCGCTCGATCCATCTTGCCCATCTCGCACCATGCTTGAGTCACACGACCTCACCGCATCCATGATCGCTCGACCTCGGCTCTCCAAGCGTAGTCCCGATCCACTCACCGCTGACGCCATTGACCGCAAGCCACCGCACAAAGAATAGACAAACAAACCGCTTCCGGAACAAGTTCTTCACAACTTGACCCACGTTAGTTCCACAATGCAATATACATCAATAAAGCATTGATAACCAAACATGAACCACATTGAAACACATCAATGCAAACTTGGCTCACCTCCAAGTCATCGGCGGTCTGACCGCCCCACAAGGCCGGTCCGACCGATATCAGGCCGGCCGGACCGATCCCACAACGGCGGTCGGATCGCCCCAAAGGACTTAGCCAAAATTCCACGAAAATCCAAACCTTCCGAATTTTCAACTCAATAGAACTTTTGACTGGGAGCTCCAAAAATGATGCAACCACATCCAGGAGACTCTCCTCACCTGCCTACACAACCTATTTTTGGATTAGCCCCAAAATCCACTTTTAGGTCAGGCCGGTCCGACCGGCACCCACGGCCGGTCCGACATCTCCACGGCGGTCCGACCGCCCCACCACCTGGCCGACCACACGTGGTCCGACAAAGATAAAGCAAACCCCGAAAACGCGAGATTTTGCAAACCAACAAAGCCATTGCCAATTGACTCATCATCCTGAGATCGTGCACATATCCTCACGATATCCACAATCACCAAACCAAAGCTCAACTTCCCACACAACTAACCCATATTGAATGAACGAGTAATTTGATTGAGAAGATAAAAATTAGAATATAACGTAAGATCTAATACCACTAAAGAGCAAGGTTGGGTCAGCGAAATTAGTGTTAGATACATAGCTAACTAGTATCACATCTTAACCTTTTGTTCCCACAAGTTTTATTTGATTAACCTCTCATTTTCTACCCCCACTTAGAACCTTTGAGCTTGCTGTCCAGAAATTGAAAGATCGCTATCCAGGTTTTGCATCCAAGCTTCTAGTCGAAATTATCTATTCCAGAAACTTCAAAACCTTTTAGAGGGCAGCCAACACTTCAATTTGCCAAACTCATTAGTTCCCAAAACCCAATTAAACGATAACAACTATCTTTGAAGAAAGGAGAGGTAAACTACTTTTTTTTAAACTCAAATTAGAGTAAGATGAGAGGAGAAAGCTAAGATAGGTAAGGAGGAAAATCTGAGAATTACTTAAGCTTTTACAAATCATTTGATACTTTGAAAATAAGGTTTTTCAAAATATCCTAACGACGACCAAGCTTGGGTTACTACGATCAGTATGGCTCTGATACCAACTCTTGTGAGACCCCGGTTTATCAGGCTTGTAATGCTTAACCATCCACTCGGTCCTAGCATCGCAAACAAAAAAAACCGAGACACGAGACATGTATACTTCCCAGAAATGCAGTATACACACCTCTTTACAAAAAGTCATGCATCAATTCCATTCATTCACATAGAACCGAAGCAAAAGCACAAACTAGAAGATAAGCGAAATAACAGATAGTTATTACAAATGAGAGGCCGATCGGCCAAATACATATAAATATAAAAATAAACAGCGGAAGAAAAAGTGTCATAAGATGGCCATAAACAAAAGAGCCAATCAGTGTGCTTTTAACCCACAAGGCAACCGACCGGGCCGCCAAGCTAGTCGTCGAACCCGCAGCACATTTCACAAAAGTGAGGCCCTTGGGGCTCACCTTCCTCCTCTGCAACAAATAGTTAAGCAAAACAAATGAGTACAAAAATTGCACTCCGCAAGACTTACGTGTAGAATAATAGACCTATACATATGCTACATGCAAGCTTATTTAGGTGGAGGCTGTACGTTTTATTTTCGGCACAAAGCAATCTTCATTTGCAATAATGTAGTACAGTTAAAAGCAAGTTGACAAATCTGTTATTAAATGTTCAAATAAGAGTAAAGGACAACAGTAATAACAATAGATAGAGGACAACAACAATCCTGGAAGTGACTAAACCCATAGTCACCACAACAATAGCATAAATTACCCATTCATACCAACCATGTCAAATTTTAATGAAAAAAGTTGTAGTCTAATTCTCACGAGGTGTATCCGAGCGTGTCCATAACCTAGGACGAGGCTATTCTAATAGTTTTATCCCTGCAGGGGTGTACCAATGTACCCACACGTCAGACCGCCTTTTTGCCACATGATTAGCATACTTCCTTTGGTATGCCAGCACAGCTATGTTGTAATACCCCGAATTTTATTCGGTCGATTAGAAGAATATTTGGGAGAAAGATGTAATACCCCGGAATTGAATCGGGTAATTAGAAAATAGCCAGGAGGAGAAATGATAATTAAAGGAGTAGAAATTCCTGAAAAATAGAAGGGGTTTTCCATAAACTCGACAACTGGGCTCGGCCACGGCCCAGGAGGGGCCCATGTGGTGGCCGGCCATAAGGGGGGGGTTCCCACCCCCTAAACCCTAAACTCCACATTTCTCTCCCCCTCCCCCCTTTGGAGCCGCCGGCCCCCCTTCCCCCTTGCTGTGCGCCGCCTTGTACATCAATTTTGGGTAAGATGCGTTCGTTTTCTGTCCTGTCCATCTCTTCGAAAGTTGTAGGTATTGTTTTTAGCTTTCTTTTGGCATCGAGATCATGTGATTTGGACGTACGGTTTAGGAGTTATGGTAGTTTTACCGCGACTGTCCAGGAGAACTGACGAGATTGGACAGATTGTATTGTCTGGCGTTTTTGAATTATTTAGATGCCGAATCAGAGATGCCACCCAAAACGAATGTTGTAGATAATTCAATAAGATTTCCAAGTTGATAAAGAGCACAATTGTTAGAGTTTCCAATCAAAAGTTATGCAATTTGTACCGTCGCTGATTTCTGTCTGTGGGTTGATTCTATACAGTACGTTGTACCTCAGTTTGGGGTGTCTTAGAGGCCGAATTGGTTATCTTCGTATTCTGGAGATACGTTTCTGGTTTCATTAGCTTTGTTTTGGCACCTAGATCACGAATTTTCACCTAGTAGGTTAAAAGTTATGACTGTTTTACCACGTACTGTTCTGTCTGTCTGTAAACTGAAGACAGTCGTGTTGTCCCTCAGTTTTGATCAAGTTATGTTCAGATTCAGAACCTCCACCCAACTAAGTTATTGTAGCCCTTTCAATTATATTTCCATGTTGATAAGGATCATCCTCATTGGATCAGTAGGTCGAAAGTTACATCATTTTCTTTGCTACTGATCTGCATCCAGGACAGATGTCTATTGAGTGTGTTCAACTGTTGTTTAGTCCCCTGTCTTGGCCGAATCAGAGGATCTCGCCAACTAAAGTTTTGTAGCCTGGTCCGTTAAGAATAGCTGAGCACTGATTTCAGATCTTTAGGAGCTACAGATATTTAATTGTGAATTTTCTCGTACAACTGCCAGTAGAACGGTAATCTGGTCTTTTTGATGTAGAGGTCAAATTGAACCCTTGGGTGTGTGAGATGGTTGGAGGGTATGGTAGAGCCCGTGTAGACATGTTTTACCCTGTTATCCTTATCCCTTGTAAACGTTTGTGTAGGAGTTAAGGCGGTGGGTGGAGAAACACTTTCATTGCCTCCTAGCACCTCGCAGCACGGAAGGCAAGTACCACTTGTTAAATTGTATCGTTCTCAAGGGAATGCATAATGATATGTTGATTTCATGAATGTTCTTGTGCTTTGTTCATGATGTTGATATTGCAAGTAAGTTGTGTGGCATTATTGGTACATTATGCTGAGGGTGAATACATACTTATACCTGTTTATACATGTTGTTGAATGCCATGTGTCTTTTTCATTAATGTGTGATATTCATTCATACCATGAGAAATCATCATGTTCATTCATAAAATTCATTATGACCACGGAAGTGGTTTCTTTTTGGTAAGTCCCATCAATTCCAGTATGGGCATTTGAAAGACCCATCAATTCCAGTATGGGCATTTGAAAACCCATCAATTCCAGAATGGGTACGTGTGATCCACCATTCCAATGTGGGCCACGTTGGACACCCGTATGAAACGTTCTTCATACGGTAACTTTAAGTGAACACCGACGGGTGTTACACTCGCTATACCGGTATAAGCTGTGATTAGTCCATTCCTTCAATGCATTCTTTCATTCCATCCATTCATGTATTCGTTCCATTCAATCATGTATGTGTTGCAAGAATTGTTCATAATTCAACTGAATTGGTTTGTCCACTTTTTGTTTGAGTATTCTAGTATGGTACTTGCTGAGTTTCGACTCACCCTTGTTTTCTGTGTTTATTTAGGTGAGCCTTGATGATGATGACGATGACGTTAATGGGAGGGAGTAGACCATCACGATGCACACTACCTATCTTAAACCAGAATTCATTGTTGGTTTTAATCCATGTCAATTATTTGATAACTGTTGAATTTGTAATAATCCAACTTGGTTATGATTCCTACATACGCGTGACATAATGGCTTCCCTTTCCTCATTTGAAATGGTTAATTAATGTTGGTTTCGTAGTAATTACTGTTTTGGTAACATTGATATTGGAGTACAATTGTTCGTTTCCTAGAGTTTTGATAGAATTGGGTGACATCTTGGCTTCCGAATAGACAGGGTGTTACAGTTGGTATCAGAGCGGGCTTTAGGTCCGTGGTTCATTCAAACATATTAAATTGACACACTGTGCACATTAGGAGGGGTTGGCTAAACTGTTGCTTCCGCATTTCAATTGTTGTGACTCGATTAATGAGTCGTTGTTGAGTTGTTTTGTGCTATGATGTGTTAAACTATGATATGATGTGTTATCCTATATATATATGTGGATTAATTTTATGATTGTCATGAGATGATCCTATATATTCCTAATTGATTATTTTGGTTATGCGTTTCGATAGCGGACGTCGAGAAGTTGAGTTCGTGGTTGTTGTCCTGGGTTTCGCCAGGCTACACCACTGTTGGTGGTATGAAATTAGAGAAGTTCTTACCTCTGTTCCATGAGCACTGTGTCGAGCATGAGCTCATTGATGAACCGTTGCCTTTCTAGAACCGGTATCTGGTTTCTGTTGTAGTTTCGCGCTTCGTGAATTTCCTTTGAATTTGGGGTTAATGAAATAGCAAGCCCCGTCGGTTTCTGACCGTTCTTTGAACCAATTGGTGTTCTTTCGATTATTGTGAAATTTCTGCTCCACGTGGGCATAGTTCGATTGCAAGATTTATCTTTTCACAAAAGACATGTTTTACCCTTGTTGGAGAAGTTTAACTCATTCGTCCGTTTGCAATCTCGGTATTGAAAGACTTGTTTTGCAAGCTCTTTATTAAGTGTGTATTGATCTTGCATATTTCTCTAGGGTTGTTTTAGTAAGTCGTTCTCTTCCTTGATTTTTGAATTTGATAAATTCTTGTCCGGTGGTGAATGATAAATTTCTCTTGGGTTCGTGATTCTTGGTGGACAAGTTTAAATAGGCCTTTAATGGTACTCCGAAAGCATTATTGTTTTTCTATTGTTGAATTGCTTTTACTACGAGTGATCTTTGTAAATTGGCAACATTGATATTTCCATGATTGTTCATTCTTTCTCATTGGAAAAGAGCGACTCAGTTACTCGTTTGATAGTTGCATAATGAGAGTTCCTGTTACAAGTTCGTTAACGCGAGAGAGCATTGGCTCCATGTATTTCCTTTGGATCCCTCCGCTTGTTGAAATTTGATATATCTCTTTCCCGAAGAAAAATATTAAAACCCATTTGTGGTGCTGTGTTGAAATTAAGTCGGATGTTGTACTTAAGCAAATTGTGGCTGCGGGTTTCTATTGATCCCTATTTGTTCTTCAAAGCAATTTCTTGTCTTTCCGATCACGAGCTCTCATCGCTACTTGTGAATGTCATTATTGACATGATCATTCTCTTTATGTTAGTCCTATCTTTATGGTTGATAAAGACAACTTGGTTACCCGTTTGTCATTTCGGAGAATGGGAATCTTCTTTCACAAAGTTCATTGAATAAATATCGACTCTATTCATTTCTTTTAGAGCATTTGGAGTGTTGGGGTTTAGAACCTCCATTTGAAAAAAAAAGTATAGTGTCAAAACCCTTTGTCAGGTTTTGTGTTGTTTTATGAGTGGTTGTGAGTAAACAATCTAAATGATAATCTATGAGTTCATCACTTTAATGGTTTTTCCCTTGATTCTGTGTTCATTGCAAGTGGTAAGTGATTTCCCAGTTGGTGAAAAGCGTTTTCTCGTGCCTCTTCTTTTGAGAAGTGTTCAACCCATTCTTTTCGAGTGGGTCTTTCGAAATGTTTTCTAATGTGGTTGTGAGCTTGATGTTAATACTTGTAGTAAATTGATCGCCTTTGGTGACATCGTTCAAATGAGAATATTTCAAGTTTAGCTTTCGCGGTACCTTGGAGATCGCGAATCAACGGGTAACTGAAATCATTTGAATAACTTGAGGAATTGGATTATCCTATTGCTTCTTAAAGATTTCGTGTGATTTAGCCCGAAAGGCTCCTTGGTTTGAGTTCGCAAAGTGAAGTTGCAATCAAAGAAAAATTTTCGTCGATCTCTTCGAGACGAAGTTAACCCATTTTGCTTTCCGTGAAATCCTGTAAAGGGAGATGTTTCAAGTTTTGTGGCTGCGATCATTTGGATTCCGTGTTTTTCCAAGTAGATGAACTGTTTCGAGCAAATTGACCTGTTGAAGGATTTTATTGATTCTTAATTAAATCTTGAGGTTTGGACTAAAGACCCTATCTTGTCCGTTGGAGCAAAATGTTGTTAGACAAGTGATTAACTTCAGTGTTAAAGGAAAGAGTGCAGTAGGAGTATTTGAGAATTTGAGTCAAGTTTTGTAACTTGTGGGTATTTGAATCATTTCTAACTTGTTGTTCTCCCCGCTCAAGAGATATCGAGTTTCAATCGCAGTATTCGTATCGGCGGTTATTTGCTAATCTCTTTTAGGGATGTGTTCCCTCAACTGTGAACTCAATTTCTGTTTTTCCAAAGTCACCTTTACGAAATATTTCTTATGGTTTCTTGCTCGCCGTGTTGAGCAACGTCTTTCGTGTGATTAAACTTATCTTTGTTCGCTTCTTCCTTTTGAGAAAGGATCACAGTTCTGTGTTGCATAGTGGTTGCAAAGTGTAAGTTTGACCACTGTTTAGTGGTGGATGAGTAATCGTGGTGGTGATATTTTGTTAACAAGTTATCGGAGGAGTAGTAGAATGTGAAATGGTTTTGATCTGTATCCCTTGGAGGGAAATTGATTCACCTGAGATGTTTGACTTCGAAGTAAGTCCGAAAAGTGTTACTGGTGATTAATACAGGTATAGTGAAATTCCAGAACTTCAATTCAGGATTGAAAGGTTGGTGATTATCGGAGGTATGGAAACCTTGATTGAATTTATAGAATAACGCAATTGGATAGCATTGCGAGATGGTGTGGGTGATTTCTGATGATGTCAATGAGTGAGTATGTTAGAATTGTGGGAATGTTAGAGATTTAATTCGATGATTTAACTATCAGTTATAAGGGCAATCTTGCGAGGTTTTGGAAGTTAAATCTGGCTTTGCATTTGTTTATGCTAGACCTTTGTTCACCCAACGATTGTGTGTAGAGAGTGGAGTAAATGGGTTTCCCGAGCATGTTTATGCTAGAACCCTTTTGAAGTAGTACATTAGCATGTGTACTGACGATTCTGGGTTGTTCTTGAAAATTTGAGGTAATGCGATTGTGTGGTATCTATCCTGTGGCGCTTTGGGTGCCTTTAATCAAATTAATGTTGAATAGTAGAACGAGATGCCTAGAGTATTCGAATAATTCAATGGAGTCTCTCCACAATGGTGTGGATGATGTGTTTCAGTTTGAGCATAATTTGAGCATGTTCAATTAAAAGGTTTAAGCTCATGTGGTATGCGATGAGTTCGAATTCATATATTTGAGAGAAGTTTTATTCCTCGAAGAAAGAAATGGGGAAAAAGATGTTTCATCGGATAATGAGGCATTTTCTTAATTCTCGTTTGAGATTTGTGTTGTTCACCGATGTTTTCCGCAATTTGAGTTGGGGTGTTGGTATGTGTTGATTCTTTCCAACTCATACAAACCGCAAGTATTTGGTTTGAGCGTTCGAGTGATTTCTCCTTTGGTTGTCGTGGTGTTCATTGGGAAACTGCTTATTTAGAAAATGAATTTGTTTTCGAGATGAGTTGTCAAATTTGGAATTTAACATTTTGGGCAGAGTTAACATTGCGTGGATGCAATGAGGACTCTCCACTTCAAGTTGGATTTTCTTCGTTTCCGAAAGTTGCGTAGATTAGAAGTTGGTGTATCGCTTGACCATCTCGGGTCCATGCGCGGAATATACAACGTTTCGTATGACCCGATGTCGAGGGAGTATTTGAGAGTCTGGAGTGTGAGATTCATCAGGGGCGACGAACCACGAGTAAAATCTTACGTCCGAGTCCCGTTCGTTGAGTATACCAGATAAGGTCAATACGAGCGTGGTGGTGTACGATGTTGGAATCCATCAAGGTGCGGTGAGACCGAGCGGAAAGCGACATGGGAGTTGCAGTCTCGCATGCTAATTGTAAATGTACTTCGAGTACAACGACAGAAAGAATTCGGGGTCGAATTCTGTTCAAGGGGGGTAGAATGTAATACCCCGAATTTTGTTCGGTCGATTAGAAGAATATTTGGGAGAAAGATGTAATACCCCGGAATTGAATCGGGTAATTAGAAAATAGCCGGGAGGAGAAAAGACAATTAAAGGAGTAGAAATTCTTGAAAAATAGAAGGGGTTTTCCATAAAATCTCGACAACTGGGCTCAGGCCACGGCCGAGAGGGCCCATGTGGTGGCCGGCCATAAGGGGGGGGGGGGTTCCCACCCCCCAAACCCTAAACTCCACATTTCTCTCCCCCTCCCCCCTTAGGAGCCGCCGGCCCCCCTTCCCCCTTGCTGTGCGCCGCCTTGTACGTCGATTTTGGGTAAGATGCGTTCGTTTTCTGTCCTGTCCATCTCTTAGAAAGTTGTAGGTATTGTTTTTAGCTTTCGTTTGGCATCGAGATCATGTGATTTGGACGTACGGTTTAGGAGTTATGGTGGTTTTACCGCGACTGTCCAGGAGAACTGACGAGATTGGATAGATTGTATTGTCTGGCGTTTTTGAATTATTTAGAGGCCGAATCTGAGATTCCACCCAAAACGAATGTTGTATATAATTCAATAAGATTTCCAAGTTGATAAAGAGCATAATTGTTAGAGTTTCCAATCAATCGTTATGCAATTTTTACCGTCGCTGATTTCTGTCTGTGGGTTGATTCTATACAGTACGTTGTACCTCAGTTGGGGTGTCTTGGAGGCCGAATTGGTTATCTTCGTCTTCTGGAGATACGTTCCTGGTTTCATTAGCTTTCTTTTGGCACCTGGATCACGAATTTTCAGCCAGTAGGTTAAACGTTATGACTGTTTTACCACGTACTGTTCGGTCTGTCTGTAAACTCAAGACAGTCGTGTTGTCCCTCAGTTTTGATCAAGTTATGTTCAGATTCAGAACCTCCACCCAACTATGTTATTGTAGCCCTTTCAATTATCTTTCCAAGTTGATAAGGATCATCCTCATTGGATCAGTAGGTCGAAAGTTACGTCGTTTCTTTTGCTACTGATCTGCATCCAGGACAGATGTCTATTGATTGTGTTCAACTGTTGTTTAGTCCCCTGTCTTGGCCGAATCAGAGGATCTCGCCAACTAAAGTTTTGTAGCCTGGTCCGTTAAGAATAGCTGAGCACTGATTTCAGATCTTTAGGAGCTACAGATATTTAATTGTGAATTTTCTCGTACAACTGCCAGTAGAACGGTAATCTGGTCTTTTTGGTGTAGAGGTCAAATTGAACCATTGGGTGTGTGAGATGGTTGGAGGGTATGGTAGAGCCCGTGTACACATGTCTTACCCTGTTATCCTTATCCCTTGTAAACGTTTGTGTAGGAGTTAAGGCGGTGGGTGGAGGAACACTTTCATTGCCTCCTAGCACGTCGCAACACGGAAGGCAAGTACCACTTGTTAAATTGTATCGTTCTCAAGGGAATGCATAATGATATGTTGATTACATGAATGTTCTTGTGCTTTGTTCATGATATTGATACTGCAAGTAGCTTGTGTGGCATTATTGGTACATTATGCTGAGGGTGAATACATACTTATACCTGTTTATACATGTTGTTGAATGCCATGTGTCTTTTTCATTAATGTGTGATATTCATTCATACCATGAGAAGTCATCATGTTCATTCATAAAATTTATTATGACCACGGAAGTGGTTTCTTTTTGGTAAGTCCCATCAATTCCAGTATGGGCATTTGAAAGACCCATCAATTCCAGTATGGGCATTTGAAAACCCATCAATTCCAGAATGGGTACGTGTGATCCACCATTCCAATGTGGGCCACGTTGGACACCGTGTGAAACGCTCTTCATACGGTAACTTTAAGTGAACACCGACGGGTGTTACACTCGCTATACCGGTATAAGCTGTGATTAGTCCATTCCTTCAATGCATTCTTTCATTCCATCATTCATGTATTCGTTCCATTCAATCATGTATGTGTTGCAAGAATTGTTCATAGTTCAACTGAATTGGTTTGTCCACTTTTTGTTTGAGTATTCTAGTATGGTACTTGCTGAGTTTCGACTCACCCTTGTTTTCTGTGTTTATTTAGGTGAGCCTTGATGATGATGATGATGTCGTTAATGGGAGAGAGTAGACCATCACGATGCACACTACCTATCTTAAACCAGAATTCATTGTTGGTTTTAATCCATGTCAATTATTTGATAACTGTTGAATTTGTAATAATCCAACTTGGTTATGATTCCTACATACGCGTGACATAATGGCTTCTCTTTCCTCATTTGAAATGGTTAATTAATGTTGGTTTTGTAGTAATTACTGTTTTGATATCATTGATATTGGAGTACAATTGTTCGTTTCCTAGAGTTTTGATAGAATTGGGTGACATCTTGGCTTCCGAATAGCCAGGGTGTTACATAAGTCCTTCGAGACATTTCCAATATTATGTATTAACTGCGAGTCGCCCGTATGGATAGAACCTGTGAGACCCCGGTTTATCGGGCTTGTAATGCTTAACCATCCACTTGGTTCTAGCATCACAAATCAGATAATCTGAGACTCGAGACATGTATACTTCCCAGAAATGCAGTATACACACCTCTTTACAAAGTTCATGCATCAATTCCATTCATCCACATAGAACCGAAGCAAAAACAACAAACCAGAAGATACATAAATAAAGGATAGTTATTACAAAAGAGAGGCCGACCGGCCAAATACATACATAGACAAAAGAAAAAGACAGCGGAAGCAAAAGTGCCATAAGATGGCCATAAACCAAAAGAGCCAATCAGTGTGCCTTTAACCCACAAGGCAACCGACCGGACCGCCAAGCTAGTCGTCGAATCCACCGCACATTTCGCAAAAGTGAGGCCCTTGGGGCTCACCTTCTTCCCCTGCAAACAAAAGCAGCCGGCAAAAGCCGGTGAGTACTTTGAATGTACTCGCAAGACTTACATGTGGAGTAACAAACCTGTACATATACTACATGCAAGCTCATTGAAGTGGAGGCTGTATGTTTTATTTTAGCATAAAGCAAGTTTCCATTTGCAATAATGTAATAGATTGAAAGCAATTTAACAAATCTGTTTTTAATATTCAAATAATCACAAAAGACAACAATATAACAGTAGATAGATGACAACAACAATCCTGGAAGTGACTGTGGATATCGTGAGGATATGTGCACGATCTCAGGATGATGAGTCAATTGGCAATGGCGTTATTGGTTTGCAAATTCTCGCGTTTGGGTTTGCTCCAAGGTCACGAAGCCATCGGGCGGTCGATCGGTTGTCTTGGGCGGTCGATCATTGCGGAGCGATCCGACCGGCCATGGTGGCCGGTCCGACCGCCAAAACAAATTTGCGTTTTTGGAGCTGGGCCAAAAATAGGTTGTGTAGGCAAGTGAGGGGAGTCTCCTGGATGTGGTCCCATAATTTTTGGAGCTCCCAGTCAAAAGTTCTATTCGATTGAAATTTCGTAAGGTTTGGAATTTCTCGCTTGAATTTTGGCTAAGTCATTTGGACCGTCCGACCGCCCGTTGTGGGAGCGGTCCGACCGGCATGAATCGGTCGGACCGCCCCGTGGGGCGATCGACCCGCAGATCCTGGAGGTGAGCCAAGTGTTGCATTGAGTTGGTGTTGAGTGTGTTATTATATGAACTTCAATGCTTTATTGATGTATATCGCATTGCGGAACTGACGTGGGTCAAGTTGTGAAGAACTTGTTCCCGGAAACGGTTTGTTTGTCTATTGTCGCGTGTGGCTTGCGGTCAACGGCGTCAACGGTGAGTGGATCGACTACGCTTGGAGAGCCGAGGTCCAGAACGATCAGGGATACCGGGTGAGGTCGTGTGACACAAGCATGGTGCAGAATGGACAAGATGGATCGAACGGGTGGTTCGAAACGGCTGGTTGGATCAGGTGGTGTGGATATCGATGCGAGTCTCTGGGAGGTTCCGATGGGATTCGGACGAGAGAGGCTTGGCGTCGATGAGAACCGCTGATCAACCTACACGTGGTGAAGCAGGCGATTGCTTCAAGAGTTATTTGTGTGTGGGTCCCATGTGTAAGTGACCCAAAAAGGGAAACCCTAGCTCTCTAGTATAAATAGGAAGGGAAGGTGGAAACCGTATAAGCATTCATTTAGCCCCCTTCTTCCTTTTTCTAGGGTTTGGAGGAGAGGAGAGGAGATCTAGGGTTTGGAGTGTGCTCCTTGTTGAGTTCTTGCCCTCCTTGGTGGAGAGGCTTTGTAAGCATCTATTGTGAGTGAACAATCTTGTGATGCTTAATTGAAAGATCAATTGCTCCATTTGTGTTCTTCTCTCTTTTGGATGTTTTTGGTGCTTCCTTGATTCAAAGGTTTATACTTGGTCTCTTGGCCTACTTTACCTTGCTTTGATGTGTGGGATTACTCCTAGAGTCATCTAGATCATCAAACCCCCACAAGCAAGTCTTGAATCAAGATTTTCTCACTTCTAGGGTTTGTGCACCTATTTGGTAAAATCTCAAGAGATCGATTCTGCGAAGTGGATCTGACGGATCATCGCTAGAAATAGGTCTCTAATATCATTAGGAAGGTGTGCTAGAAATTTGGTCAAGTTTTATTGGTTGAATCAAAAGTTGGATCAAATTTCGTTTTGGATTTGGGTGGAGTTTTTCAAGATCGACTCTACCGTCCGATCAAGCCTTTGTACGGCGGTTCGACCGCCTGTGTTTTCGCATCATTGGTTTGCCGGGTCGAACCGCTGTCCACCGGTCCGACCGCTGGTTAGTTGCCGGTCAGACCGCTGGTTGACCGTCGGTCCGACCGCCCGTGGTAGCCGGTCAGACCGCCAGTGTCTAGTGAAGAACATTGAGTTCTTTTCTTCTTTTGTGTCGTGTGCTTGAGGGGTTTATCAAAGTCAACACAAGGCTTCCGTTGTGTGCACACTGAACTTCTTAGCTTCCATAGCTAAAGGAGTAAAGTTCGTGTTGGTTTTGATTTAGGCGAGAAAGTTTTGAAAGCGCCTATTCACCCCCCCTAGTCGCCTTTCCGGTCCTACAGTGACTAACCCATTAGTCACCACAACAATAGCATGAATTACCCATTCATGCCAACCATGTTAAATTTTAATTTAAAAGGTTGAAGTCTAACTCTTGCAAAACCTAACCAAGCGTGTCCATAACCTAGGACGAGGCTATTCGAATAGTTTTATCCCTGCAGGGGTGTACCAATGTACCCACACGCCAGACCGCCTTTTTGCCACTAGCTTCTTTATAGTACTCATCCACCATTTTAAACCCTTGTCTTAACGCCTGCAACCTATTGCGAAGGTCACACTGGTAGCTTGAAGGCACAAAGCGCCTTCTCATCACTTGCTTCATCTCAGCCCAAGTATTGATATGATCACGCCCCAATTGTAGCTGATTTTGTTGCATGTGATTCCACCAAGTGAGATCGTAACCTGAGAATTCAACTTAGGCAAGATTTACCCGTCTTTGATAGGAGAGATTATGGACACGAAAAATCTAATCACATTGCTCTTCCCAATCAAGATAAGGATCAGGATCTTCTATTCCCTTGAATTTAGGGATGCTCAACTTGATTCGAGCAATATTATCTGGATCATCCCTTTCTTGGCGACCATGAGGCTGTCCTCCCTCACCATGGGCAGCACCACGATGTGGCAGTGTATGCTGTACGTAGCCATCATGATCTGTAAAAGCTTCGTTATTGTCATCATATTCTTCTTCATACCTATAACAGTCATGCACATATTGGTCATTGAAGCGCACATGGTGGCCAAAACCACGACCGTGAGCTCCTCCTCATCTTTGCGAGAATATGTGAAGCTGCATCTCGGCCACGATGGGTACCGTCCCCTCGTCCACCACTCCGACCATGATCTTGCTGGTCGTGGAAGCCGTCATTAGCAGCAGCTCCCACTGAGTTCTCATCAGCGACTTCACCATGATCAACAACAGGGTTAGGTTGATGTAGATCCGACCACCAGTGGCGGGAAGGCATTCATTGAGCATTTGTCACATGGCCTGAACCAGATGACATAATTGTTGCATCTCGGCTCGTGTGACTGGTTGTTCATCTTCTTCATGATTTCCCCCACGTACACTTGAGTTGGAACCTGCCATGTTACCGAAAAGAACTTGGAATAGGTAATATTTGTGGAATCACACAACCTCACATCTTACTCACCAATGTTCTTATGCGTTCTCAATGGACAACAAGAGTACAAGAGTGGCAGTACCTTGGATGTGGTCAAGCGATTCAAAGGACACGAATCAAAAACAACCGGCTTCGGGTTTTTCGTGGGGCTTGGTGGGCTAAACAAGGAGGGTTGTAGTACTGGAATCAAGTGTCGTAAACTACGCAATGGATACGTGAATGTCACCGGTCTAAAACACCAAAAAAAATTCAGAGCAAGAATCTAAAACTTACAATTTGACAACCGCAACAAAACCCTTCGTTTTCATCTTCTTCTTCTTCTTTTTTTTGTGTTCTCTTTTTCTTTCTCTCTCTCTCTCTCTTTTCACACTAAACAACAAGCTCAACAACTAAACACAAACATGGTGCAAGATATCGATGGTGACTAGAAACAAGATGAGCACGAACGACACAAGATTAACAGTATAAACAAAAGGCTTGGTAATTTTTTGGTTTTGGATCTGAACTCTTAGGACAGAAATCGAAATAATATCAACACAAGAAAAAGTGATGCACTAAAAGGCTAATTTGTGGATGGCAACCTACCGTGACAACGAAAGCTCTGATACCAATTGATGCATACTCGCTAGGGGTGGCCCAATCTTCACGGCGTATGTTGAAGAACAAAGCGAATTTTGCTGTGGACAGCGGGGATAACTATTTGTGAGCAGCGGAAAAGGATAACTAGCTTTAACCTGCCAAGGTTGGATGCGACCAAGCGTTGGGGAGAGACGATCTGAAGCCTTCTGGGCTTCGACCCGCTATCCGAACAATCACAGAATAACAATCCAGAACTAATCCACACAAAAGGACCTGAAGCATATAGCACGAATTAGGGGATCCCAGAGGAATCTTCTTGCAAATCCAAGAGAACTCACAAGAGCAAAGGAGCAAGGCACTCAGCAGTCTTGCTGCAATTTTCATATATTGGTTTGTCGAAAACTCAAAAGTACCTCCACAGATGGGGTTAGATATGTATATATACTAGGAACAACCCTCCTAGCTGGGTATGAACATAAGTCACCACGTTGGAAGGTGGAAGGCCAGCTGGCTGAAGCATTCAAGGAGTCTTCTCGAATTCTCATGTGTTTGCTCAACTTCTGCGCAGTCTTCAGTAAAACAGCAATAACTCTCTCCTCGGAAGTCCAAATGACGAGTTGTTTATTGGAGATGAAAATAGACTTGATTATCTTTCCATCCATATAGGTTATGCATAGTGAAACATGACAGGTTGGTGTGCCTTGCCCTTGGTAAGTGACGCATTTGTCACAAGGTAGTGAACTCCTTTGTTTTTACGTAACCCATAGTGGTACGTAGCATATAGTCCTTCTTCTCGTTCCACACTGAGGCACCTAAGTCCAATCAAAGAAGAAGAGGTGGGGGGCTCGACCAGGTCACAAGAATCCGAAATGTAGCTTAGGTTAGCATTTACCTGATTATGTATTTTCTTAGCACGTCTACTCGTGATTGGTGCTTGATATTGTCCGTCCTTGAGAATATCTTGGTCGCGGAGATGACCATCTTCAGTGTTGTCATTGATGGTTGGGATGTTCGCATCACGAAGCATACTCATCACCGTCACTCCATCAAAACCGCCGCTAGCCACCATCGCTGCACCTCGACGGACTCTCTTTGGTTGCACTAACCCCACCATCACCTTCCCCACCCCCAGGCATCACTCATGCTCGCACCAGCCACCTCCTAGTGTCGCCCCATCGTTGGTGTAACATCCCAAATGTGTGTTTGTATTTCAAATGTGAGGAAATGAGTATAAATTAAAACTTTTCTGGCATTTTGAAGTTTTTGAATAATTCTATAATTCTGGTAAAGGAATTGTGGAAAAATCAAAATCCTAAATGGACTCAGATCATAAACCTCCTCGGTAAAAATCTTGTGCCCAACCCTGGAAATAATTTTCATTGGACCTAGGGATGAATTGTGACACCTCTCAATTATTTCATAAGTTTTAGAAATGGTTTGATAATTTTTGGAGTGTAGGACCGTAAAGGCGACTAGGGGGGTGAATAGGCGCTTTCTCGACTTTTTCGCCTTAATCAAATTCAACACGAACTTTTCTCCTTTAGCTATGAAGGCTAAGAAGATCAGTACACGCACAGAGGAAGCCTTGTGCTGAATTCGATAACCCCCGTAACCACAAGACACAAATGTGGAGAATTGATCTCACTGGGCTGGTCTGGACACTGGCGGTCTGACCGGCTGCCAAAGGGCGGTCCGATCGATTGAAATCGGTTCGACCGGCCGTTAATGGGCGGTCTGAAAGCTGGCGGTCTGACCGCCGTTGATAAACCGGTCAGACCGATTTAGTCCAGAACCGAAACACAATGCCCAAAACCAAAACGAAATTTGGTCCAACTTTTGATTCAACCAATGAAACTTGACCAAATTTGGAGCACACCTCCTTAAGGATATCTAAGACCTATTTCTAGCGACAATCGTTCAGATCCACTTCGTAGAAACGATCTCTTAAGGTTTTACCAAAGAAGTGTTCCAAAACCTAGAAATATGACAATCTTGATTCAAGACTTGGTTGTGGGGGTTGATGATCTAGATGATTCTAGGAGTATTCCCACACATAAAAGTAAGATAAAGTTGGTCAAGAGACCAAGTATAAACACTTGAATCAAGGAAGCACCAAAATCAACAAAAGAGAGAAGAACACAAAGGAGACAATCGATATCTTAAGCAAGCATCACAAGATTGATTGATCCAACAAGATGCTTACAAAGCCACTCCCTCAAGGAGGACAAGAGCTCAACAAAGAGTACACACACAATCTCTCCAAACCCTAGCTTCTCCTCTCCTCTCCTCTCCAAACCCTAGAAAAAGGTGGAGGAGTCCAAATGAGTGCTTGGGGGTTATTCCTCTCCCCTCTTTCTATTTATAGGAGAGGCCTAGGGTTTCACTTATGGGACCCACACACACATGGGACCCACTCACACACATCTGTTGAAGCAATCGCCTACTTCACTACGTGTAGGTCGATCGGCAGCTCTCATCATGTCGGCAAGACTCTCCTGTCCGAATCCCATCGGAACCTCCCAGAGACTTGCACCGACTTCCGCACCGCCAGATCCAACCAGCTGCCACGAACTGCCCGTTCGATCCATCTTGCCCATTCTGCACCCTGCTTGAGTCACACGACCTCACCCGGCAACCATGATCGTTCTGGACCTCAGCTCTCCAACCGTAGTCCCGATCCACCTCACCGTTGACGTCGTTGACCTGCAAGCCACCTGCACAGCAATAGACAAACAAATCGTCTCCAGGAACAAGTTCTTTACAACTTGACCCACGTCAGTTCAACAATGCAATATGCAACAATAAAGCATTGACATCCATACTTAGAACACATTCCATACACAACAATGCCAACAAGGCCAAGCTCCAAGTGATCGGCGGTTTGACTGCCTCACATAGTCGGTCCGACCGATTTCAGGCTGGTCCGACCGATCCCACAACGGCGGTCGGACCGCCCGAAAAGACCTAGCCAAATTTTCATCTTGAAAATCCGAAACCTTCTAGAATTTTCAAATGAATAGAACTTTTGAGTGGGAGCTCCAAAAATTATGTGACCACATCCAGGAGACTCCCCTCACTTGCCTACACATCCTATTTTTGGCTCAGCTCCAAAATCCACTTTGAACCAAACCCGGTCGGACCGGCAAGCACTGCCGGTCGGACCTCCCCACGGGCGGTCTGACCACCGATGCCACCGGTCAGACCGCCTGTGGTCTGACAGACTGAAGCAAACCCGAAAACGTGAGATTTTGCAAACCAACAATGCCATTGCCAATTGACTCATCATCCTAAGATCATGCACATATCCTCACAATATCCACATGGAGGAAAGTCAAACCTTGGTCAGATTTTGGACATAACTTTCTGGAATTTCTTGAGAAGAATGAAGTGCATGAAAATATCTAGAAATTTTATGTAAGGTCAATCCTAAAGTCAGCAACCTCCAGTTAAAATTTCATGAGTTTTGGAACTGTTTTGCTACCTCTAAAAATTCCCCAAACTTCTAGCCCAAAAATCAAAACCAAATCAGTCGGCACTGTTCCTCGGGTCCGAGTCAGACTCGGGCTCGAGCCACATGACTCGGCCCAGTCAACTAGCTGCACCGGTGCGGTCAAGCTGGCACGGGTGCTGTGGGCCGTCGGATCGTCATCGAGTGGCACACGTTGGCGCGGAGCGATGCCGATGCGATCGCAGGGGAGGCGTCCGATTTGGAGATCACGGACTGCATTGAGTGGCCGATCGGACCGGCCGATCACCCCGTTCACTTGAACCGTCCGATTTGGAGATCAACGGCCTGGATTGAATGGCCGATCGGACCGGCCGATCGCCCCATTCACTTGAACCGTCCGATTTTGATCCAACGGTGGCCCCGTCGTCTCCTTCCTCGCGCTCGCGCGAGTGTCGCGGCTGAGTCAGAGCCATGGTGTGCGCAGGTCCTGGAGCAGCGCCCTGTCCCCTCCGCGTCCTCGCCAACGGCTCCAAGCATTAAATGTGCAACGTGCTGTCGCCCCCGAAGTCTCCTTCCTTTGCCCCTCACCTACTCCCATCGCGCTCGGAGTGCCCATGGCAGCAGGCTTGACCGTAGGGTTGCCCGATCTCCCTCCGTCGCCCCCACAGCTATATAAACCCCTCCGGCCTTCCCTTTGATTCCTTTAAACATCCCGCAGCCCTAGCACGCTCGTCCGTGGCTTATTGGAGCTCTATTCATCAAAACCACCTCGGCCGCCATTACTGAGCTTCAAGCTCCACGGTGAAGGTGGTACTCCGGAGGCTTTCTTTCCCCGATTCTTGCTCCCACTGCTTCCTCTCACCTCAGTTGTCGTTAACCCTCACCCAATTTGGCTTGTGCCCTCAGGTAGCGATTGGAGTTTGGATCCTCCCATTTTCGGCCGAAAAGCCCCCTCTTCGCCTCCAGCGCTGGTGAGTGAGTTCCCTATTCCTCGCTCGGGGAGTTTCTCTGTGCCATGTGGGACCCATTTTGATGATGCGGCCTTTCGCTGGATGTCCAGGTTGCGTGCTCCACGTTGCCGCCATTGTTGCCGCCGCGGGATTTCATCGCCAGTACTGCTCCGACCACCTCTACTCCTCCGCGACCCCCAGGTAGCATCGCCATAGTCCCTAGATACTCTGGCACCGTTTGAATGACCTACCGCGGAGCTCAATTGCGCTGTCGTCGTTGGCCGTGCATAGCACCGCCACTCCTCGCCGCCGCACCACCATTCTGGTCCACCGCCAGAGATATGGGTGGCACCAGCAGGTGCACAGCGCTATTGTGCACCTGTAGGTGGCCCCTGTTTGCGTCGCTGTGGCTCGAATCGCCGGCAAGTCGCCGTGGAGCGCGCCGGGCGCGTTGTCGGGTGTGTACAGTGTGGTGTTGATTTCGAGCCGTCCATCTTGAGATCAGCGGTCCGCAGTCGCCACCCCATTTCCCGCGCGTGACCTCAAATGCGCCGCGCGTGGTTCTATGTGGACCGTCGGATGCAGCATCGACGGCCCACCTTCGCCGATCTCGCGCGGGCGCGTGCGCCGTTCGCCTGTGGCCTTGGGCCGTTGGATCTCAGATCAACGGCCCGGTTCGTCCACGTCGATTCAATTTCGGATTTTCCCGATAAGGATTTATTTGTTAACTGAAAAATGCAATTAACTTCAAAAATGCATAACTAATTCAATTTAACTCCAAAAACAGTGAAACCACTTGTGTTATTTTTCATTTTCAATGACCTTTATTATAAAATAGGTTTCAACCAGGTCACTGTCACATAAAATATGTGTGGTGGAGAGTGCTTAGGAAGGGGTCTTCATATTAGTATGGTCCTACATAGTTAAGTAACCCCTATAATGTTTTTAGTTGAGGCTAGTCTACGGTAGTGTTTTGGTATCTTGGAATGAGAATATAAGAGGATTGATTTTGACTGTATGATCATCGTGTATGTATACATAGAATGCCTGGAGAGAATGTTTGTGAGTACCAAGTGTCATATTAAGTTATTAAACATCAGAAATTCCTAACTAATTGAAAGGAACTTCTATTGGACTAAAATTGTCACCTAAATACATCAAAAACCGTTTTCTATCTTCTGGATTAGTTTCATAATTTTTGGATGACTTTGATTTTTTGGGTCTTTTCGGTACTATTCGTTCTTATGGTGCTTTCGATTTCTTTCGTTAGATTCTGACGCGCACATTGTTAACGAGAGTGATCCTCAGCAACTTAGTGAGCAACTTCAGCAAGGCAAGCAGTTTGATCATGTTAATCCTATTATTTTCAAGCCTAATATCTTCTTTGCAACTTGTATGTATGCATTGCTATTTTGTTGTTAAATTATGGTTTGATTAGTTGATCCTATAGTTGCATAATCTGTAGGTAAATGATATTCCTCTATTACCTGAGCCTAGGTTATTTGCTGTGATTGGAGTTCGTCAGATGAGCTCTTGTCACTTAGTAGATTACGGGTTAATATTGCTTAGACATGCTTAGCTATCGGTAGTTTTGGGCGGTAATCGACTTAGTCGATGATCTTGATCACACAAATCTAATTATTATTCCATTATGTCCAGCACTTGTGCTTTGTTAATTTGTAAAGTCAAAAACTGAAAAATGAAAACTGATTTGAACTTGGGCATATTGGAATGTTGGTGTGATCTTTTGGTGTGAATGGAATGGTGCCTAAGTCAACAAGGACCGAACATCTTGTTACACTAAACCAAGCAATTTTGCGTGCTAACCACGCGAGAGGAATATGGGACCTCTCTTGACTAAGTACTTTGGGAGGTGTTATTTATGAGCTGGTTGGTGGGTGTTTTAAAAGAAATATGTTGTGATAGGAGGGGAGCATTAGCAGATCGGCTATAAGCTGGCTAATGTATCCTTCTCTTCGTGGGTTGCGGCTCGTAATTAGCATCATCCATTGGAAATGTCTCGTAGGACTTAGCCATGCCGGCATACCTAAGGAAGTGTGCTTCATAGCTTGGCAAAAAGGCGGTCTGGCGTGTCGCTACATTGGTACACCCCTGCAGGGTTCAAACTATTTGAATACCCTCGTCCTAGGTTATGGACACGCTTGGGGAGGTCTTCCAAGAGTTAGACTACAACCTTTACTTAAAACTTGACATGGGTGGTATGAATGGGTAATTCGTGCTATTGTTGTGGTGACCATTGGGTTAGTCACTTCCAGGATGTTGTTGCCATCTAATTATTGTTATTATGTTGTCATTTACTGTTATTTGAACAATAAAAACAGATTGTAAAATTGCTTTTAAATGTACTACATTATTGCAAATAAAGACTGCTTTGTGCTGAAAATGAAACATACAGCCTCCACTTAAATAAGCTTGCATGTAGCTATGTATAGGTCTGTTACTCTACACGTAAGTCTTGCGGAGTACAATTTTTGTACTCATTTGCCTTGCTTAACTATTTGTTGCAGAGGAGGAAGGTGAGCCCCAAGGGCCTCACATTTGTGAGATGTGCTACGGGTTTGACGACTAGCTTGGCGGTTCGGTTGGTTGCCTTGTGGGTAAAGGCACACTGATTGGCTCTTTTGTTTATCGCCATCTTACGGCATTTCACTTCCGCTGTCTAATTAGTTAATTGTATGACTTTTAGCCGGTCAGCCTCCCTTTTGTAATAACTCTACTATGTATGTCTTTTGATTTATTAAGTGTTGCTTTGGTTCTATGTCTTGAATGGAATAATGGAATTGATGCATGAATTTTGTAAAGGGGTGTGTATACTGCATTTCTGGGAAGTATACATATCTCGAAGACACAGGTTATTTTGTTTGTGATGCTAGGGTCAATTGGTGACTAAGCATTGCAAGCTTAATAAACAGGGGTCATCACAGTTGGTGCCGCCGTTTGCCTGTGCGCTGCCACCCTAGGTCACCTCTGGCGCCGCCACCATTCCCCTCGCCGGCGCCACCATCACCCCTGTGTGCCTCCTCTGCTTCTGCTTCTGCCTATGCTCTATTCTTCTTCTTCTTCAATCTTGCGTACAGCGTTGCTCTAGCGTATTGAGATAATTTGTTTTACTCTTCTCAAAACCCTAAACTTGCTTTTACCACATCTGGGCGAATGGAAAGAGTGATGGGTGCCGTCGTGTATAAGAATGGTTGGTATGTGGTATGAACTGTGAGGACCCCGGATTATTGGGCTTGTAATGCTTAGTCACCAATTGACCCTAGCATCACAAACGAAATAACTCGTGTCTTCGAGACATGTATACTTCCCAGAAATGCAGTATACACACCTCTTTACAAAATTCATGCATCAATTCCATTCATTCACATAGAACCGAAGCAAAGCAACAAATCAGAGGCTAACATAAATAAAGGATAGTTATTACAAAAGAGAGGCCGACCGACCAAATGACATATACATACAGAAATTGAACAGCGGAAGCAAAAGCGCCATAAGATGGCCATAAATAAAAGAGCCAATCTGTGTGCCTTTAACCTACAAGGCAACCGACCGGACCGCCAAGCTAGTCGTCGAATCCACAGCACATTTCACAAAAGTGAGGCCCTTGGGGCTCACCCTCCTCCACTGCAATAAATAGTTAAGCAAAGCAAATGAGTACAAAAATTGTACTCCGCAAGACTTACGTGTAGAGTAACAGACCTATACATATGCTACATGCAAGCTTATTTAAGTGGAGGCTGTATGTTTTATTTTCAGCACAAAGCAATCTTTATTTGCAATAATGTAGTACAGTTAAAAAGCAAGTTAACAAATCTGTTTTTAATGTTCAAATAATCGTAAATGACAACAATATAGCAGTAGATAGATGACAACAACAATCCTAGAAGTGACTAAACCCATAGTCACCACAACAATAGCATGAATTACCCATTCATACCAACCATGTCAAACTTTTAATTTAAAAGGGTGTAGTCTAACTCTTGCAAAACCTAACCAAGTGTGTCCATAACCTAGGACGAGGCTATTCGAATAGTTTTATACCCTGCAGGGGTGTACCAATGTACCCACACGCCAGACCGCCTTTTTGCCACATGATTAGCATACTTCCTTTGGTTTGCCGACACAGCTAAGTCCTACGAGATATTTCCAATATTGTGCCTTAACTACGAGCCGCCCATATGGATAGAGACCCATACGTTGTGTCGGAGTCATTGTAAAGCCTTGGTCAACTACCCGTCTCAGGTAAAGCCTTGGACAACTACAATGCTCCTCGAGGTGGAGAGCCTACCTGGAATCTCCACCTCCGCACACCCAACACAAGAACACATATTCTTTTTCACACAACACACACAACCCCCTCCTGCGACTCGGAGATAACACACGCCAAAGTACTAAGTCAAGACAGGTCCCATATCCCTCTCGCGTGGTTAGCACACAAAAATGCTTGGAGAGTGTGACACAAGATGTTCGGTCCTTGTTGACTTAGGCAAGACATCCACAAACCCAATAACCTACCATCCAACCACTTGCCCAAGTCTAAAACAATGTTTCATTTTCAGATTTTTACTTTACAACATAACAAAGCACAAGTGCTAGACATAATAGAATAATGATTAGATGTGTGATCAAGATCATCGACTAAAATCGATGATCGCCCATTACTACCGATACTAAGCATTTCTAAGCAATTTCAATTCGCAACCTACTAAGTGACGAGAGTTCATCCATCGAACTCAAATCACAGCAAATAACCTAGGCTCATGGTAGTAGAGGATAATCAATTCCTACAGATTATGCAACTATAGGATACTAACCATAATTTAACAACAAAATAGCAATGCATACATATAAGTTGAAATCAATATATTAGACTTGAAAAATATTGGAATTAACATGATCAAACTGCTTGCCTGTTTGCTGTGGGTCAAGATGTTGCTGAGGATCAATTATATTATCAATGTGTTCTTCGGATCCTAACGAGAAAGCGAAAAACAACCGATAAGAACGAAGAAAACGCAAAGACCCAACAGTAAACTTTCTCCAAAAATTCTGGAAATTTTACAGTAGCAAGATCATGATTTATAAGGAATTTAGCAACAAGAACCAATTGATTTGGATTCTTAATGCAAAAGATATGACCAAGATAATTTTGCTCAGATTTATAAATCAAAAATGCTACTATTCATTAGCAAAATTTTCTGGAGCTATACTGGGGTTGGAAACATTTTTAGATTAAAGTTTAGTTAAAAACATAACCAACAAAATTTGAATCTCCCAAAAAGGAATTAAAATGAATTAGTTATGCATATTACAAGTTATCACATTTTTCAACTGAAAAATAAATCCTTTCGGGAAAATCAGAAATTTGAAATGACGTGGACGAACGTGGAGCGTTGATCTTGGATCCAACGGTCCAAGTCCTCGTGGCGGCGACGCCGCCTTACGCCCCGAAACCCAAAACGTCAACCGTTGGATCTGGATCCAACGGTTCACGTGGATCAGAGCGTTCGGGCGGTCCGAACGTTCACGCGCACGCGAGCCGTAGATCTGGGATCCAACGATCCATGCGGACTCGAATCGGGACCGTTGATCTTGGATCCAACGGTCACTGATCAAACGCGCGGCAATTCAAATTTCCGCGAATGTGGGCCGTAAATCTAAGAATCGACGGTCCAAATTGACTCACGTTCAAACGCCCGTCCTGTTTTCGTCCGGCAAAAACGACGGGGAAGAACGGCTCGTCGGCGGCGGCTCTGGCCGCGGCGGTGCGAGCAAGTGCCCAAAATGGGTACCAAATATCATTGCGCACCTAATGGTACCAATGGATTTGGTGCGGTGGTGAAACCGCAAGCGGAGAGAACCGAGGAGACCGAAATGACAAAACGAAAATCGGCGTTGAGCTCACCGCGGTTCAAGGGAGCAAAGCCGAGCCACTAGGGACTAAAGAGGGGTTACCGAGCGCATTGAATGCACCGAGGAGAGTCGAGGCGGCTCGGCGGAGGAGGAAAGCGATTTCGGCGAAAAGGGGAAATCCAAATTGGCCCACCTAAGCAAATTGAACCAAATTGAGTGAGGTTAAGCTTGAGAGTAAAGGGAAGCAGAGGAGCAAAGACTGAAGAAGAAAACCCCGCTGCACCGACTCCACCAAGCTCCAAACCGACAATGGAGGCCGAAGGATTTTCGAGGATCTGCAGCTCCAGCAAACTTGTGAGTGCTAGCTAGAGTTGCGGAGGTGCTAACGGAAGCTAAGGGAGAAACAATGGAGCTTATATAGCTGAGGATGGCAGAGAGCAACGGCGATATCCCTCTCGGTCAACACGGCCATTAGGCGCGAGAGAGCGACGGAGCGATTGGAGAGTGGGCGCTGAGGAGGAGCACGACGGGCATTTAATGCGCGCAGAGCTAGCCGTTTAAAGGCGACCGAAGAGTGGACTGCACGCCGCGGCTTTTCTCCTCTGCGCACGCCATGGCTGAGCTCACGCGCGCGCTGACCGGAGGAAGGAGACGACGTGCCGACCGTTGGATTGAAATCGAACGGCTGAGTTAGAACGGGTGGATTAAAACGATTCCATCGTTCGGTTGATCAAGGGCCGTTCGATACTGATCCAACGGCTCACGACGCTCGCGCCCAATGGACTGCGCCGGTGCATTTAGTTGACTGGACCGAGTCAAGTGGCTCGAGCCCGAGTCCGATTCGAACCCGATGAACAGTGCAAACCAGTTAGAATTTAATTTTTAAACATCTGATTTTTTTAGGAATTATTTGAGGTAGCAAACAAGCTCCAAAAATTATGAAATTTTAACTGGAGCTTGTTGACATCAGGAGAAACCTCCCATAAAATTTTCAAAGATTTTCATACACTGAATATTTCTCCAGAAATTCCAGAAGAGGAGAAATAGGGTTTGACCAAATTTGACTTGCCTCCAAACATTATCAAATAATCTCTAAAAATCATGAGATAATTCAGAGGTGTTGCCAAGCCTCCCTAGAACTCAGGAAAAATATTTCCAAGGGTTTGGCATAAGATCTATGCAAAGGAGGTCTTTGATTAGAGTCAATTGAGGATTTAAATTTGATTTTCCATAATTCTTTTTAAAAGAATTACAAAAATGACCAAGTGCTTCAAGATGCAAGAAAAGTTTTAATTTATTCTCATTTTCTTACATTTGAAACACAAATCCATATTTAGGATGTTACAAAACCTCCCCCCCCCCCTTACAAAAATCTCGTCCCGAGATTTGGCTCACTCGGTAAAAAAAGATGGATAGTCCGCACGGAGACTATCTTCCCTTTCCCAAGTAGCCTCATCCTCAGAATGGTTTGACCACTGAACTTTGAGGAATCTGATGGTTTTATTCCTTGTTCTTCGCTCAGCCTCATCGAGTATGCGAACAGGATGCTCGCGGTAGGTCAAATCCTCTTGGACATCGAGAGTTTTCAACGGAGCTTCCTCAGTTGGAACACGGAGGTACTTCTTTAGTTGGGACACATGGAACACATCATGTACCCTCCAAGTGCAGCTGGCAATTCCAACTTATAGGCAACAACTCCTTTCTTCTCGATAACACGGTAAGGACCGACATATCGAGGAGCTAACTTGACCTTGACGCCGAAACGCTGTTGGCCCTTCAAAGGAGAGACTTTGAGATAAACAAAGTCATCAGGCTCAAAGCTCAATTCACGACGACGGCGATCCGTATAGCTCTTTTGCCTGGATTGAGCTGTGCGTAAACGATCACGAATAAGCTGGACTTGACTCTCGGCCTCATTGATCGAGTCCGGGCCAAAGAAAGGTCTTTCGCCTGTCTCAGACCAATTCAACGGGGTTCTGCACTTCCTCCCGTATAAGACCGCGAAAGGCGACATGCCGAGACTGGCTTGAAAACCGTTGTTGTAGGAAAACTCGGCAAATGGTAAGCACTTCTCCCAATTCTTTCCATATGAGAGAACACAAGCACAGAGCATATCCTCCAACACTTGGTTGACCCTTTCGGTCTGACCATCAGTTTGGAGGTGATATGCTGTGCTAAAGGTGAGACGGGTTCCCATAGCCTCTTGCAAACACTTCCAAAACCTGGCGGTGAAAAGTGCACCGCGATCCGAAACAATTGTCTTCGGTACACCATGCAAGCAGACGATACGGGAAATATAGAGGTCCGCTAGTAGACTCACACTAAGGTTTGTCCGTACTGGTAGAAAATGGGCTACTTTTGTCAATCGATCGATGACAACCCAGATGGAATCCTTGACCTTGGATGTTCGGGGCAGACCGGTGATAAAATCCATCCCTATCGAATCCCACTTCCACTCGGGAATTGGCAAAGGTCAAGCCTGCTTTGCCGACACCGATGCTCGGCCTTGACACGGCGACACACGTCGCGCTCTAACAACGAACCGCAATCTCCCTCTTCATTCGAGTCCACCAAAATACCTGCCGGAGATCTTGATACATCTTTGTGGCCCCAGGATGAATAGACAAAAGCGAATCATGGGCCTCGCGGAGAATCACATTCCGCAATTCCATGTCCTTTGGAACCACAAGGCGTTGCCCGAACCTTACAACACCATGCTCATCTCAGAGAAGCAATTGGCTGTTCCGTTCTGGACATTTTCCTTGATGCGGCTCACTCCAGCATCCAATCGCTGAGCGATCTTAATCCGATCCACCAAGGTTGGTTGCACAACCAAAGCAGCGAGGGAACCATGCTCAACCAATCCCAAGCTGAGACGCTGAAATTCCTCCAGAAGGGTGGGTTGACGTTCCTGGAGCAACAAGACCTTGCAATGCGCTTTGCGACTGAGCGCATCGGCAACGACATTAGCCTTGCCCGGATGATAGTGAATACCCATGTTATAGTCCTTGATCAACTCCAACCACCTCTTTTGCCTGAGGTTCAAATCTGGTTGGGTGAATAAATACTTTAAACTTTTGTGATCCGAATACACTTCGCAACGATTACCGATTAGGTAATGTCGCCAAATCTTAAGTGCATGAATCACAGCAGCCAACTCCAAGTCATGGGTAGGATAGTTGAATTCATGAGGTCTCAATTACCTCGATGCATAGGCCACTACCTTGTTTTCTTGCATAAGGACGCAACCGAGTCCTCGACGAGAAGCATCGCAAAAGATATCGAAGCTTTGATGAATATCGGGAAGAACGAGGACGGGAGCGGTGGTCAAACGCTTCTTAAGTTTTTGGAAGCTTTCCTCACAAGCATCGGACCACAAGAACTTCTTGTCCTTCTTGAGCAACTCCGTCATCGGCTTCGTGATCTTGGAGAAGTTCTCGATAAAACGGCGATAATATCCCGCTAAACCAAGAAAACTCCGCGCTTTGTTACAGTAGGTGACACCATGAAAGAACATCGCTGATCTTGCTAGGATCAACGGCTACGCCTCCTGCTGAGAGAACATGACCCAAGAAGGCCACTTCCTTCAACCAGAATGCGCACTTGCTGAACTTTGCATACAGCTGGTGCTCACGAAGCTTGCCTAACACAAGCCTCAGATGCTCATCATGTTCCTCATCGTTCTTGGAATAGATAAGAATATCGTCGATGAAGACCACGACAAACCTATCCAAATACTCCATGAATACCGAATCATGAGGTTCATGAACAAGGCAGGCGCATTGGTCAAGCCAAATGACATGACAGTGTACTCATACAAGCCGTAGCGAGTAGAGAAAGCCGTCTTTGGAATATCCTCGGGTCGTATCCGAACTTGATGATATCCCACTCTCAAATCAATCTTGGAGAATACTCGAGCTCCAGTAAATTGATCAAAGAGATCATCAATGCGGGGCAATGGATACTTGTTCTTTACCGTTACCTCATTAAGCGGACGGTAATCAACGCACATGCGCAAAGTATTGTCCTTCTTCTTTACGAAGATTGCAGGACAACCCCATGGAGATGAGCTAGGGCGGATGAAACCTTTTTCCTGCAGCTCACTCAGTTGCTTCTTCAACTCCACCAACTCGTTCGATGGCATCCGATAATGCCTCTTTGAAATCGGGGCGGTACCGGGAACCAACTCAATGACAAACTCGAGGCCTCGAACTGGTGGCATCTCTGGAAGATCTTCAGGAAAGACATCAATGAAGTTGAGAGACCATGTGAGAGGTCCTCCATTCTGAGTGATGAGTATTTGACAGCTTGTTGAATGTTTGAGAGTTGAGTTTTTCGGTTTGGACTGTTTCTGTGCTGAAATAGGATAATCGGAACTACCGCTGTGTATGTCGCGGAAGTTCCGATAATCGGAACTACCGGCGTTGGAAATAGGAACTTCCGATTAACACGGTTTTGAGTTCTACCAAAGGAATGGAACTTCCGCACTGGGGTAGCGGAGTGTCTGATAATACTGACGTTGAGTGTTCCTCTAAGACGATAATCGGATTTGAAAAATTGGAAAGGCGGATGTTCCGAAGATCGGAAGTTCCGCAATGTTAAGCACGGAACTTCCGATAATCCTGACAAGTGCGGACGTTCCGGAAATCGGAACTTCCGCTGTGGTAAGTGCGGAACTTCCGATTATGTCCAGAACTGTGCAGAGAAGGATAATTTGTGATTTTGATTTTGAATGAGTTTGAGTCTTATACAAATATTGATGCTATGATATTGTGCAATGCTATGTGATGTGTTTTTGTGCATGTTGATGCAGGACATCGAGGCGAAGTCGTGGCGAGACACGAGGTGATCGGACTAAGCGCGCGCGTTGAGGTCGAATCGGTCGGGATGTGTCGAAGACGGCGTGAATCTTGAGGTGGTTGCGTGTCAAGGACAGCAAGGCGTACGGGAGGCTTCCAGAAGGTGTGCAAGGGGCGAAACGGTATTTTCGCAAAGCGGCACAAGTGGAGGCGGTTCCGTTCGGGTGTAGCGGGCTTAATGGGTTGGAGGCCCATTAAGCAAAGGCTATAAATAGAGCTGAACCCTGTTGTTAGGGTTAGACTTTGAGAGAGAAAATTAGGGTTAGCTCTAGCTAAAGGTTTTGTTTTGCTTTTGAGAGGTTGTTGGTTTGGAGAGAATGAATCAAAATCCTTGTAATCATTCCTCTGTGTTTCCTCTGTAATCTTTTGATCTCTATCAATGAAACTCTGAGGTTTTTGATTACTTGTTTGTGCCTCTCTTATTCCCTTCCCGTTCTTGTTGAATATTTAGGGTTTTGATGTATCTTTTGATTCGTCCTATGAAATAGCTTGAAACTTGATATCTAGAGTCATTTTGATATTGCTATTGCATTCTCAAAGTTTCATGAGCTAAGAATCTGAGAATCTCGTTTATTGTGGGTTTTGGTCTTTCTTGCCCCTTCTTCAAGAAATCCGTTTTTGGCTTGATTATTGAATCTTTGTTTGCGATTCTTCTCCATAAGGTCAAGATGGTGTTTAGGATGATGTCCTGTGAAACTTGACCTGAGAAGAGCATTCAAGATTTAGCATTTTGGATTTTTGGAAAAAAACCCGAGCGCACTGTTCTTCGGTCAGGACAATCGGAACTTCCGATTGTCCAAGGCAGATTCATCAAGAGTGTAACTTCCGCACTAACCCCGAACTACGGAGTGCGGAACTATCACGTAGAATCGAGCTTCCGATTTTTGTGAAACAATGCATCAAACTGTTTTAGTTCTCTGATTTTGTTTTACTCTTCTTGAGAGGGTTTTGTAGATCTTGTTTAAATACATTAAAGGGGAGTTCTTAATTTTAAGGCACCATTCACCCCCTCTGTTGCCATTTCGGTCCTTCAATTGGTATCAGAGCCGGTTAGCTCTTCTTTATAGATCTTAACCGGTCAGTTGAGCCATGGCAACGGACAAGTATTCCACCAAGCCTCCGGTCTTTGATGGTATGGATTATCCTTCCGGAAGAGCCGAATGGAAACTTACATCCGTGCTCGGGGTATGCCATCCGAGAATGGTGAAGGTTAGATTTGTTGTTCTCGCCGATGAAAACATCAATGTGGAAAACATGCCCGATGTTGAGGCAAACGCTAAGGCAAGGAACATTATCATTCGTGGTTTGAGCGTATGAGTTTGATCGCATTTCTCATTTGATTTACGCTACGACATCCGGGTGACCCTCGATGCATACCATGAGGGCACCACCTGATTAAAACGGTTCGACAAGACCGGTTCAAGCGAGAATCTGATAAATTTGAAATGCTTGCTTTGGTGAATCTCTTGACGAGTGCTTTTCGCTTTCACAAGATTTTGAGCAACCTCCGGTGGTCGGTCTTACATACCCGACTCGGATAACGCCGACGGATGCTTTCGCACTTGATCTTCGTGTTTGGGAGATGAAAGTGACTACCATCAAAGATAGCACGGACCTCTCGACCCTGACTCTTGATGCGCTTTACTCGCGTCTCAAGACTCACGAGATTGACATTGTCTCTCGAAGGTCGAAGTCACAGTCGATGGCTTTAGTCACTGATCCCACATCGGATCTTCTTACGAGTCGTCTGTACGGGTTCTCCTAGGCGCTCTCTCGTGACATAACGATGATCGCTTAGAGCGACTTGAGGATGAGCGACTAGCCCTCCTAGCTCGGAAGTTTTCCCATGCTTACAAGAGGAGGAGGGATGGAAAAAGAGGAGGTCATGTGATTTGTTTCGAGTGTGGTGGCCCCAACCACATCCGAGCAAACTGTCCCAAGCTTGGGAAGGGCAAAGGTGACTATGGCGGTCCGAGCAAGAACGACTACATCGACAAGAACCGCAACACGAAGCCCTCAGCACCTGACCAAGGCAAGAAGAAGTTCCGCAACTTTGGGAAGGCAAAGAAGCTGTTCCATCGCGTCCTCACCGCCCTCGACGAACTGGACACCAGCGAGGTGGAGGGGTGGAGTGACGATGATGGGAAGGACGATCATGATCTCAAGGACGACGGCAACTTCTCCGGCATGTGCTTCATGGCTCTCGGGGGCGAACTGAGCGACAGCGAGCTGTACTCCGACTCCGATGAGGTTAGTCCCACTTATGACCAGCTTAATGATGTTTTTCTTAAGCTAGGTAGATTTCATGCTAAGTCTAGGGCTAAGTGTGCTGAGTTGGAGAAGGAAGTAGCTAGACTATCACGGGAGCTTTCTTTACTTACATATGCTCCCTCCCGTGATGATTGTGACACATGCTGTGCTTTGTGAGAGACCATGTGAGAGGTCCTCCACTCTGAGTGATGAGTATTTGACATCGTGGTTGAATAGGTTGAGAGTTGAGTTTTTCGGTATGGACTGGTTCTGTGCTGAATCAGGGAAATCGGAACTACCGCTACGTATGGAGCGGAAGTTCCGATAATCGGAACTACCGGCGTTGGAAATAGGAACTTCCGATTTACCTGGGTTTTGAGTTCGGCTGAAGGAAATCGGAACTTCCGCACAAGGGGTAGCGGAGTGTCCGATAATACTGACATTGAGTGTTCCTCTGAGATGGTAATCGGATTTGAAAATCTGGAAAGGCGGATGTTCCGAAGATCGGAAGTTCCGCAGTGTTAAGCGCGGAACTTCCGATAATCCTGACAAGTGCGGACGTTCCGGAAATCGGAACTTCCGCTGTGGTAAGTGCGGAACTTCCGATTGTGACCAGAACTGTGCAGAGAAGGATAAATTGTGATTTTGATTTTGTATGAGTTTGAGTCTTATACAAATGTTGATGCTATGATATTGTGCAATGCTATGTGATGTGTTTTTGCTTGTGATGACTGCAGGGCATCGAGATGGAGTCGTGGCGAGACACGTGGACCGGACTAGGCGCAGGAGGCGTTGAGGTCAGAACGGTCGGGATGTGTCAAAGACGGCGTGAATCTTGAAGCGGTTGCGAGTCGTGCACAAGAAGGAAGACGGAGGCTTCTAGAGGGTGCGCAAGGGGCGAAACGGTCTTTTCGCAAAGCGGCACAAGTGGAGGCGGTTCCGTTCGGGTGTAGCGGGCTTAATGGGTTGGAGGCCCATTAGCCAAGGGCTATAAATAGACATGAAACCCTGGTGCTAGGGTTAGAACTTTTGAGACAAAATTAGGGTTTACCTTTGGAGAGGTTGTTTGGACTTTTTGAGAGTTTGTTGGAGAGTATGAACTGAAATCTCTTGTAATCTTTCCTCTGTATTTCCATCTGTAAATGTTTGATTTCTATCAATGAAACACTGAGTTTTGATTACTTGTTTATGTCCTCTTCCTTCTCTCTGTTCTTCTCTTGAATATAAAGGGTTTCTATGTATCTCTTGATTCGTCCTATGAAATAGCTTGAAACTTGATACCTAGAGTCGTTGTGACATTGCTAATGTATCCCTAAAGGTTCATGAACTAAGAATCAGAGAATCTTGGCCTTCGTGGTTTTTGGTCTTTCTTGCCGTTATATTTATAGATACTGTTACGGGAGAGTGAAATATCGGCCCGGTGGGCAGCACTAGTAGCTGACCCTCTGCGTTAAGGAACCAGAAACTTGCGAGACATCGCTTTTGGAAAAAGGCACTGTTCGTACGTTTTTTCTTTCTCCATTTCTTTTGGTTTGCTCGTGTGGGGGGATGCATCTAACGATACGTATCTGATGGGGAACTCCGAAGCCAAACCCGGAGCCTCCCCAATCACGCCCTCCTCCGACGATTCCGTCTCATCGCTCTTGATGCAATTCGCCAGTTTTCAATGTTTGCCTTGCTAGTGGCCTAATTTTTTAAGTCTAGAATCTAGATACGTATTAAGGACGGGTGAGCGTCAATGCGTACGGCATTGTTCTAGCGTAGGGGAGATCCTCTGGATTAAGGAACCAGAAAGTTGGGGGTCCTCGCTTTTGGGAAAAGGCACTGTTCGTACGTTTTTCTTTCTCCATTGCTTTTCACTTGCTCGTGTCGAGGGGATGTGTGTATGGAGTGTGTCTTCTCTCTCGCCATCAACACAGGCCGGCCTCCTCCCCAATCCGATGGGGAACTCCGAAGCCAAACACCGCGCCTCCACAATTACGTCCTCGTCTGACGATTCCGTCTCATCGCTCTCGATGCAATTCGCCAATTCGGCGCGTCCAGATGACCGTCCGAACCTGGAGCCCTCTTCCGGCAAGAAGCAGGAGCGCAGCGGGGTGCTCGACTGCTTCTACTACGTGAAGTTCGGGAGCTGCAAGTACGGGATGAACTGCGAGTTCAACCACCCTCCGAAGCCCTCTGGACGGCCCGACCCTGCCGGCGAGAAGCAGCAGGAGCAGGAGGAGGCACCGTCCGAGCCGGAGTACCTACGGCGTCCCGTGGAGCCCGACTGCGCCTACTACGTGAAGTTCGGGAGCTGCAAGTACGGGATGGATTGCAAGTTCAACCACCGTCCGAAACCATCTGGATGGCCTGTGGAAAAGCTGCTCGTACGTTGGGGGCAAATAATCCTTCTTCGATCTGTGCAAACAATTCTTCCTCCCCTCGCCCTATATTTGCACGCGGGTGGGTTTTTCATCTTGTTTCGGCCGTGGTTTGGGCAGGCCAAAGGGAGCGAGAGTGTCGGCAGAGACACAAACAGTAGCAACGGCAACGAAGCACCTTCGTCGGTGTATAAACAGGTGACTGGTCCTTTCTTTCTTCTCTCTGCATCTGCATCGTCTATGCAGTATGCACGTGTGCTTGCATGTCCAAAAGTTAGTGTGGACATGCGGAGAATAGCTAAACCTATCGTTATAATATATTAGTCATCAACCCGTGCAGATGAACAGGTTATAAGATTTCAACAATATTATATCATTGATAATATAAAAAAACTTTGTAATCGAGGGAGTACTAAATACACATAATTATGAAGATAAATTAATAGTCGGAAACTTTTTCTTATAGAGCTTAGACTCTTCCCTGACGCAGTTGCCAAACTCCTGTTTTTTTATTACTACTATCTAATAGAAAAGATTATTTAATCAATGCCGACATCATATTCCGTATTAGCAAATGATACGTTTGGTAGATTGAGAGCAAACTGTGAGGACCCCGGTTTACTAAGTTTGCAATGCTTAGTCACCAATGAACCCTAACATCTCAAACAAAATAACCCGTATCTTCGAGATATGTATACTTCCCAGAAATACAGTATACACACCCCTTTACAAAATTCATGCATCAATTCCATTCAAGGCATAGAACCAAGCAACACTTAATAATTGAAAAGACATACATAGTAGAGTTATTACAAAAGGGAAGCCGACCGGCCAAAAGACATACAATTAACTAATTAGACAGCGGAAACGAAGTGCCATAAGGTGGCGATAAACAAAAGCGCCAATTAGTGTGCCTTTACCCATAAGGCAACCAACCGGACCGCCAAGCTAGCCGTCAAACCCGCAGTTCCTCCTCTGCAACAAATAGTTAAGCAAAACAAATGAGTACAAAAATTGTACTCCGCAAGACTTACGTGTAGAGTAACAAGCCTATACATACGCTACATGCAAGCTTATTTAAGTGGAGGCTGTATGTTTCATTTTCAGCACAAAGCAATCTTTATTTGCAATAATGTTGTACATTTAAAAGCAAGTGTACAATCTGTTTTTATTGTTCAAATAACAGTAAATAACAACATAATAACAATAAATAGATGAAAACAACATCCTGAAAGTGGCTAACCCAATAGTCACCACATCAATAGCGTGAACTATCCATTCATACCACACATGTCAAGTTTTAATTAAAGGTTGTAGTCTAACTCTTGGAAGATCTCCCCAAGCTTGTCTATAACCTAGGACGAGGCTATTCGAATAGTTTTAACCCTGCAGGGGTGTACCAATGTACCCACACGCCAGACCGTCTTTTTGTCAAGCTATGAAGCACACTTCCTTAGGTATGCCGGCACGGCTAAGTCCTACGAGACATTTCCAATATTATGTATTAACTACGAGTCGCCCGTATGGATAGAAACACATACGTTGTGTCGGAGTCATCGTAAAGCCTCGGTCAACTACCCCTCACGGGTAAAGCCTTGGACAACTACAATACCCCTCGAGGTGGAGAACCTATCTGGAACTCCACCACCGCACACCCAACAATAACACACAATTCCTTTTTCACACAACCCACCTCCTGCGACCCGGAGCTAACACACGCCAAAGTACTAAGTCAAGAGATGTCCCATATCACTCTCGTGTGGTTAGCACGCAAAAGTGCTTGGATCAATGGCGCAAGTAATTCGGTCCTTGTTGACTCGGGCACCATTCACACACCCAATAACTATACCATCCAACCAATGTGCCCAAGTCTAAATATTTCACTTTCAGTTTTAGTTTTCCAAACAATTACATACATGAGTATCCAGACTCGAATAATTATAGTGATGATAACATGACCATTGCCGAGGCGATGATCCCCATTCTACCATTCTAAGCATTGCTAAGCATGACATCGCATAAGCATAATAAGACCATATAACATCCACTAGGCTCTAATTCACCAGCGGAATTATTAACTTAGGCTAGTGGCAGCGGATGAACATTTATAGGGAATTCATGCAAAAGGATTAACTACCTCTAATCGACAAATATAACTTGACAACTAAAGCATGCATACATACAGCTGCAAAACAAGATAATAGTTTTTGAATATAATAGGATCAACATGCATCAAAGGAAGACTGCTTGCCCTGCTGAAGTTGCTCATTAAGTTGCTGATGATCACTCTCGATAGCAATGTGTGCATCGGAATCTAACGAAAGAAATCGAAAGTACAATAGAACGAATAATACCAAAAAGACCCAAAAATTCAAACGCATCCAAAAATTATGAAAACTTCACAGAAGGTAGAGCATGATTTTAGGTGAATTTAGTAACAAGAATCAATTGATTTGGATGCTCTATGCAAAAGTTATGACAGTTTGAAAGTCAGCTTTCCAGAAAATCTAATAAATTGCTATCTGCTACTATTCATCTGACTTTAAAAGTTTTGGTAAAACTTTTCAGAGAGGTGGTGCACATGAAATATTTATGGTAGATAGAGCATCACATGAGTTGATTAACGAAAAATGATTCACCTCATTCGGAGCTAAGATGAATTTTCTATGATTTTTCAAAGGTATAAAAGTAGTACACAAGTAACATACAAAATAAGATTTTCAGAAATAGCATCATGCTCACAACCTATTTTACAATAAACGACACTAACAAAGGATTCTAACAAAATTGAGTTTACTAAATTTGGAGTTACAGGGAAATATTTATGCATTTTTGAAGTTCAAATAATTTTTAGAGCAATAAAAGTATTAAACCTAAAGCAATTTGTTAAGGATTAAAATATTCATATATTATCTTAATATATGATAAAGACCATACGTCTTCGTGGTCGTAACTTCTAAAGACCACCAACCTAACTGGTCGTAGGTGCTACAGAAGTTATATAAATACCTGCCTGACAAAGTTCCAAACCTAGTCCACGATCAGGTAAGTGCTCGTAAAGCTATGAACAGGCGTCCAAGTCAAGTCTCGACTACGCCAATTACTGTGTGATGAATGAAACACATGTTTCATATTCCGCATAATACAACACTATCACGGTTGATGATTTAACGTCTCCTAAATCATTAACCACATAACGGTTGACACCTTCACCAACCGCCCTTGCGGTTGGTGAAATGGTCAAACTGCCACCTCTTTCCGACCAGACGCGTCGCTCCCCAACGGGTGTCTCCTCGTGAGATAACTGCCACCGCTTCATCAAGTACTTAAGGAGGACCACAGAAGGCGGAAAGGACACAAGACAACACATCACAACATAGCCGATTAGAAAACATTGAGAGGTCAAGACAGACATCAGCAACAGTCCTATAGAAGCACATCAAGCGAGATATAGCAAAGTGTTGTGTTTTTAGATACTCTCAGTGTTTGTAATCGTGAGTTCATAGCAATAAAGAGCAAGTCAGATCCACTCCCAGGAGATACGCACATTTTTCCTCTTTTCATTTATATATTCATAAGATCGGCGATTTGATCGTCGACAGCTGGCGCCGACCGTGGGGAAGATAGTACAAAACTTCTGAAGAGGTTCTTTGCTCAACTCATCCGTTTTCTTCATATTCGTAATTGCAAGTATGGCAGGAACATGGGATGAGGAGAACTGGTTCGACCTGGATGACTACTCCAACCTTGACATGGAAGCCTGCATCCAGGCCATGCAACATGGGGAATCTTCATCCTCCTCCGATGGTTCGCAAGTCGCTGACGACAGCGAACTTGAGCGGATGGATGAAGACACACCGTTGCGCCAACAGGCGCTCTCTGAGGGACAGGTCGTTCCGACCAGTTCGGAATGTCCGAATATTTTTCCAAGCCCGGTTTCCCCGACCGGCGAAAAAGGTGACAACACCTCAGCCCCACAACCCGAGGGTCAATATACCCTTGACACAATCATGGCTGACAGGTATTCACCAACGGACTCTGGAAATTCCAGGGACCAACCGACACCTGGTAACGGTGTCGATGAGACCCTCACCGGTAATGGGCCGAGTGGGGATGATAAAATTCAGTATTCGATCGGCAACTCGTCGAATCAGACTGAGCCCGCCACGAAGACCTCAGAAGGTTCTCATCTCCGACCGGTCTCCATCGTGGAAGTCTCTGGTAGAAGCACTGGGAAGTTCTCCACTAGTCACAGTGGAAGCTCCTCAGAAGATCACTGCTGGAAGCATGAGGTTAACGCGATCGGAAATACTGATCGTAATGCCATGCACAGTCCTGCACGACCTGCCTTGCCACCACCTGCTGATGGAGATGGCGCGGGCAATCAAGCACCACCTACCAGAGGCAACGGAGCTGATGGGCGTCCATCGGCTAATACGTGGTGGTGCAGCCCACCAAGGATGACAGCTCGACGGAGTTAGGCCAAAGGTCGAAGGAACTTCGGTCTCCGAGCGCCAACATCTTCGATGAATCCTCTGAGACCTTCGGTAACGGTTCAGAACTTGTGTCGTATTCAAGATATTCTTAATAATACGGACCCTGTTCTGGCTGAAGCTCCGGGCTTTACCCAATTAGTGGAGCAGGTATCAGAAATTCTTTAACGAATCGCGGCGCATGCTAAGCGTCAGAGGGCAAAGGATGTCACAAAGTCTAACGGTGACTTCATCTCAGCGCTCCTCCCTCAGTAGAGGCGCGATGGTTACCCACCGGCACTGGACACCTTGGCGATTTCGACCAAGAGGGTCATGAAGGAAGAAGGTTGTTTCAAACAACGACCTCTTCCCTAGCCTAGGAGAGCACACGCTGGCGGATGATCTCCGTCATCATCTAAACCATGCTAATGGTCAAAGACGTCATGATAACGTCTGCGACCGGATCGGGACGACGGAGCCTCGGCGTTCAAATCGAAGAAACCGATCTCCTACTGATCATAATCCGACACCTTTTCCAAGAAGGCGCTATGAATCAGTCACAGGTTGTCGAGCTTTTTCTGCAGGGCTCCAAGGTGTGTGTTGGCCTAATAGGTTCCGACCAGCCAACATAGATAAGTTCGATGGATCTCAAAATCCATTGGAATTTCTCCAAATATATACCACCGCCATCAGAGCTGCTGGTGGTAATGAAAACATGATGGCTAATTATTTGCCCACGGTTCTGGAAGGATCTGCCCGGTCTTGGTTGCTTAACCAACCGATCGGATCTATTTATACTTGGGAACAGCTCTGCGATCTATTGATTGTGAATTTCCAGGGTACGTATGATCGCCCTGGAAAGGAGGATGATCTCCATCGAACTCGGCAAGAACCAAAGGAAACTCTCCGTCAGTACATCAAAAGGTTTAGCCAGGTTCGAAATTCTATTCCAGAGATTGCAGAATCTTCTGTAATTCAGGCATTCAAGGCAGGTCTAAGGAATCGGCGGTTTACAGAGGATATCGCTATGAATCCTCCACGAACAACCGCCGAACTTTTTGACATGGCTGATAAATATGCGGCTGCTAGTGAGGCGGTTGAATGGAATGAAGCCATTGATCGAAAAGATAAAATCCCTCAACCTAGCCTTGAGAAGTCAGAAAAGAATCCCAAGAAGGTTTCCAAGAAGAAGAAGCACCGCAAAATGGGCACCAAGGAAGTCCTAGCGGTTCCAGATAAACCGTTCAAGGGTAAGAAGGACTATACCGGTCGGGGCAAAGTCAAAGTTCCGACCGATAGCCATAATAAAGGTAAGAAGTGGTGTCCACTTCACCAACAGGCAGGGTATGACTTGCGCACCTGTCGTGTTTGGCAAAAGAAGCTGGAGGATTACTATACAGGTAAAGGCCGACTTCCGCAATTCAGGAGTTGGGGAAACAAGTTCCAAAAAGGACAAGGATGGCGACGAAGAGATGGAGTACCAGGAGCCTCAGCGCACGGTCAATATGATCTTTGGAGGTTCTTCTTCATACGACTCACGCCGTCATCTGAAAGCCATGGAGCGAGAGGTCAACCTATCGGAACCTTCGATCATCACCAAACCATCAAGGTGGTCGGATACCGTAATCTCCTTCGGCAAAGAAGACTACCTCGTCCCGTCAACTCAACCGGGTAGGTTCCCTATCATCTTAGAGCCTACTATTAATAACTGCAAAGTCAATCGGGTATTAATAGACGGTGGTAGTTCTTTAAATATTTTATTTTCGGGAGCTTTAGAAGATATGCAGGTTCCTGGAACAAAGGTAAAACCGGTGAAATACGCCTTTCATGGCATAGTTCCTGGTTCTACCGCCAAACCGATAGGACAAGTGTCTTTACCGGTTACGTTCGGAAGTCCTGATAATTTCTGAACAGAAAGGATTTCATTTGATGTGGTTGATTTTGAAACCGCGTACAATGGAATTCTTGGTCGTCCGGCATTAGCAAAATTCTTGATAGCCACGCACTACGGGTATCAAAGTTTGAAAATGCCAGACCAAAAGGTGTGATCATGGTTCGTGGAGATCGCAAAATGGCATACGCATGTGATCGAAGGTCTTTAGAAGCGGTCGATGAGCCAGGCGAAAATTCGACTCATCATCCGTAGGTCAAGCACTCTGGACCCAAGATAACACCCAAACCGTCCGACTGGACCAAAGAGGTTCCACTCGACGAGGCGCTCCTTCAAGAAACGCCATGTCGAGCAATGATGGTGGATCCTTTCCAAAGGTACCGATCGGAGCAGACTCGATCCTAAATAGGAAGAGTCGCTCGTCTCCTTCCTCCGAGCAAACCAGATGTATTCGCATGGCAAGCGTCCGACATGCCCGAGTCCCGAGGAGGTGATCGAGCACAAAGCTAGCGCTCGGCGACAAAAATCCGGTCAGCGAAGCTCGGGCGTTTACGCACCCGACCGGAAGGACGCCATCGATCCAAATTGACAAGCTCTTAAAGGTCGGATTCATTCGTGAAGTACATCACCCTCAATGGCTCGCTAATCTGTAATGGTTAGGAAGAGTAATGGGAAATGGAGGATGTGTATAGACTTCACGATCTTAATAAAGCTTGTCCGAAGGATGATTTTCCCCTTCCTCGCATTGATCAACTTGTAGACTCTACCTCCAAAAGCGAGTTATTAAGTTTTTTAGATGCCTACTCAGGGTACCACTAGATTAGTATGAGTAAAGAAGATGAAGAGAAAACTTCCTTCATCACTCCATTTGGCACTTACTGTTATGTAAAGATCCCCTTTGGTCTCAAAAACGCTGGTGCAACTTTTCAAAGATTAATGCAGAAAACCTTCAGCCCACAAATAGGTCGAAATTTGGAAGCCTACGTTGATGACTTGGTAGTGAAAAGTATCAACTCCGGCGACCATATGCTTGACCTTAAAGAGACTTTCAATAACTTGAGAAGACACAACCTCAAGTTGAATCCGGAGAAATGTATGTTCGGGGTTTCCGCTGGAAAATTGCTTGGTTTCCTAGTTTCTGCTAGAGGTATCGAAGCAAACCCGGCGAAGATATCGACCATCCATCAGATGCGCCCCCCGACCACGAAGAAGGAAGTCCAGAAGCTAGCCGGCTGTATGGCAGCGCTAAGTCGTTTCATAGCGAGTTAGGGAAAAGGACTACCTTTTTCAAACTCCTTCTAAACATGGAAGTTTAGTGGACGATGTGCGAATAATGCCTTTGAAAAGCTCAAAGAGTACCTTACGAGCACCCCGGTCTTAGTTTCTCCAAGACCAGGGGAAACACTATTGATTTACGTGGCTGCAACGCTACAAGCTGTCAGCAGTGTACTGGTCGTAGAACGTGAGAACGTCCAACGACCAGTGTATTACGTAAGCGAAGTCTTACATGGGCCAAAGGAAAGATAACCACAGGTACAAAAGTTGCTTTATAGTCTCCTTATGTCTTCAAGGAAACTAAGGCATTATTTTCAGGCCCACAAAGTGGTCGTGCCTACTGGATATCCCTTAGGTCAAGTCCTTGGAAATAGGGAATCGTCAGGTCGAATAGCAAAATAGGCGGTGGAACTAGGGACGTTCGACCTCTATTTCATCTCACGAACAGCCATAAAGTCTCAGGCGATAGCAGAATTCATTGCCGAGTGGACAAACCCGGAATCCAAGCAAGAACCCGAGTACGAGCACCACGACGAGTGGACAATGTACTTTGACGGTTCCTTAATGCTTAAAGGATCGGGGGCTGGAGTCGTCTTGATATCCCCTACCGGCGAACACATCAAGTATGCCGTCGGTTTAACTTTCCGCTACAAACAATGTGGCGATCACGAAGGTTTCTTTGGCGGGACTCGAGCGGCTCGTTAAGCTCGGGATTAAGTAAATTGCTAGTGAAAGGTGATTCTCAACTAGTAGCGAATCAAGTAGGGAAAGAGTACCAATGCTCGAGTACCAAGATGTCTTCCTATCTGGCGAAGTACGGAAATTCAAAAGCACTTCTTGGTTTCGGATCAACATATTCCTAGAAAGGAGAACTTTCTAGCGGATCGGTTAACACGGATGGCCTCTACTAGGTCAGCCGTCCCGCCGGAGTTTTTCTCGAGCAACTCGATTCACCCTCGGTAGTCGAGCATTCCGAGAACATCGATAGTTTACATCGGTCAATCCTATTGACTCGATAACTTAGATGCTCCACGATCGGTGACGATCAAGGTAGAGACTGGATGACATCGATCTATAATTATCTTGACATGACCTAATTCACGAAGATGATGTAGAGGTGATCGTATAGCACGAAGGCCAAATCATACACTCTAATCGAGCGTACCTTGTATAAGCGAGGATCTCATGGAGTGTTGATAAGATGCATATCTCAATCGGTGGCATTAGGTTGCTAATCGAAATTCATGAAGGAGTGCATGGAGCACATCATTCCTCTGAACCTTGGTCGGTAAAGCCTTGAGCAAGGATACAAGCGCCAACCGCCCTTCATGATGCAAAAGAGCTCGCGACGAAGTGCGTATAATGTCGATTTCATAGCCGACAAGTACATCGGTAGGCATAAGCTTTGCAAACAATCCCTCTTTCTTGGCCTTTTGCAACCTGGGACTAGACATTCAGGACCATTCCCAAGAGCACCGGGCTTCAATTCTGTCGTCATGATTGACACGTTTACAAAATGGATTGAAGCCGAGCCAGTTGTAAAGTTACAATTGAAGCCGCTAAGAGGTTCATAACAAAAACGTGATTACGATTTGGTGTACCCAACGTATCATCACGCACAATGGTACCCGATTCTCAAGCGGCAATTTCGGAGTTACGCAAAGAACTAGGAACCAAGATCCATTTAAACTCAATGGCTCATCCACGAGCAATGGAGCGGTCGGCGTGCCAATGGTATCCTAATACGAGGATAAAACACCGAGTATTCGACCGATTAATAAAGCGGTCGGGGCTTGGGTTGAAGAACTTCCTTCGCTTTATGGTCGTCCGGACCACGACCCGATCGTGCGGCCGGTGAAACACCTTTCTTTTAGTTTATGGGATGAAGCTATGCTTCCTCCGAATTAAAATTGGCTCTGCTTTCGACCGATTGTTTTAACTTAAGCAATCGGGAAGAACATCGACTGACGACATCAATTTCCTTGTAGAGCACGCGAAACCAAGCTTTGATCGTTCGGCAATCTACCAACAAGCCATGCGAAGGTACTACAATCGTAAGGTGCAACCTCGCAACCTAGCTGTAGGTGATCTGGTTCTCAGAAAAATTCAGAGCCAAGCAGGGCGCAATAAACTTTCCCTAAATGGGAAGGTCCTTACACCGTGGTCGAAGTTACAGGCCGCACTCGAGACGATTAGCCATGTCAGACGGCAGGGTTTTGTCAAATTCATGGAACATTGACCAATTGCGTAAGTTCTTTGTTTAATTTCTTCTTTTCATTTCATTTCATTTCGTTTAATTCCTTTAAACTTGATAATTAAATTTAGAGTAGCGAGTGATGTTATTTATATGACGTTGCCCAATCCTGGTCGACTGCGGTTCATATGCTTAGGATTATAAAGTGTATAATTTATGTTTCAAAATTCCGTTCTACTCTTGTTTGGCTACTGGTCGGGACACGGAAAACCTCCTAGTCGAAGTCTCTCCTTTTTCGCATGTGGTTCCGCCCACTAGAAGGAGCTTCCTAGCGACGGTCTTTTTCCTACGATCCTCGCTGCCAGTCGGACTAAGGGCATGAGCACGTCTTGCGAAATATATTTTATACCTTTATTTCCTAGCTAGGTTCATTCCGACTAGTATTGAGCATCGCATAGAAATAAAACCACTTTCCTGCTTATAACATATGTTTTTTATGTTTTTTCCTCTTATCAAGGAGAATTCTTTATTTTTTTGACCATATGTTGTCTTAGTAAAGTACTTCGTTCATTAAAAACAGATTTACAACTAGTTGAAACCTACACGGTTCCGACCATAAAGGTTTTCTAGTATTACCACGATCAGTTTTTATCGATCAGTACATACTTACAAGTAATGGTTGAGATTTGAATTTATATTCTTGGTCTCAAGCAGTACTATTATATAGTAAAGATCTTCTACTATATAACAGTCGGGGGCTAGGTAAGACATAAATTCACAAGTCGACCGGATGAATAAATTTTTTTTTTCATTTTGATAAGAGAAAGGTAAGTCTTTACATTGTTTTCTCCTGCCTACATTTATAAACTACTAGAGAATGCCTAAGTTAACTACTGCTAGATGGAGATCCGATTTCCATCTCTTCTGCGACCTTTTCGCCTAGAGGTTTCATCTCTGCGAGGATCTGATTTGCCTCTGCGGGTAAGCAATTGAAATCCTCTTCGATGGCTTAAAGGTTAGTTGATGGGTCGGAAGCTTTCAGTTTTGCCAAAGCAAGACTGACTCCACAAGCAATAGACTCCTTAACGGAATGGGCATAATTCTCCCTAGTAGTCTTGAGCAAGACCTTGAGCTCTTCCAACAAAGAGCCTAGGTAGTTGACCTTCTCCATTGGGTCGCTCAAGGAGGGCAAGCTTGATCCCGCGCCCATATCAAAAAGCATTTTGTTTAGCGTGGTGATCTTCTCGTCCAGGCTAAGCACGAGAGCTGCCCCCTTGTCTTGCTCAAATTCCAGAGCTTTCTTCACTCTGGTCAATGCTTGTTTTTATTCTGCATAGACAAAGCAAGTATTAAGTAAAAAGATTGGAAGACATATTGAGTCATGGCTACGACCGCTACCTTCCTCTCTTCTTGGAATCATCCAAAGCTTTTTATTCTTTGGTCGTCAAGTCTTGATCGACCGGTTCTTAGCCTGAAGTTCTTCTTCAAGCTTTATTCTTCTGGCCTTTTCAGCCAAAGCATCTTCTTTTATTTTCTCTAAATCTATCAAAAGAATTTTTGATAAGGGAGAATAAATAAAAGAAAAATCTTAAAGAGGAAAAAAGAAGAGGAACTCTTACTCTCTATTTCAGAGTGCTTTTCTTCTAATATCCTAACTCGCTCGGTTAGTCCTCCGACCGTAGCGAGGTTTTCGATCATATGCTGGACAAGTAGCATTTCTTCCATAAACCTTCTTGTAAACTTCAAGAAAGGTTATGGAGAAGATTGAAGACACTTACCCAATTACGGCATCATTGTAATCGGTAAATATTTTATCAGTTCACTGCGTTAAGCGATCCGATATTCTCTCCCGAGAATTCTCAAGCTCCTTGCTCACAAGAATCGAGGAAAGAAAGGGAACTTGTTATATCGAGAGGAGGTACCTTCAGAACTCGTGGAAGTTCTGCAGGTTTCTACCTCTGCGATGGCATATCTACCATCAAAAGATCTAGCTCAGTTCCGGTGATCGGTTGGCTCGGGGGCTTTCCGACCATTTCCTCCTCCAGGTTATTTCCGAGGAAAGCCTTGGTCGGAACTACCCTCGACCACTTTGTCTGCTGGGTTCGACTGGTCGGAAGCAACCAGAACTCCAGCAGATCTGGACAAGAGAAAGCAAAAAGGGGTTCAAATTCATCAGGGATTACGAGGTATGTTTTCATATGATTATTTATTTAAACATACCTGGTTGTCTTTTTGTTTTAACCTTGTAGCGCCACTTGAAGTCCGTTGCGCTCGCTTTTCTTTCTTTTCAACCGGTTTCACGATTGAATCGGTAGGTACGGTTGCAACCTCTACACTTCCCAGTAAGAATTCGGAAGCAATGTTCTCGACTATCTGGTCGAAAGCAAGGTCCCTGATCCCTGGATCAGAAAGTGTAGTTTCACTAGTCTCTGGAACAGCTGTCTCGTGGACAACTATACGGGACTCAGTGATTGCCGTTTGGATTAACAAACAAAGTTAATCAGGTGAAGAATATACTTCATCTTGCAGAAGTTATTTCTTTCAGTTACTTACCTCAGCGTGACCGCTGTCTTCAGCGATCGCAAGACTGGTCGGATAATCAATAGGCTCACACGTCTCCGTAGCCTCATTGATCATGAGTCCGACCAACTACACATAAAGAGGATTAGAACTGATCGAAAATAACCGGAAAGGTGAAAAGAAGTTAATACACTTACCCTAAGTCTTTTAGCCCTCTCTTCAACACTAGCAAGTGCTAGGATGTGAGGAAAGCTAGCCTTGTCATCAAGTTCGCTAGCACAGATCATTTTGATCCTATTTCTGACGTCCTCAGAAGACAAGACTACGAATACAAATGAAAGGTCTTAGTTTTTGCGAAAATAATCAACTCGCAAAATAATCTGGTTGGGATTTTCTGAAAAATTACTTGGATCAGAATCCTTGGTAGCATCATCGCCACCAATATACCAGAGCATTGAGCGTGCCCTGGTCTTCAAGGGACTAATCCTCCGAATGGAAAAATCCCTTACGACATGACAGGAGGTTAACCCCCTGACACTCAGAAGATGGATGGCCTCAATCCATCTCCCAACATTTCCTTCCTTCTTCGAGGAGGAACGCCAACGCGAGTTTTCGACCGCCTTCTTACCACTGTAATACAGGCCGTCTTCTCGCGTAACCTTCATGTAGAACCAGCTCTTCTTCCATGACGACCAAGAGGACTTCGAGTACATACGAATGTACTCGTCGGCCTTGCCGTCATGAAGCCTTAGGTACATTTCCTGTGGTGCTGGTCGTTTTCTTCGTATTCGCCATCCGGTAGTAATACTTGAAGAGTTCCATCGTCGGTGGAATCCCCAAGTATGCTTCGCAGAGGTAGACGAAGATGCTCACGTTTGCAATGGCGTTAGGAGCCAGGTTGATCAACTCAACCTCATAGAACTCCAGCACTTGGGAAAGAAAAGAATGTGCTGGAAGCTTGAGCCCGCACTCAACATACGCGAGGAACACCGGGATTTCTCCCTCCTCGCCGCTTGGCGAGGCTCTCCAAAAGCCGATCTCCAAGAGATCAAACTCTGTCAGGCAAAGAACCCAACCTTCTCCAAACTCTCAATTTTCTCTCACTCAGATCGGAGATCGACCAGTTTGAGATGAGGTCCGACATGATGTTTTCCTTTTTTGGATGAAGAACTCAAGGAAGATTTTCTTGGAGATAGAGGCGTAAAGGTTTAAAACACTCAGCCGAGGTCGTTTTATAGGCATTTCACTGTAACCGACCCTACGAGAAGTCCAACGAGTAAATCCCTTTTCGCCTGGCGAACAGAAAGGCTTTTCGCTTTTTCCAAAGCGGTTTCTCAACTTTAAAATGAATACGCACCGCCTCGAGTCCTACGGCATTTAATGAGAGTGCATGCGATATGATTGCATCGGAGAATGTGTCCGCACGACCAACATTCATTTAAAAGTTCGGGGGCTAGCTGTTGAGGATTAAAATATTCATATATTATCTTAATATATGATAAAGACCATACGTCTTCGTGGTCGTAACTTCTAAAGACCAACGACCTAACTGGTCGTAGGTGCTACAGAAGTTATATAAATACCCTGGTCAGACAAAGTTCCAAACCTAGTCCACGATCAGGTAAGTGCTCGTAAAGCTATGAACAGGCGTCCAAGTCAAGTCTCGACTACGCCAATTACTGTGTGATGAATGAAACACATGTTTCATATTCCGCATAATACAACACTATCACGGTTGATGATTTAACGTCTCCTAAATCATTAACCGCATAGCGGTTGACACCTTCACCAACCGCCCTGGTCAAACTGCCACCTCTTTCCGACCAGACACGTCGCTCTCCGACGGGTGTCTCCTCGTGAGATAACTACCACTGCTTCATCAAGTACTTAAGGAGGACCACAGAAGGCGGAAAGGACACGAGACAACACATCACAACACAGCCGATTAGAAAACATTGAGAGGTCAAGACAAACATCAGCAACAGTCCTATAGAAGCACATCAAGCGAGATATAGCAAAGTGTTCTGTTTTTAGATACTCTCAGTGTTTGTAATCGTGAGTTCATAGCAATAAAGAGCAAGTCAGATCCACTCCCAGGAGATACGCACATTTTTCCTCTTTTCATTTATATATTCATATGACCGGCGATTTGATCGTCGACACAATTTTGCAAACAGTGTTTTCTGGAACAGTAACAAGGTTCGAACCATTTTTATATTAAAGTTGATCTAAAATGCAAAATAACAAAAATGGTTTCACTATTTTTGGAGTTGAAATGAATTAGTTATGCATTTGTTAAATATATATATGAGTGATCACTTAGGCAATGGTTAAAATAAATCATCAATTTGTTAATTACATTTAAACATACATGACTAGTAAAATGACATGCTTAACATGATTATGCACATGCATAAGTAATATCTAACGCGGTAACATAATAACTAAAGATTTTACCACCGCACGCGTTAGGCGTGCGACTACCACCGGACGACGCCTTCTCGGTGCTTATCCACTGTAGTTGTCGACGACAAGCCGCCGCGCCGCGCTCGGCTTCTCGCCCACGTCCACCACCCGGCACATGCACCGCATCCGCATGCATGGCTCCGGCACCGGCCTCGATGTCACCGCCTTAGCACTAGCCTCCAAGCGCCACTACCGGTGCTCGAGCTCACCTCACCGAGCTGCCGCTACTGGGCCGCCATTGTGCTGTGCCCACTGCATGCGCCAGCTGCCTTGGCTGTTGCTGCTAGCTTTGCTGCTAGTCACGGCCAGTAGTGGAGCCGTCGGCCTGCCTGCACGCCTCCGGCCAGAGCTAGAGCTGCTGCTTGCCGTCTCTGTGCTGCAGCCGAACTGCTAGCTGCTGAAGTGCTACGACTGCCGAACTGCTCCATGCATGGCCGGGTACTCCAAGCTAGCCTCCGGCCAAACTTCCAGGCGCTGCAAGGAGCCACTACTGCACTGGCCGAACTGCTAGCTTGGTTGCTGCACTGCCTGGCTGCCTTGCTGCCGCTGCTAGCTGCTGCTACTCCGGTGCCTGCTTCCTCCGGCCAGCCTGCACTGCTAGCTACAGCTGCTGCAATGCGCTGCCGAGCTGCTGTTACTGCTCCAAGCCAACCGTCCGCCTGGCTGCAGCTGCTCCCGCCTGGTGCTGCATGCTACTGCTCCTCATGCTGCTGCCGGTCGAGCCGCCGGACAGCGCTGCCCTGCCTCACGTCGGCTGCACCATTGCCGTGCCGCCCAGCCGCAACAAGCCGCTGCTGGATGCTACTCTTCGTGCTGCCGCTATATGCCACATGCAACAGCACAGCCGTGCTCTACAACCTGGCCGGCCACTAGCATCTCAAGTGCTACAGTGCATCGCAACCTCTCCCTTCTAGCAAAATGCTCAAACCAACTTGCATGCAAAAACCGATTGTATGGATGGGAAGCTTATGAGATGGGGAATGCAATGGGGTGACATGCATAAACCAATTCTCAGTTTTTGATTGGGTTTGGAAGGAGAGAAGTGATGAACTAGTGTATTAGTTTGGGAAGTAGAAGTGGTTGTGTGCTGTTGGAGGGGGAGGCACGAAAGGTGCTTGGGAGGGATGGCAGTGAAGAGCTTTCAGCTGGGCACATGATAGACATAAAGAATGGAAGAGAAAGTTGGTGGAGGGGTTGGGGTGATTCGGCTGAAACAATGAATGATGGGATATGTACTGTAAAAACAAATTGTTGGGCAGTGGATTGCTCTCTTGGGAGAAGAAAACGAAGGGCAGGGGTGAGAGATGCATTCGGCTAGGGACGAGGAGAGAAATGTCAATGGGATAAATAGCAGTGGATTTTTTTCCTTAATTTTTTCGACTCGTTCAGACCACTCGTATGTGGGAACTGTTGGACCCAGATTTTTAAATTTTAGATCCTCTGTGAATAATACTGTGCTACTCCCTGGGTCAGTAGATAGCACTCAGAGGTTCATTGCTGAATCATAACATACATGGCGCGAATTGAGATATTTAAATATAACATACAACAGAGTGACATAGACCACGTCGGGTCAAGTTTTACATAAGGGGCACCAGGCCAAATTGATTACAATAAGTAAAAGCACGAAGCTGCAGCGGAAACAAAAGAGAGGATGTGGCTCATCTCTCCACAGGCAAGCGACTGGGGTGACCGACGTACGACCGATATTATCACAGGATTGGATAATATTGGTTGTACGCAACTACCGAAGAGTCCACGAGACTGGGGCGAGATCTACACTACAGAATCTATACTACTCTTAAGGGTTCCCGTGGCCATCGACCTCAGGCTCCTCGTAGTATGCGTAGTCTCCTTGATCCACATCATCTGGAGGGTTTGGGGGGAGCGAGAGTGAGCACAACTACCGTGCTCGCGAGCCAACACAACGTATGCAATAGTATACATACAAGACTTAACAAGGATGGCTCAGATTCTTTTATTTGCTAAAGCAATATTTTCAATTATCATAACTACAAAGTCCTATGACTTAGCATTTTAAACAGATTGCATTTTTATTAAAGAGAATAAGTGCAATGTTAAATAACAGTAGAGGTTACCTCCACCTCATGCTAAATTTTGATAGCAGTTACTTCCACCGATTATCAACACTGGGTAAGGCTACCCAGGAAAAATCCAAAACACGGGCTAGATGAGCCCAACACATTTCCATTCCCCCCACAAAGATTTTTGAAATAGAACTAACTCAGGTTAAGTTCCCATGTCCGCCTTTGACCGTAGGCGTGGCTGTTTAAACAGTTTAGACTCTGCAGAGGTTGTACACTATACCCACAAGAGATAATCATACTCGTTACCCTACATGATTCCTTAGTCATGTAGTTGAGCGATCGTCACAGTAACGTTTCAAACTACCTTGCCCCTTCCGTCATCTCACCCCTATGGCCAATTCCATAAGTTGTGCGGGATGCTTACCACAACGACTAGCGTAGCTGGTCCCGGCCACAACGACTAGTGCAGCTGATAACTTTACCATTTTCGGTGTCCCATTCAAGCTAGCATACGTCCTGCCGCTTGCACACTTCTAAACACCAGTTGTGGGATGACATTCAGGGTTCAATAATTTTACTAAGCCAAGTTGCAATTTGCAGACTTACGGTTGTACTTGTTTTACACAGGAGGTCATGACAAGATTAAGTCCTTAATTCATCTGGACAGTTCATACCACATACCAACCATTCTCGTGCTACGTCCGCACACACCACTCTTTCCATCCGTCCAGATGTGGTACTAACAAGTTGTTTAGGGTTTTGGGACGAAAAATCAATTAACACAACACATCAGTCATCTACATCCAATGACTGCCTAAAACCATTTTTCATGTTTAAAGGATGATGATCAGGACATTTATTATCCCGGTACTTAAGCAAGGCTAGCATGTCGCTTAAGTACAACCTAAGCTAGCATTTACTATATATTTACTAGGGTGACAAAGAATACTGGATTCAATTTATCAAAGGGTGTCTTAATAAGTAATTAATCAGCAAATGAGTATTTAGCTACCTTAAGCTTTAACATATCATTGATTACAAAATTAAAGCATGCAACTTTGATATTTTAAATAAACATAGTTTGCATAAAATGTAGGCTCAGAATGATCAAAGTATTGACTCGCCTTGGTTAAAGGCAGAGGGGTCCTGGTATTCTTGAGCTTGGTCGAAGTTGAGGTCTCCCGCGTCGTCGAACCCTAATCGGACGAAAGTACCGAAAAAAGACACAACAGCAGAGAGAGAAAATAAATACCAAACTCATAAATAATGAACTCCAAAATGAACAAGACCAGTGCCATTAGCAAGGTCTTGATTTTAGAAAATTTTAGAAACTGGTTTCATAATTTTTGGAGTTATAAAGAAAAAGATATGAATTTTGGAAGCTTTTCAAATGAATTGGTAATTAAAAACTAAATCAGAAAATCGCTCGTGCCGACACGTGGCACGCACGGAGCGCGGTCCACGGGCACTGTGCTTGTGGACCGGGTCCACACGCGTCGGCCCACGGGTCTACAACATAGTGTCGGTGGGGCCCATTGGTCAGCGACACTGCAGCGAGGGGGGCCACTTGTCAGCGTGACGGCGGCGATAAAAACGGCGATGCGCTCAGCGTGTCACCTCATCTTCTCCCGAAGCGCAGAGAAAACGAGGGGAGCGGGAGCGGGCGAGGGAGAGAGAGGGGAGGGGCGGCACGCTGGCCGGAGGTGGAGGAGGAAGGCGCCGGGAGGAGGCCGAGCCGAGCCGAGATGAAGGCAACAGGCGACGGCGGTGACGGCCAGAGCGCGGCACGACAACGGAGGGGAAAGGAGCCGAGAGCGGGCGCGGAGCTGGAGGAAGAGAGCGAGTGGGGAGGGAAAAGAGGAGGAGGCCAAGGCTCGGCTTTATAGCCGAGGCGGGGGGGAAAGCGGCGCGCGCGAGGCGGGAGCGGAGGGCCTGGGCGGCGAAAAGAGGGAGAAAAGGGCGGGCGGCAACCGAGGCGAGGCGCGCGGCAGAGGAAGGCGAAGCCCAGCGGCGACGCGCCGGGCGCGCGGCGCGGCAGCCGGCGGGCAATGGCGGCCCGGGAAGTGGGCGAGCCGAAGGAACCGGGCCGAGGCGGCTCAGATCGAGTTAGGGTTAGAGTTTTTTGAAGATTTTGAAATTTGAAATCTAAAATTTGATTTTGAATCTTATTTGCAAAAACAGGATGTTACATGAACCAATTGTAGAAATGGAACGCCCTTGTGATACCGAATGCAGCGGTATAACATGCATTGACGAATTCTAGATTTTTGGTGGTGATTGCGAGGAGAGAAGTTGAAAAAAATAAAGAATGGACACGCAGGTATTTCATCCGCTGCTTATTTTCTCCTCTCGCGAAAATTGCTCGAACAGCCATGCATGCGAAAACAAATTGCAGAATCGGGTTGGTCGTGCGATGCTGATCGCGGTGGTATGACATGCATAGCTTGGTTTTGAGGTTTTGGATAAGATTTGAAGGAGAGAAGCGAAAGTAGTTAGCAGGGACGGCAGACGAAAAGATGACGAGAAAAGATGGGACACACAGTCGTTTCGCCTACGGTCGGTCGATCCGAAAAAGAACAATGATGATACTAATACATGCATAATGATATAATTTTTGTGATGCATGCGAATGAAGAAATGAAAATAATTAATTTTAATTACAGTCTGTCAGGCCTTCGATTTAATATTGATTATTATTACTTGATGTGCGACAATTTCAAAACATGTTTTAATTAATTCCTCAATATATATTTAGAATAATTATGAAGAGTTTAGATTGATAATTATAAATTTTCAATTCTGTTTGTTTTATTTATCTATTAAGTTTGCGTTTTAAATTCAATTTCAAAATTGAACAAGCAAACTAAATAGGGAACCAAATAACCTCCAAAAATTTCAGAAGAATTCAAACATATACAGTAGACAAGATATAATTCAACTAAAATATTCACACAACTAAAGTATATGGCACCTTCTTTAATAATAGAACTATCATGGCTCATGGGGCTAGAAATCGTCGCACGAGCACCGCTCCCAGCCTAGTTTAGGCAAATCGCCAGATGACGTGTGTATTAGTATCAGTACAGGGCTGGGCTAGACTGGACGGAGCTGGCGAGGAAAGCGTTCGCTCAATCACCTGCCTGCCTTCCACGCTCCGCCCGCAGCTGAGGTTAGCCGCGTCGCCACCGTCCTCCGTGTTTTTTTCCCCTTCGCTTTTGCAGGCTTCTGTCTCGGCTTGCTCCCTGTTTTCTCTTCCCTCTTGCCGTGGTTGTCTAGATGAATGCCTTCACCTTTCACTGATTACTCTTTGTTCTCCTGCAAGTTGCAAGTTTCTGTGCCGTGCGTGGGTTGTCGGTGGCCCATCCGGCCAATTTCACCGCTGTGGCGAGGTGAGCCGCTCTAGCTTTTCTTTGTATCGATGTGTTAATTCCAATAAACTTTTACGTGGTTGTGTGCCGTGTATCTTCGTTTCTTTCGTAGTTTGTTGCTCCATGTTTCCAGCATGCTTCTATGTGTATCTAAAAAAAATCAAGTTATTAATGATTGGACAAAACCGATAGATAACCTCTAATTGAGTTGAGTATGACTATACGGTGAGAGCATCTACTGTACCGCGAATATCAGTGAACCCCATTCTTGCAATAACTCAGGATGCTCTCTTTTAGCTACTATATATGTCTATTTCTTAGTTCAAGAATAGAAGAACTAGTAGATCTGCTCCACCCATAATGCGAATGAGCGCCAGGGTTATGGACTTATAATTATTCTTTGTTGTTTCGGAAATGACTCGTGGATTAGGTATGTTTGCCTTCTCATTCTTTCTTGCTGTATAGAGGGCTTCGAGAGGCCTCTATCCCTCACGTGCTGCATCGGGATGTATCGATTGTTTGATCTCCTTGTGCTGTCCTACTACACACTATGTTTATTGTCCTACTACACAATATGTTTAGATTCTACGTTGCCCTATTTCAAAAGAAATAAATTTTATAGTTATTTTACAAAAAAAAAAAAACAATACTTGCGTTTGATGTCCTACTACACTGTCAGACCCGGATTTTCTAAACCCGAATCCTCTGCGAATAACTGTGCTATTCCCTGGATCAGTAGATAGCACTCACAGATACATCACTGAATCATTCATACAATGGCGTAAAACCATACCCTTCATTAATTTAACACATCAGAGTTTACATAGACCGCATCGGGTCAAGTTTTACAATAAAGGTCAAACAGGCCAAAAGATTATATCACAAAGTAGCGGAAGCGACAACGGAAGCAAAAGAGGTGAGGGCACATCTCTCCACAGGCAAGTGACTGGGGAAACCTATGTACATCCGATATTACTCAAAACTCAGATAATATGGGATGCACCTAGGTACCAGCGGAGTCAGCTAGACTGGGGCGAGACTAGAACAACTATAGACTAAACTATGCTTCAAGGACTCCTGGGTCTTCAGACATCTGGTTCCTTGTAGTAGTCGATCTCTCCAACATTTCCTGCTTCTGAGGGTTTGGGGGAAAGAGCGAGAATGAGCACAACTACCGTGCTCGCGAGCCAACACACAGAATGCAATAATATACATGCAAGGCTTAACGAGGATGGCTCAGGTTCTTTTATTTGCGTAAAGCGGCAATTATAAATACAGATATTAGAAGATCCTATCACTTAGCATTTTAACACAAACATGATTTTTGTAGATAGAATACTTGTGCAATATTACTAACAGCAGAGGCTACCTCCACCTTATGCTTATCTTTGGTTGGGGCTACCCCCATATTTTAACAATGCTGGATACGATGATCCAGGAAAAACTTAAAACCTCAGGCTAGGTGAGCCGACCTGGTTTTCATTTCCACCCAACAAAGATTTTTGAAATAGAACTAACTCAAGTTAAGTTCCCATGTCTGCCTTTGACCGAAGGCGCGGCTGTTTAAACAGTTTAGACTCTGCAGAGGTTGTACACTGTACCCACAAGAGATAATCATACTCGTTTCTCCACATGATTCCTTAGTCATGTAGTTGAGCGATCGTCACAGTAACGTTTCAAACTATCTTGCCCCTTCCGTCATCTCACCTATATGGGGTTACGCCCATACGTTGTGCGGGATGTTCACCTCAGCGACTGGGGCAGTTGAGTGGAGAGTCAACCTACCCCTCGTGATGCAAACTTCACCGTGTTCGTGTCCCATTCAAGTCGGGCCAGACGCCCTGCCGCTTGCACATTCCCTCTTTCCCACCATGCGAGACGACATTCAAGGTTTGAAAGTTTTACTAAGCCAAGTTGCACTTTGCAGACTTGCGGTTGTACTTGTTTTACACGAGAGGTCATGACAAGATTAAGTCCTTAATTCACCTGGACGGTTCATACCACATACCAACCATTCTCGTGCTACGTTCGCACCCACCATTCTTTCCATCCGTCCAGATGGGGTACTAGCAAGTTGTTTAGGGTTTTGGGAAGGAAAACCAATTAACGCAACACACCAGTCATCTACATCCCATGACTGCCCAAAACCATTTTTCATGTTTAAAGGATGATGATCGGGACATTTATTGTCCCGGTACTTAAGCAAGACTAGCATGTCGCTTAAGTACAACCTATACTAGTATTACCAAGTAATTACTAGGGTGACAAGGAATACTTGATTCAATTATCAAAGGATGGCTTAATAAGTAATTAATCAACAAATGGGTATTTAACTACCTTAAGCTTTAACATATCATTGTTTACAAAATTAAAGCATGCAACTTTGCTATTTTAAATAAACATAGTTTGCATAAAACGTAGGTTCGGAATGATCAAAGCATTGACTCGCCTGGGTCAGATTATCGCGGCCTGGATCTTACTCAGGGCCTTCTCTGCCAGGGGTTTTGAGTTCCGGGTCGGTGTCTTTATCCGAATCTTGATCCTGCTTGAGTCGCTGCTTCTTCGGGACTCCGACTCCTAATTACGCAATACAAGCAAGAACAACAAATAAATCCAAAGAACTTCCAGAAGACCAAATATAAACAAAGCACTATAAATAAGTTTTACGATGAAGAGCTGGAGAGACGAGATTCAGCGAGGCGGGAATGTTTGACGAGGTCAAACGATTAGCTGAGTACACGAGACAAGGCGGTGATACTCTGCCGAAGGAAAACAAAGGGGAGACAAAGTCGAATGAACTATCGCAGGGATACTTCACTTCAGATACCGCTGAACGGGCAAGATTAGAATACACGATAAATCAATAAGACCGTAAATCATTTTATTAAAGACGACTTTTGAACAGGGATAAAAAGGGATAACCAATATTTTAGACCAATGAATACTGGATAGGATTACAAGATTAATAATTAGGTTTTCAAAGTAAGCTGTCGAGATTAACAGGTTAATCCCGAATAGCCTTCCAAAATATTTTGAGAAAATGCAAGTTTATTTTTAAAGCATTTTACACAACGCCGGAAATTTGAATAAACAGGTTTTAAGTAAAATAGACACGATTACAGAGACGATTACGAAGGTCATTTGCATAACCTCGATTTCCCGAGATTGTGCAAATTTCGCTCTTAATCGATGGCTCTCAACTCAAATCGAAATGGATAATGCTACTAGTACTTGTCGATCGACGAGTTAACCACTAACAACGGTTAATCGATTCAACGCAAGTCGTAGTACAATCACGGAGAATAAATATTTTGGAAACGTTTTCGCTACAATGGAAAAACTACTAGCCGACCGATTAATACAAAACGATACAAACACAAATCGCCATACAAACACAAACACTATACACAAATCGCCGGACCGATTAATATCTTTCAATACACAAATCGATACACAAAACAATTTTCCCAAAAACTAAACTATCTCTTCACGACTACCCTGCACACATACACAAAATATTCATACACAATAGCGACATACAAATCTCAATACACAATTTCAATGCACTGATTTTTAAATACCAATCTTCGCGGCGATTCAACTGCATATACAAATATTACACTGCATACACCATTGTTCACTGCATACACAAATATCATCATCCAATTTGCAAAACACAAAACACAAACCACTGATGCCACTACTGCTGCTCTGCCTAGAGAGAGAGAGAGAGACAGAGAGAGAGAGCAGAGAGAGAGAGGGACAGAGAGAGGCAGAGAGAGCTGAGAGCAGGAGGCTGAGGCCGGGCCGGGGCCGGAGGGGAAGGCGGTCGGACCGGGGGGGAAGAAAGAAGGGAAGAGCACGGGCGGCGCGGCTCTGTCGGCAGCGAGGAGATGGCGGCGTGCCGGGCTGCGAAAAGGGAGATGGCGGCGACCGGGCGCACGGAGAAGAACGGGGAGGGAGAAGATAGGGGAGGGGCGCAAAGACGGAGGCTCACCGAGAGGGCGGCGCGGGGGAGCGGTGGAGGCGGCCGACGCCGGGGCGGAGGCGACGCGAGGGAGGAGCCGAGGCGACCGGCCGCAGCGCGGGCGGAGCCGAGGGCGCTGGGCGCCGCCACGACGGAGGGGCGAGGGGAAGGGAGGCCGAGCGAGGGGAGGCGCGACCGGAGGGAGACGCGGAGGAAGGGGAAGAAGGCGGAAGCCCGACTTTTATAGCCGGGAGAGAGAGGGGAGGTGGAAGCCGACGGCGCGGCGGCGGAGGAGGAGAAGAAAAGCCACGCGCGAGACCGGCACGTGGGGCGGCGGGGAAAAGCCGTGCGGCGCGGCACGAGCGCGCGCATGACGGCGCGGAGGTGGGGAACGCGCGAGGCGGGCGCGGAGGGCCCGGGCGGCGGGCGAGGAGGAGGCGCGGCGGCGCGGAGGAGGGGCCCGGAGAGGAGAGAAGCGAGAGAGAGAGAGGCGAGAGGGGAGGCGGCGCGTGCGGGAGTGAGGCGAGAGAGAGAGAGGGGAAGGGAAAGAAGGAGAGAAGAGGCCGGGCGAGCGGGCCGGGCCGGGAGAGAGGAAAAGAGAGATGGGCCGGGGAAAGCCGGCCCAAGAGAAAAGAAAGGGTTTGGAAATTTAAAATTTGAAATCACAGTTTCGATTTTTTTGAAGCTTTTGGATTTTTGAAAACCAAAATTTGATTTTAAAAACTCAAGCAAAAACAGGATGTTACATACACAATATGTTTAGATTCTACGTTGCCCTATTTCAAAAGAAATGACTTTTATAGTTATTTTACAAAAATAATACTTGCATTTGAATACGAATAATAAATTGTAAGCGTAATTTAAGACAAATAAACAATAATAATTTAATAAGCGTTTTCACAAAAATCACGTAGCCTAATCAATTTCTTCCACACAACTATATGAGTTAATTTACACAATTATCCCTCCCAATTATTTTATGAAAATCTATCTCTCGTGTGAAATCCTCAAGCATATCTATGACCACAGACAATGTTATTCGAATAGATTGATTAACACTGTACAGAGGTTGTACACTTTACCCACACGATATAACCAATGTAACTAGTACCAATCATAATAAAACCATTTTGAAACTTCATCTCAACAATTGACCCTCTCGCTGTACATACTGCTGGCACCAAACCCTCACAAAGGATGTTGGCCTGTTGCACACTGTTAGACCTAGGTATGGCGATCCGCTCATAAATGTGACTCACCACGGAGATAGAATCACACCCCCACCTTAGCACTGAGTAATCAATGTTAAAATTCTATAACTTACTAGGTTAGGCATGTCATATACCAAGTATGTGGACCTACAGTTATAGCTCAGTTCAATGGCGCACAAAGCTAAGACCTTAATTGACCAAGACGAGACTGTCAAATTACTACTAATTACCAATATTCAAACTCCACCATATCATAATGGTTTCCACTTGTCTTAGTCTAAATCTTTTCCTACTATGTTGGTTAGGTGCAACACATACCATCAACGAGTGACAACATATGGAACATATCATTTCCACACAGACGTTCCATAATCACTTAGTCAAGTTTAGATTTGTAACTCAAAATGATATCAATAACCCGTTGCATGGCTAAGCATGCTAATCGTAACTAACCAATCCACACATTTAGGGGTGGAATATCGTATACCGGTATGTTAGCACCAACGCACATAGTACAGTATGACGGAGTTTTAGATGATACATTCAGATAATCATGCTAGGCCTATGGTTTGGCAAGAGATGACGCATAATGGTTTGCTCTATTTGATGAAGCAATTGTCTGGGCTACGCCGTTCCAGCTACGAAACCTGTTCATGATAGTCTTGCTTTTCTCTGAGGTTGGCAATCCTCGGTTGCTCTTTGAGAGATACTGGAGATATTTATCGGATGATATAGCATTCAGGATACGGAAGACACTCCAGAACCACGCATATTCTGTACCAGACAACTCCTTGCAAGCACAACTCCTTGTGGAGCTTGACTCTCTTCTCAACTAATGGTGCATGCCTTTCGTCTTGTAATCTTCCAACTATCGGCTCTGCAAGTGCAGTTCATAGTGTCAATAGACGTTGGTCCCAAACCAAAGACAAACAAACTCACAGCAAAAACTCTCAAATACAGACAAAGAAAAAATTTCAGTGCGGCACAACCAACACTTTTTTCTTATTTTCTTCTAAAGTTGTCTCATATTAGAGTACAATATATTTGCTTATATATATAGTACCAAGACTCAGCCACACAAATGAAATAGGACTAGGAATCATAATCCAACTAGAACTCGATGATCTACATAAGGAAACTAATACTTTACACAAAGATTACCCAACAATCACTCCCTAATCTTTGTGTACTTATTATGTGTACTTGACTGCCAGTTGTACTCAACTTCAACTTGGCTCACACGATCGCCCGTAGATGGTGGCACAACTTGAACACGTCTTGGGCTACTACTCATTGAGGCAGTCGGTCTCAACTACGACTTATGTCCCAACTTGTACTCAAACTTCAAGTTGGTCACGACTTCAACTTGAGTAACACACGGACTCGACTCAGGACGACGAACACATCTCCTCGATGTCCCGGACTTAACACTACTTACTTGACTTAGGACGGCGAATACATCTTCTCAACGTCCCTTGCCTTTACCTTTCGATGATCGGTACCAAGATGCATCGTCTTCAATGCCTTCCACGTAGCTTTGGTCATCTCCTTTTCGACCAGTAGAAAGAGCGTCGACGTTGCCTCATCACCGGTGACACCACTCCTCGGAGAACGCGACATAATCTTGGGCACAAATCAAAAAACTCAGGCTCCTCCTCGTCATAGAGCCGCATGCACCGTACAGTGCATAGATCTCGCCGCCGCGCCCCGCCATGCGCTCCGGCGCTGCCGCGTCTAATGCGCCGCCGGGATTCGCCACGTGCGCACTCCTGTCGTATATGTCATCCCGGGAGTCGAGATCATCCCTCCTGGGGCAACAACTAGGGTTTCAAACGTAGAGCTCTGATACCAATTGTTGGCCCCAAACCGAAGACAAACAAACTCACGGTAAAATCTCTCGAATACGAACAAAGAAAAATTTTCAGTGCGGCATAACTAGCACATTTTTCTTATTTTCTTCTCAAGTTATCTCATATTAGAGTACAATGCTCTTACTTATATAGCACCAAGATTCAGCTACACAAACGACATATGACCAGGAATCAGAATCCAACTAGGACTCGATGATGTACATAAGAAAATTAATACTTTAGACAAAAATTACCTAACAATAGACTCATTGCTGCAGAAGCTTCTTAGAGTACTCATCGTCGAATGGCAGAGAGCTCATGGAAAGCAAAACCCAAAACAGAGAACTATATATAACGAGGTCGTTGAGAATGTCCCTGCAAGAGAGTCGAGTTTTCTTTACATGGTGGTACAGGAAAGACATTCCTCTGTAATGTCATAATCACGAAGTTGAGGTCCCAGGGGAAGATTGTGCTGGCGGTTGCATCTTCAGTTGTTGCTGTGATTTTACTGCCTGGAGGCCGCACTACACATTTGCGATTTCGCATACCTCTTGACACTGATGAGAGGTCCCTCTAGATGCAGCGTGGCACAATGCTTGGTGACCTGCTAAAGAGAACCACATTCATACTATGAGATAAGACGCCTATGACTCATCGGTGGTGCTTTGAGTCACTGGGTAGAACTCTTTGTGATCTCCTTTCTGATGTGGAGCCTGCAATGAACATGGTACCATGGGTGTCATTCTTGCCTCTCTCATGAAGTCTCCTCTACGGTGTTTGCCCAGCTTCCAGAGAGAATTCACTCATCGGTTCTCTTTCTAATATTTCACACGCGCACGTACATAAGAATCACGATGGAAGAGAAAAAAAAATATGCACACATAAGAACTTTGGTGCTCGGCTGCAACCTGACTAGCCAAAGTGTTTTGTTTTCTCTTATTCTATTATCAAACACATTTGATTACATGTCCTTTTAAAGACTACCTAATCAACTTGCTAACCAAGCCAAAAACTAAACATGAAAAGCCTAACAAAGGAAACAAACTAATTTGATCCGATGCCGATTGCATCCGGATCCTAACGCCCTATTACTTGGCAAGTCTAGATTAATTTCCAACAATCTCCATCCTAATCTATACTTGCCTTCTCCTCCACATCTCGAAGGTCGATCTTTTAACGCATCTCCATGAAGTTCTGCCTTCCCACTTGGCACGGGTAAGCAACAGAAACTCCCTTTATGTGTCACCAAACCCACGCAGTCGCTTCTCTATCATGTGGTGCACTCCATGAGGACAGTACAGTCACTCTCGTCATGCGATCACTCTTGAGGGACAATACATTCGCCCTCGCCATCAGCGACCATGAACATGGGCGCCACCGCAGCTCATGCACCTAGTAGTTCTTCTCCCAGAGCCACGGAGATGGCCACCAATGCCATATTGTCTTGCCGGTTATCGACGACGCTCCTTGGTAGAATGTATTTGGGAGACATATCGCCTCCACTCTTCACTGCTATCTCTTTGCCGCCACCACTTCGTCACCTGTGGCACAACTCACCAGGTGACTTAACCTTCTATTCCTCTTGCAACGATAGCCTCCATGCCATCATCGTTTGTCGGCCTACTCCACGGCGATCACGTTGCTACCGCTGGTGCGCACGTCACATGCGATTCCGACGCACCACGCTAGCCACACCATGGTCACGTAGACCTCCACTATCATGTTCCTATTGCATGGTGATACAGCTGGCCTCGTCGTCGGTACCCCCATACACCTCTGCCCAACGCGTCGGGCACCAACATGCTCTGCCCGCGCGTAGCACCAACATGCCCGCCTGCCCAACAAGCCGCTGCTTCACCGATCCACCGTCTACACGTGCCACAACCCCGTTCTGATACCAAATGTTGGCCCAGCTCCCGGAGATAACTCACTCATCATTTCTCTTTCTAGTGTTTCACACACGCACACAGAAGAACCACGGTGGAAGAGAAAAAATATATGTGCACCAGAACTTTGGTGCTCGGCTAAAACCTGCCTAGCCAAAGCGTTTTGTTTTCTCTTATTCTATTATCAAACACGTTGATTGCACATCCTTTTAAAGACTACTTAATCAACTTGCTAACCAAGTCAAAAACTAAACATGGGAAGCCTAACAAAGGAAACAAACTAATTTGATCCATTGCTGATTGCATTTGGATCCTAACGCCCTATTGCATGACAAGTCTAGATTAATTTCCAACAATATCGGATCATCAACACGGAATATAGTTTACATGGACATCATCCAAAATGTTTTGCTACACCTGTGACATACATGTCCTGCCTACAGCATGTTTCTGGGTTTTAGCTGAGCCATTATGTTATTTCTATCAGTTTTCCTTGCTATCTCTTGAGCTGTGCTTACTGGTTTACTAAATTTGTTCTTGCTAGCATATCACGTTTTAACTGAATATTACATTGATACGATGTATGCACATGTATCACCGATCTGTTTCTTCCTTCCCGATACCTGGCTTGTCAGCCTGACAGATAGTATTAGCATGAACCACTATTTGATACAAAAACACTTTCTGCAATTAAAGGTCCATCAGCTCTTCCTCTCCCGTCTATGTTCTTAACAACTTTTATGTACTACTACAAAATAGACTATAGAAGACGCCTCATCACGGACGATTCTTTGAAACTGTCTGTGAAAAACCGTATGTGATAAAATAATCACAGACGGTTCCAGAACGAACCGTCTGTGATATATGGATCTGTCATAGACGGTTCCAATTGAACCGTCTGTGGTATGAACCTATTACAGACGGTTTGTAAATACAACCGTCTGTGATACTGTATGTGATACTCTAAGTCATCACAGACGGTTTTGATCAAGAACCGTCTGTGATACTTGTACATATCACATACGGTTTGTAATAAGAACCGTCTGTGATATACTCATAATATATAATACCTGGTCCCGACAGACCCCCTGCCCATTCCCATTTGAGCCGCCACCCTGCTGCCTCCTCCCCTATTGCTCCACCCCTGCTGCCTCCTCCCCTACTGCACCAACTTGGAGAGGAGAGGGAAGGGAAGAAAGGAGGCAGGGAGGAAAAGGAAAATATCAAAGAGAGGAGGAAGGCAGGAGAGGAGAAAGAAAGGGAGGAGATCTCGCGAGATATTCGTCGTGAGCTCGGAGGGTAACGATCTGTACATAACCATTTATATTTGCTCTAGGTTAATCACTAATAAATTTTAGTATGTTTGGTTAATATTTAGAGTACTTGCAGTTTATTAATATAATTTAATACTAATTTGTTACGTGCGTAGTGTAGATGGACCAAAATTGGATGTACATTGAGAACCGTGTGATTGAATAGTACATTAGTGGCATATTTGCTTTTAGAAGAGCCGCCGTGCAGGATATATTAAAGAAGGGGATAAAATTTATGTATTGTCTATGCATTGATTCCGGTAATACGAAAATGTTCGACAACCCGGTGCAGATTGAAGCTCACTTGATTCGAAGGGGTTTCAAAAAAGGGTATACATGTTGGACCAGTCACGGTGAAAAGCAGATCACACATAAAGTTAATAATGACGACATCGTCGAGGAAGTCAACGATATGCCGAATGTGGACTGTGTTTTTTATGAGGATAGGTCGCATGATGACAATCTGTATCAGATGCTACGTGATGCAGAAAGAAACTACAGTGAGAGAGTTTTGTAAATTTGAGGGCTTAATGGAGGACTCGGGGAAACCTTTGTTCCCTGGCTGCAAGTCGGAATACATAAGGTTGTCAACTGTACTTGAACTGCTGAAATTGAAGGCAAGCAATGGTTGGTCCGACAAGAGTTTCATGGCATTGTTAGTCTCCTAGAGGACATCCTTCCGGAGGGAAATGTGTTGCCCAGCACCACCTGCCAAGCCAATAAGGTTCTTTGTCCATTGGGAATGGAAATAGAAAGAATACATGCATGTCCGAACGATTGTATTCTCTACCGTAAAGAGTATGCAGACATGCATTATTGTCCCGTGTGCAAAGCATCCCGATACAAGCGTAAGTGCTAGGGTGAAGCAAGGACCTCCTGCTAAGATGTTGTAGTATCTGCTTGTGATCCCACGTTTGAAGCGTTTATTTGCCAATCGAAAGGATGTAAGATTGATGCGTTGGCACTCAGAGGAGTGTAAGAAGGATGGAAAACTAAGACACCCTGCTGATTCTGCCCCAATAGAGAAACTTCGATCGGAGTTTCGAAGAGTTCGGTGTAGAACCAAGAAATATAAGGTTAGGGTTGAGTACAGATTGAATGAATCCTTTCTGTAATATGAGCAGCCGACATATTACGTAGCCTTTGAATCTATGTATTTACAACCTTCCTACTTGGCTGTGTATGAAGCGGAAATACATTTTGATGTCACAATTTATCCAAAGGCCGAAGCAATCTGGGAACGATATTGATGTGTACCTAGCACCATTGCTAGAAGATCTTGTAACACTGTTGAACGAAGGGGTACAAGTATGAGATACGTACGAACGAGAGAACTTCACTTTACGCGCTATGTTATTCTGCACCATCAATGATTTTTCTACCCTTGGTAACCTGTCGGGGTTCAATACAAAAGGAGCCAAAACCTGTCCGCACTGCTTAGATGGTACCGAAAGTGTATTGCAGATAATTTTTAAATAGAACCGTCTGTGATACGATATCACAGACGGTTCTTGGTTGGAACCGTGTGTGATAGTGGCCCTTCACAGACGATTTCAACTAAAAACTGTCTGTGTTGAGCAAAAAACCATCTATGATAACCAACTGTTATCACAAACATAAAACCGTCTGTGATAACCTACTGTTATCACAAACATAAAAATTCAGACGGTTCAAAAATCGTCTGTGATGACTATTCCGAGTCGTCTGTGATGTACTTTTGTGAAGTAGTATTGCTTGATCTTTCAACGTTGCTGCTTTTAGTAGTATTGGTTTGCTTGTTTAGCTGAACAGCATGGATCACAATTGTCACAGCCTCTTACTTATCTCATACATTTATTGTTCTCCTTGGTATAACATATATGGGATAGCCTCATCTATATGTATGGGAACACCGAACTGATCAAATGGAGTGATATTTGTATTTATTTGGTCATTTATTCGACTGCAATCAAGAGTATTTCTCAGAGGCTTTTATTTTCTTTCCGCCTTTGTTCTTCCTCTTCGCATACTGCATATGAGAAAGCCCCAACGTTGTTTAATAGCATAGCATCAACGACAGTTCCCATACGTTTCTATTTTCTCCACATCTCCCCTGTTATTTTTCGTATGATATATACGAAGCGACCTTGATGCTATATATATATGGAAAGTCATATTGTGAGTAAGAGTACTTGGAAAATGTTTCTGATAAACCCCAGGCATCTCTTGTGCTTCCTGTTTCCTTGACTTATGCTTAGCTTGCTGCTAAAAATGACTGTGTTGCAGATGGCCTACTCTATGCTTGCCGACATCTCACAACAGACACAACACTGGCGAGTCCGGGTCAGGATAACACGGCTATGGGAAACGCGAGACGCCGAAAATTTACAGAGGATAACCAGAAAGGACTTTGTGATGCTCGATGAACAGGTCAGCTCTTTTGTTTGCTCTTTTTTACATGGATATAAGTGTTATGGCCATAACCTTTTTCCATTATGTGCTGTCTTTTCCTGTCCACTGATAATTCCATTTGTCACACAACATTAACAAACTTCAATGACTGATCTACATTAAGCCAAACCCCTTGCTTGACTCTCACCACATGCAATGAATGCACAAGCTCAAGTGAATAGAAAATCCACCTCTAGATGCAACACATGCAACTAGAGACCCCTCTCCTTGATCACAAAGTACAACACATGCACAATTGAGAGGAGAACCTCACACTAGCTCAAGAGAGTGAAATGTGATGCCAAAGATTCTATTTATAGCCTACACACAAAAACTAGCTGTTGGGAGCAGAAATCATCAAAAATCAAGATTTGTGGTAGTACCGCCGTACAAACTCTGGTACTACCGTTTTCTACTGTTCATCGGTCGTACGGGTGCATTAATGGCTCAAAAACTAGCCGTTAAAGTTTTTTGTACGGTAGTACCTTAGTACAACGGGTAGTACTACCATTTTGCGGTAGTACCTCTCTTCTTGGGCGGTACTACCGCAATCCAATTTCAACACAGACAACAATGAGTAAAATGGTCATAACTTTTGACTCCGATACAAGAACTGAGTGATCTTGGACTCAATGGAAAGCTTACTCAAAGGGCTACACAACCCACCTATTTGATTGATCTCAAACACATTTGATCAAATCAAAAGCACAACTCCAAAGAGCCACTACCATGGTCTAAGTCCAAAGAAATAGCAACAAGCAATCTTAGACCATGCCAAGGGAAATGCATGAACACCAAAAATTTGCAAAACACATTTGCAAACTTAGATCATGCCACAAGGAGTAGGTATATGGACTTCAACCATTTGCAAAATATATTTGCAAAGTATAGTCACATGCTACAAAGATTAGATGCATGAGCATCAGCTATTTACAAAACACATTTGCAAATAACAGCATCGTGCCACGGATAGCTAGAGTAAGCAAGATTGAGCTATCAACACATGATAAGACTCAAGCTACTAGACAAGACCCCTCTTAATAGTACGACAATCCTATACTAGCAATCCAGTCTTTCGACCAAACACCAAGATCGGTAAAAGACTAATAATACATCCTTTACCCTAGCTAGTCATACCTTTGCCTTGATCATCTTCTTGAAGCTTGATGACACACATCTTCACTTCAAATTCGGGTCATTGTCTTGATATGCATCAACCCATGATGCATTCCTTTACTTAACCTCCATCAACACATGATGGGTCTTCTCTTGACTTGATGATCAACTCATGACCATCTCCTCTTCGAGATCTTGATATGCATCAACACATGATGCATCCTCTTCTTGAACCTTGACTTGATTACGATCAACTCATAATGCAATCCAAAGTCTTCGTCACCCTAGAACATAACATATTCATCCAACTCATGGAAAATATTAGTCCCACAATGATAAACATTAATTGCCTAGATATATTTGTAATAAATGCTTCTGAACAAGCCATTGCTGACAGGTGCGGTACTACTACCATTGATCATGCGGTAGTTCCGCTCTCGGTCATCTAGAACACAAGGCGGTACTATCGCCGCTTTGAGATCCAAAACAGGCACTCACTGGAAATAACGTACCGCTTACTAAATTTTGGTTACACCGGGTTGCGGTAGTTTCGCTCAGGATTTGCAGTCATACCACAATGCGCTAGTTCCACCAAATAAACTCCGGTACTACCGCACATTGGTAGTACCACTTACTAAATACGGTCATACCAATTTCCATTTAACTTCTTCCAGAAGCTTTTCGAAATGTAATGCATGACTCCTTTGCTTGAGCCATGTCGATCTTTTATCATCTTTGCATTTCCTTTTCATGTCATCATTCAAACTCCAGAACTAAGCCTTGAAAACATCTTAGTACACACATTAGTCCCACAACATGATTGCCATTAATTACCACAATATACCATTAACTTATAATGGTGGGTCAAGATACTTCAATCTTTCTCTCTTTGGTAATTGATGACACCCATCACAATTGCAAATAATTAAATGTAAGATCATACGAGTATATATGAACTACACAAGTTTTGTATACTCATTCGATATGTTTCAAAGTAAAGATCCTAAATATACATGGATAAAGAAATATGAATCAATACTAATGAAACCACGAAACATAGAGTGAACTCCCTCTAATTGTGTGCATACACGAATGTGTAATAAAAATATATACACATATTCAAGTTAAACTTTTAGTGGAGTTCAACCTATATTTTGGATCCGAGAAATTCATAAGATATAAGAATATGATGTCGAGAGCACACCTCCATGATTTTCACCTTTTCATCTAAATAAGACTGCACAATAGGCATAACAATAGAAGTGTTAGTCTCACATATAGATTTGTCATTAATCACCAAAATACTCCATTAACTCATAATGGTGGGTCTAGATTCTTCAGAACACCTTGTCGAAGGGAGTTTCATCCATTCACTCCGAAGGAGTTTCTTCTGTCTGGTTAGGAGCAGTTTCGACCATCCGGTCGGAGGGAGCTTCAACCATCTGGGTGAAAGGAGTTTCGACCATCTGGTTGGAAGTATAGGTTCGCCCACAGCATTAGGCGGGGAGTAGTTCGATTATCTAGGGGTTCTGCTATACTCCAAGTTGGGGGAGGTTCGACCACTTGGTCTGGTTCGACTACAACTTGGGTCTCTGATGTATTCTTCACTCTGAAATGCTTTCGCACATCAAGAGTGGAAAGGGACCTCTAGTGGACACTAGGAACATACCGGTAGGAAGTGGAAGAAGCAGATTAGCCAGAAACGGTCTAGCGACGAAAGTCATCTGTGACGGCGGAAGAGGGTCCAGGTGGCGGTGATGGCTGTCGAGGTCGATCCGACTGCCGTGGCTACTCTGGACGGAGGGAAGGAAGAATGAGGTCGGTAGCTCCTGCGAATATAGAGTGGAATCCATGAGGGGAGCCGCCTCTGGGTCAGGAAACAAGAGTTGAGGTGTTCAAGAAGAAGAGGGCTTCACTAATGGAGCCAATGCTGATGGCGATGTCGTGGAGGCATCGGCAGAAGCGAACACTCAAGGCTTACCTGGAGCTTGATCTCTCTTTCAAAATGGAAGAAGGGAAGAATGGTGGAACTAGCTCTCGTGGTGCAAAACGGCAACAGGAGAGCCTGCGGTTGCCATTTATAAGCGAAGGGGGGTGGAGGTTGACTAGGCATATGCTGCATCTGGCTCTGCGCAGTACCACGGGGTGGTTGGCGATAGCGACGGAGTCAGCACAGTGCAGTGACGTGACATGCTGAGTAATGGCATTTAATGGTTGAGCGACGGTGCCTGCCAACGCACACACCATGTAGCATTGGGGCATCCAGACTTGGCAGGTGTCGACGCTAGCAGGGGAGAGGACGCATTGACCCAGGCCCACGTAGAAGACTATGACCAGGGGTAGTCTTCAGTCGCACCGGCTTGACTGGAACTCGGCCTTAGTCTGTTCACGCGTCCACGACCAGGGTGCGGTCTCGACTGCGCCGGGTTGGCTGGGCCACTGGTAGGAGGAATACTACATAGGGACGTGCCCAGGCGGTACTGCAGTGCACGCGGGGGGGGGCTGCCACGACTAGTCCAGAGGATCGGTGGCTTACGCCATCACGTCAGCTGATAGTGGAGGCACGGGGGAGAGTAGGGGAGGGCTGGAGACAAGAAGAGGGACTTTGCTTTTAAGAATTTCCCCAGAGGTGGTAGATTCCAATCTGTTATTTTGCTAAATAACTCTAACTAGTTCGTGAGCATTATTCAAATTCTAGGGTTTTTGGTGTAGGGTTCACTCGTGTCGGCGAGAAAAGAAATGCAGATCAAATAAATCTCAAGATGCTGGTAAAAAGCATGACAACAGATGACACATAAAATTTTTAAAAAATCTTGTATTTTTGCTTTCAGGCAATTTTGAGGTGTTACACCTTTGCTTTCGCAGGGCGGTACAATGGAAGGCTATATACCAGGAGCACAGGTGGATTGTTTCGCTGACACCATCGTGGACGACCATGTCTACTATATTGAATACTTTGAGGTGACTGAGGCAAAGGTCCAGTACCGTGCAGTTGATAATTACCTCCGGGCAAGATTCACAAGGTGGACCAAAGTGAGAGAGGTTAATCCTGTTCCACATGGATTTCCGATGTTTTCATACAAGCTGCGTACATTCCAGGAAATTCTCAGACGGCTGGATGACAAGACATGCCTTGCAGGTCGTCCTTCACTTCAATTCATCGCCACAGTAGCTTTCCCTCGTTTTGCTCTATCCTGTTTTCCACCCTATTACATTTCCATGATATTTTCTTTTGTGTTGACATGGTTCTAGATGTCATTGGACTTATCACATTCATAGGAGATGTTGCGATGGTTAATTCAAAAGGTCAGCTCAAAGCAAGGCGGCTGATCAGGCTGAACGATGGGAGGTTTGTTCGCTTATCGGATATAATGCTTTTGGTTTTTCCCTATGGTGACTTCTATTCTACATAACATTTATATCACTCCAACCTGGTTTCTAGAACATAGATGCTATTATCGTATACATAAATCATATATGTGAAACATGTTCAGGTTTTCCTGCGTTCGTCAATTTTGGATCAGGCAATCAAAGGTCCTTTGTACGTGTATTTTCAGTGGTGTAATGTTTTTTTCTGGTTGATTGTTGCTGCAGGGATAACGCCACCTTGGCCCTTTGGGAAGCAGACGCACAGAACTTTGATGTTCAGGGCCTGTATCAGACCAGCAAGAGAGAACGTATAATTGCTATTTTTGCAGGCTGCACATTTAAGCTCCATATAGGTATATGCTACAGCTCTTAATCATTACTTATGCTGCTTACAAAATGGCTATAGATATGGCATGCACATGCAACGATTTGCTCATTTTTTCCCTGCTTTCCTGTCTGCCTAAAGGTAAACTCAGCCTATCTGCTAGCTATGGATGCAAGCAGTACATCAATGTTTGGAATCCAGACATTGTCGCTTTCCAAAACAGGTAAGTCACAAGGGTGTTTACACCGGACCCGGATTTTGCAAATCCAAATCATCCGTGAAAATCTTGTGCTATTCATCGGATCGATAGATAGCACTCACAGACACATTGCTTAATCATTTCATACATGTCGTAAAACCATACCATTCATTAATTAACACATAAGAGTTTACATAGACCGCATCGGATCAAGTTTTACAATAAAGGTCGAATAGGTCAAACTGATTACATTACAAAAGTAGCGGAAGCAACAACGGAAGCAAAGGGTGAGAGCATATCTCTCCACGAACAGCGATTGGAGAAGTCCGTGTGCGTCCGATATTACCCGAAAACCCAAATAATATAGGATGCACGTAAGCACCGACGGAGTCAGCTAGACTGAGGTGAGATCTAGACTAAAAGAACTAAACTACTCCTCATCATGTCCTGGGCCTCCAACTTCTGGATCCTCGTATTAGTCATAATCTCTGGGATTTCCTGCTTCTCAGTGTTTTGGGGGAGAAAGTGAGAATGAGCACAACTTTCGTGCTCGCGAGCCAATACACAAGATGCAGTAGTAATACATAGAAGGCCTAACAAGGATGTCTCGGGTTCTTTTATTTGCTAAAGCAATGTTTTCAATTATCATAATTACAAATTCCTATCCCTTAGCATTTTAACCAAATTGTATTTTATTAAAGAGAGTAATTATGCAATATTAATATCAGCAGAGGTTCCCTCCGTCGGAATCTCTACTGTATGCTTATTTTGAGTGGAGCTACCTCCACATATTAACACCACCGAGTCTGACGAGCCAGTAAAAATCCAACCTCAGGGCTAGGTGAGCCCACTGCATTTTTCATACCATCCACAAAGGTTTTTGAAATAGAACTAACTCTAGTTAAATTCCCATGTGCGCCTTTGACCGTAGGCACGGCTATTCGAACAATTTATTACTCTGTAGAGACTGTACACTCTACCCACGAGAGATAATCGTCTTGTTATGTACACACGCTTCCTTAGACATGTGAATAAAGGGAAGATCACCACAAGGCCTTTACAAATACCTTACCCAGTATTAGTTACACCCGCTAAGGTTTCGTCTGAGAAGGGTTACATTCGTATAGACCCGTTAACCCCTTCGCAGACCCCCTCTTGCGCCCTCTTAACGACTTACATCGTGCACCCTGACCCCCTTCGCCACGAAGGCTTGCGGCGTCGCGGGTCATCTATCTGGTGCAACTCGTACTGATGGATACAAATTATTTAGCCAGGTTGAACTTTACAGACTTATGGTTGCACTGTTTTACAATGGAAGGTTGTCACTGGATTAAGTACTTAGGGTTATCGGGGCGGTTCATTCCATCTACCATCCACAAACCAACATTCCTTGGGCTACATTAGCACTCATCATCATACCGTCCATCATACCATCCGCCCAGATAGTAACATCAAGTTATTAGGGGTATTGGGTAGCAAAATACATTAACTCAACCATCTCAGTCACTTACACACAATGACTGCTCAAAACCGCTTTCATTTTAAAAGATGACGATTAGGACATTTTAATGCTCCGGTACTTAAGCAAGACTAGTATGTCGCTTAAGTACAAGTTATAACTAGTAATTATGATATAGTTACTAGGCCAGGGTGACATGGAATAATGGATTCAAGTGTTAAAAGATGGCATAATAATTAATTAATCATCAAATGAGTGTTTAACTAACTGAAGATTTAATATATATTTGATTAAAGAATTAAAGCATGCAATTTTGGTAATTTAAATGAATATAATTTACATAAAATATAGGCTCAAAATGATTAGAGTGTCGACTCGCCTTGGTTATAGGTAAGAGAGTCTTGACAATCTTGTGCTTAATCGAAGTGGAGATCTCCCGCGTCTTCAAATCCTATTCGGACGAACGTACCGAAAAAAGGCATAAACAAGCAAAGAGAGCAAATAAATAAAAATGAATACCAAATGAACTCCTAATTAAAACAAGACAAGTGCCATTAGCAAAATCTTGAATTTACAACATTTTAGAAATAAATTTCATAATTTTTGGAGTTACGACGAGGGAGAACGAGACTTCAGAAGTTTGAATTGGAAATAAATCAAAAGAATAAAGAGAGGAGAGAGGATTGGTGCACCCAACAGTTCATGGACCAAGTCCATGCGCACCGATCAGGGGGAGGGGGGTTTACTGTTGCAGGCCCACTTGTCAAAGAGAGAGGGAGAGGGGCTTAAAGCCATTGATAGGTGGGGCCCCTTGGCCATTGAGATAGAGAGGGAGAGGGATTAAGAGGGAACAAGGGAGGCTTGGGTGGCATTGGGGCGGTGGTGGCGCCGGCGAGGTGGGCGGCGAGCGGGCGGAATGGGGCCCCACGAGGGTGGTGGCCCCACTGGAGGCGACGGCGGCGGAGGCTCCAATGACGCCAGCGGAGCACGGCCTCGCCGAGGCGCTGCAAACCAATGGCGCTGGAAGGAGATGGCGCGCGCATCGGCTGTGCCCGGGGGTGAGGAAGCCGGCGGGGTGGCCGGGCGGCTTGGGGGCGGCCGGGGTGGAGAAGAAAGGAGTTGCAACGGCGGGGAGGGAGCACGGAGGCGAGGGATGGCATCCTCGCGTCGTGGGGCACCCGGTGACATGGTCGGCCGGGCGAGGTGCTCACCGTCGCAGTGGTGCAGCGGCGAGGCGGCGTGGCCGAAATAGGAGTGACGACTTCGGCTCCGGCTCGGCGTTGCGCACGAGAATAGGGGGGAAAGGGCAAGGGCGCCAGGGGGAGGGGAGACAAGGGGAGGGGAGACAAGGGGAGGCGCCGGGCTTCTTATAGCCGGGCAAGGAGGGCTGGGAGATGGCTGTTGAGGCTCACGGCGTACGGTCCCGGGGGTGGAGTCATGGGCGTCGTTGGTGATGCGCAGGGCGATGGGATGGAGCGATGGCAGGTGGGTGACGGGCACAGTGCTACACTACTCTGGCGCGCGTGTGCTACGCAGTGCGAGGGCGCACGGCTTGGACCGGCCATAGGCGTGCGTGGTGCTGGCGTCAACACAATAGGACAGGGGCGGAGCGGGCTGACGGCAGCGGCGACTTCAAAGGCCAGAGTAGTTGGCGGAGGCGACAAGGCGGCAGGGAAGCAGGTGGTGCACGCGGGTGGCAAAGGCGGGGCGAGAGTAGAGTGGCGACTTCAGTGGCCCGGGTGACGCGATGCTTGCGTGGTCCTGAGGCATGGCGGCATGGGGCGCTGCAGAGGGTGCTCGTGGCCGGCTCAGGTGGTAGGGGGAGGGTGGCTCGGGTAGGGAAGAAATGGGCAGGGCAGGGGGGTAGGCTGGATGGGCCAAAAGGGGAGGAGGAATGGGCCAGGGGAGCTGTTCTGGCCCAAGAAAGGAAAACGGGCTGAGTCCAACAACAGAAGAGGAGGGCAAAAGAGAAGGGCCAAAAATCCGAAAAGAGGAATTCAAACTTGAATTTTGATTTTGAGAATTTCAAGGAGGTTTGAAATACAAATCCGAGCTTAGCTAGAAGCTAGAAGATTTAAAATTATACTTTAATTTAAATTAAGGTTTTTAAATCAAGAACCAAATGTAAAATACTATTCACTGTTTGAAAACGGGACGACACAGTTTCCATGAGAAAATTTGCTCCATGCGGTGATATATCAGTGTGTGAACTATCATATTTTTCTGTTACATTCTCCTCCAGGATAGCCCGGACCAGATATGAGATACAACCGATTGGCGTTTGGACCCATGTTGCACAGCAGGCTGATTCAACCGAGACAACTATATCTGAATTAGCGCTTTTGAACCCACATGATATCTTGGTATTTCCATTGTTACTGTGTATTAAACCATATTTACGACATGCGTTCTTCATGGTCGTGCATTATCATTCACGCTGCTCTCATTTCTGCAGAACCAGAGATACGTATGTGAGGCGACAATCAAGGGTTTGGCTCCAGATGACAAATGGTGGTATCTATCCTGTGGAACCTGCAGAAGGAAGTCAATTGCACACGGAGATAGCTACAAATGCACGAAATGCCCAAACAAGACTGCTGAACCCAGGTATCCCAGATTTCTCTGTATCTTGCTGTCGTACATACCATCTTAGTACCCAACTATAGCTGCCCACATTGACTATCTCTGATGTTAGATATAAGCTGGCTCTTGAAGCAACCGATGGTAAATCTATTGTTGAGTTCATTTTTTTTGGGGACATCGCCACAGAACTCGTGGGAAAACCAGCTATCGTACTTGCTGGTGCAACACATGCGTCATCTACATCTGTCCCCTGCGAGATAACGACACTTTTTGGAAGAACCTATGTCCTAGAAGTGACTGTCTCGCGTGGATCATTTCAGAGACATAACATTTCCTTCCAAGTGAGCAGGATATATCGAGATCCTCCAATGCTCCCAGCAACACATGATGCAGGCATTGGTTCTGCAGGCACTTCGTCGTCTTCCCAGGCAGCCCTTTCGGATCATCAGCAAACCTCGGATATACCCATGGTTGAAAACATAGGGAATATTATTAGTCCAGCCATCACCAAGCTCCACCAGCAAGGTATGCCCGTGGAAATCACGCCACAGGAAGGCATCCCCATTCCATGTCCCAGTATGATGATGGCCTCCCCCGTTTCCTTGGTGAGCTCTCTGCTGTTGTCACGTGAATACAGATACTGATCGTCTATCTACTTTCATCATTCTCCCTACATGTTTGTTGTTATAGATGCCTCCCATAAATCCCACTGAACAACAAGTGGCTACTCACCAAGACGCTAAGCCTATAAACCGAAGCCTCAAACATGTACCAGAATCGTATATGGAACCTCCTAGCTGCCATTTATCGAATCATCCATCCAAGTCCATATCAATGGCACCATCAGCGGAACCTTGCTCGGTAAGTATCCTGGTTCAGAAGGCTACAGAACTCTATCATTGGCTGATTCCACATGTCTCATTGTCTGTAACAGCAGCTGACTCCCATGCAGCCCGCTGAAAAAAGGCTCGCAATTCAAAAGACAACCCCACCGGAAATTGAAGGTGTTGCTCCACATACCGCCTCTAAAAGGTATGATTCGGCTTTAATTTGTTAGCCTTCCCGGTGGAACAAAACAATCCGGAAGAAAACACTATTGCTTATCTTCTGTATACTTCTTTTTTCTTGTGATAGCAGCACCCTGCTGCACTTCTTATTTCTTAACTCCACTTCCTTGTTTTCTTACTTTGCTTCTTTACGTACACTGCTTGCTTTATAGGCTGAGTCCAAATGGACTCAACGTCAGACTCAGCCAAACAATAAGCTCGGATACACTATAGTACTCGAAAATGCTTACAGTGCTCTGATACGCACACGAAGAAACTAAACTTAGACATACTAAAACAAGATTACATCCAACAATCACCCCCTTAATCTTGTTTCTTCACTTTGATCACGCTGATCTTCTCTGTCATCTGAACTTCCAAGTCTTCCTCTTTTACATGTACTCCTGTGCGCCGTTCCTTCCTGGGCCGATACTGCCCTACTGCCTGTTCTTGCTCCATCCTGAGCCATCCACAAACCAACGCTTACCGCGCCTCGCACCTGGACTGAACTCGTCCTTCCTTGTATGCCTGCCTAGGCTGGAGCACCTGCTCCCACGACTACCTGGGCTTCGCCATTACCTGAGCCTCTCGCTCCTCTCTCTTGGACCAAGTCTGCCAACTTCTCTGCATTCATCTTAGCAGAGGCTACACCGCCTCTCCCTCCTGCTGTGCTTGCATGCCGATGGGGTCCATGGGTTTGACCAGAGCCGCTGGTTCCTCCAGCAGCAACTGCATGCGCGTGAGACTTGTCGTCCTCTTGAGTGCCCTGCACCCCTTCCTGCGTGCCGTCTGCACCCCCGAGGCTCCGCCTGCTGCGCCTCCTGCGCCAACCGCGTGTCGTCCCTGGGTCCCCCCATGTCCTTGGCCGGTGAGATCAACAATGCCTGAGACTTCCTGTCCTGGCTCTACTCCCGATTCCCTCTGGCTCCTCGATCATCCTTCACAAATCGATTTACAAGCTTTCAGGGAAATTTTATATAACCGGTTCGGGGATCTCTTCACCTTCATCAACAGATCTTTGTTCTTATTATAGACACACAGGAACTCATCCTGTAGCACCACCCTGCACCTCCGTTCTGCCAACTGCCCGAGACTGAGTATGTTGTTACACAGACTTGGTATATAATAGATTTCAGTCAGCATCCTCTGATCACCGTTTTTGCATTGCAATAGCATTGATCATTTGCCTCTTATTTCCACCGTGGAGCCGTCACGAAATTTGACTTTGCCCGAAATCTTCTCATCAAGATCATGGAGCATGGAGCGATCTCCCGTCATGTAATTGCTTGCTCCATTGTCTAAGTACCACTCATCAGTATGATCATGGTTGCCTCCCTCTGTGCGTAGTTTAGAAACTACATTCTCCTCGTTCAACATCACCATGACCGGCGCCTGGTTGACACATAAGGAGAGAAGTAGGGTCGGCTCGTCGTCTTAAATAGCTCGGGTGAAGTTTACCTCCTCGTTCTTCTTCTTGTTTCGGCAATCCGAAGCATAATGCTCATATTTGTCGCAGTTGAAGCACTTTATGTGGCTGCGGCACTCCGACGCGTAGTGACCGTATTTATGACATTTAAAGCATTTGATATGTGACTTGTCATGGGATCTGTCACCATCGTCTTGCCTAGCCCAATCTCCACGTTCTCCTCTGCCGCCTCGCTCACGCCCGCATCCATGCTCGCGGCTTCTTGATGAGTCACGGTCGTCCTCCTCCGACGATTCCTTGTAAAATTATGCGCCACCACCGGCTTCGCCGGCGGACGAGCCACAGCCATGCTCGCGCTGCTTCATGCGCGCAAGCCACTCATCCTCTGTGAGGAGCAGGTGTCCGCTGGCACCGTCGGTGTTGTCTTGTTCATAGCGCTCTTCTACGACTTTCAGTCGTCCGGTGAGTTCTTCCACCGAGAGCGTCTGCAAGTCAACAAGCGTCTCAATTGAGATTGCTACCTGAAAATACCTTGGTGGGACGACGCGGAGGAATTTTTTAACAACACGGTCTTCCTCAATCTTGTCCCGAGTATTTCCAAGTTGTTGACTAGGCGGTGAGCGCATTGCGAAGTCATCCACCGACTCGCCGCTCTTGAATTTGATGTCATCAAATTCTTTGCGTAGCGTCTGTGCCTTTGCCTCGCGTACGCGTTGGACGCCCATACGCATTGTCTTGATGGTGTCCCATGCGTCCTTGGCGGTGTTCTTGACTGCAAGCGTAGATAGCATCTCTGACGGAACGGCTCGGAGTATGGCAGACAACGCCATCCTGTCGTCGCGGTAGTCGCCATTGCCGGTGTCGATCGCCTCCCACAATCCTTGCGCTTGTAGATTCACCCTCATCACGAGATACCAATCTCCATAGTTGGTTCGCGTCAACATCGGGTATACGACCGAGCCTCCTGACTCCCTCACCACGCGATGCATCACAACTTCCCCACCGCCACCGCTGCCGCTGCCGGATCCCGCCTCCAGACGTTCGCCGACGTTGTTGGGCATCCTTGGCTGGGTAGGTGAGTGGGAAGATGATCGACGCATCGCCGGATCGAGTACAGGCTCTGATACCAATTGTTAGCCTTCCCGGTGGAACAAAACAATCCAGAAGAAACACTATTGCTTATCTTCTGTATACTTCTTTTTTTCTTGTGATAGCAGCACCCTGCTGCACTTCTTATTTCTTAACTCCACTTCCTTGTTTTCTTACCTTGCTTCTTCACGTACACTGCTTGCTTTATAGGCTGAGTCCAAATGGACTCAACGTCGGACTCGGCCAAACAATCAGCTCGGATACGCTATAATACTCGAAAATGCTTACAGTGCTCTGATACGGACACGAAGAAACTAAACTTAGACATACTAAAACAAGATTACATCCAACATAATTTACTGCTCTCTATTCAGTCAAAAAAAAAAACTACCAAATAGATGCCCACACGAAATGCTATATGGATTACTCCGATTAATATCGTTCTCTTGTGTTTACAGACGCTACTCCTCTGGAGGCATTTCCAAGACTACTAAGAAGTTGTTCAAAGATGATGACGGCAAGCCCGTCACTGCACGGTAAATCCCGTCAATTCCTATCATATAGGCTGTTCTAGACGTATTTCGGTAACTCCCATTGACTTTACCATCGATATTTTGTAGGCCGCACTGATGATGCCTGCCATGCCAGTGCTGCTGTTTTTGTGTATAGCTTTTGCGTTCCGCACCATGACGCTACTACGTTCTCATACCTAATGGTGGTTGCTTTTGTTAGACGCAGGCCTGACATATTTGCCTCCTGGGACAGGCTTGCCCGTCTTTGCATAATACATACATCACCCTAATCGAGAGGTGCTCTCGATTTTTATAGTAGCATTCATATGCAAGGTGCTTGCATATGAATTCTTCGTGATTATTCTGTGCCCAGACTCCATAGCGATTTATGCGAAAAGGCTGTAAGAATAGAACACGAACAGTCAACTATAGCACTTTATGTGAAAAGATTGTAAGAGTATTTACAATAATACATATCAACATTTAGGTGATGTGAAGAAGAGATGGTGAGGAAAAATATGAGTTTGTTTCTACGAAGAAACAAGCAAGTTGTTGATATCAAGACACAAAAAATTGCCAAACTACTCCGCATTTCTCCTCCCCACTCTCCAAGCCGAACCAGCTCCTTGCTCGGTTTCCGCCGCCTCCGCTGTCCACATCGCCCCCGACCTGCTTCCTCCTCCTCCGACAGCGTCCAACTCATTGTGCCAGGAGTCTTCACAAAATATTTCATAATGTTTGGAGCTCATTTGCTATATTTAGAAATTCATATAACTCTCAGCCTTTTCTAGAGTAGGGGAATCCACGCCATTAGGGCCGGAGGAGGTATTCTACGCCGTAGGGACCGAACAAGGCATTTTCGCGCCTCTAGGGGCCAAACGAGGTATTTTTGCTCGACTAGAGCCGGACGAGGGGAATCTGTGCCCTTAGTGACTGGACGAGGCCATGTGTCATCCGCACAGCAAATATGGTCCTCTAGGGCATGTACAAGGTGCCATTTTTGCCATTAATGCGTAAATGGGGGCTAGTTTTGCTATTGTGCACAACAACATCGCTATTTTAGCCAAAATTTTGCAACCAACTCATGGATTTAGGTAAACCTATATTATTTTATTTTAGAGAGCTTAGAATTTATGGAAAAAAAAGTTTAGAATTTATGACCTTCGAAAAAACAATTTTATGGTATCAATTGGCTAGTATTCACAATAGTTCCACATCTATGCAAGACAGGCTACGATAATATTTTGATCCGTGTTCGAAGAAAACAAGGAGTCCCTTCGAAGAGGTTAGAAGAAAAAGAGCAAAAGTTTTATTTATTTATTTATTACTGTGAAGCCCTTTGGCTGCTCCACAAGCTCGTTAATGGAGAAATGTGTCGGGACCTAGGGTTTCATTCGGAACTATGAGGACCCCGAGTCACTCGACCCGAGCCCTTTGGGTATTCTGAACTAGTCCTAGATCAGTAGCTAGCTCACACAGTTATAACATCCACGGTACAACAAATTTTAACAAAAGTGGTTACGCCACAATTCCATATATCATTAAGTTCAGATTAATCATTTATGAATATGTGATCATGAATCCCATCGTGTAACTAAAGCATGACTAAGCATATACGATACCTAAGTTGGTACTAAAATATTTCCAACTAAAATTACCCATCTTATGTTGTTCAAGGTTACATGTCATTCACAATTATCCAAGGAGCCATATTGGCAATTAGGTAATTAACTATTCCCAAAAGCATTTAATATAAAACCAGAAATTCATGTTTATATCAGACAATATAATTTTATAAAATGGGTATAACATGATCAAAGTTCTAGATTTACCTTCGTGGAAGGTTTTAGTTGCTTCGGTTGTCGGGTCCAAGAATTATTCGGAAACATCGGAATCTATACGTGCGAAAAGCGCCAAATAAATAAAACAATTCTAAATAAAATCTAAAAATTACCAAACTAGAACCAAAATAAAGGTACTGAATTTAGATATTTGAATCTATCAAATCAGAGCTCGAACGAAGGAAAACGAGCTCTCGGAAATTTGAAAACACATAAAATGAAGAAAAATGGGATTTTCAGGATTATTTTTCTAAAGGAAAATCGCTATGTTGTGTCAGACTTACGAGTGGGACCTCGGTCCATGGACTGGGCTCATGAGTTTTACACCAGTCCACGGTGGACCGAGAGCGCGGCACAGTGGCTGAGCCATGTCAGCGCACACGCATGCTAAGGAGGTGACGTGGTGCCATGTCGACACCGAGCGGTAGTGCGCACAACCCAAGGGACACCGGCGAATAGTGGGGCTCTAGTGTACGGCGAGGGCACCCAGAAGGAGAGGAGCTCACGTGATCTTGATGCGCGCGGTTTCAACGGCAAGGCGTAGGGAAGTGGCTGGTGGCGAGAAGGTGAAGCAGCGGCGGCGATGGTAGGAGGCGGCATTAGGTCACCAACGTGCTCCCGCCAAAGCAGAGACGAGCACGAGGTGGAACCCGAGCTTGTGAATCCAAAGGAGAAGACCACGTTACCGAGGGAGCTACAACGGTGGCGCAAGAGGCGGCGGCTTCGCTCAGTGGTCAGCGACGAAAAGCTTCAAATGGGGACGGAGGGGAGGGAGAGAGGAGAGGAGGATAGGGGGGAGATAGAGGAGGGAACGAGGCTCCTAGTGCTCGTTCTTATAGGGCACAGGGATGGGCGGGCGAGTGATGCGACAATGGGTGTCTCGATCTTTCGGTAAGAAGGATAACCCGATTTGGGTGGAGATGACTCTCACGATTCGGCTACCAATCGGGCATGACCAATATGCCCAGCAATCATTGAACCAACTCCGATATATTTATCAACCTTGTTAGAAGCACGATGAACCTGACCACGAAGGTCTATTCCTGCATGCAATCGAAGAATACGCAAGAACAAAATAATAAGCAATCTGAAATTGCAAATAACATTTGAAATATTTGATAAATTTGGTATTTTGAAGTGGTATTATGGTTGGTCTAATCGACTCAATCCAATACACGAAGTTCAACGAAGCTAACTTTTAACTAAACAAAATTCAAGAAAACTAGAGTAGTGCGACCTCCTTATATAGGGAAGGGAAAGCCGCATATAGATAGTAAAATAGGGGATGATACTATTTATAATAGTATTTATGTATGAATAGTGCTTTATAAACAGTACAAACCGCCTAGGATGGTGTCTTCCCTTGGACCCAAGCATTACAAGGTCTAATTTGGTCCAAACAGGTGATACAACACCTTATTTTGGTGATTGTAGAGCCCACAAAAGGAATTTGAAAGTGAGAATGGATCTGTTGGAAAGAGAATGAGATAAACTTTCTATCAAGTCCTCGTGTAGCTCAAACGGACACCGTATGTGAAAGTTATGCACATTTGAAGTCAATGTTGTCTCCGGAGGTCGAATTGGATTCCAAAACGAGTCCAGTTCGAACTCTTGCTTAGCTTGGACAAAAAGTGATGTGATGGTGTACAAATATACATTTTTATCATTAGGTAGCATCATATAGTTCATATAATATAAATACACCCCTAAAAATAAGCTCATCTGATAATTTAAGTGAAGCGTACGAGCTCTTGTAATTGGAATAGCAAGTATAGCAAATATGATTATATCCATAGGGGTCATGTCCTCATCATCCTCCCCTTCTTGAAAATAAAGCCATCTTCGACTTTTGATAAACTAAAAAAAAGTAACAAACAAGCCAAGGTGTATACGGAGTATTTCTACTCGCAGCTTAGTCCGTGAGCTCCCTGTATATCTGGTTTCGTACGGAAGCATCAAGAGAACCGCCATGCGCAGCTGCCAATTCCATCTACAGCGATCTTCCGTGTGCTTCCCCACTAAGTAAGTAAGAAATAGCATATACATCCCCAGCTAAATGTAATATATCCTTTACGAACTGCCGACTCTGATATGGTGGGCTATCGTCAAACCCTACGCAAATATCGTCTGCTTTTGTTTGCAGACTGATGGCTTAACGCCCTCCAATGGTTATTCATGTTACCACACGCCAATCAATTATATAAAAAGAAACAGGAACTGCGTATCATTGATTTAAAAGGGGATCGAGTGTGATCTTGAACTCTTAACCACTAGTCTTGTGCTCTACGACTAGGCTACGTAGGTGATCACATATCTGGAAGATAAGATAAGGATGTTAGGAATCTTCCGGTTCAAACAGATCGTGAATAGGAGATGCCGATGGAAAGATCGTGGTGGCCGTGTTCCCATTTTGTTTGTTTTCAGTTTAGTTCGGGTCCAATGAATGTTAATGATTTTTTTCGCTTTGGTTTATTTTAGGTTTAAAATGGAATGCAAACTAGGTTCTAAGAAGGTATTTCGTTAGGTGACTCTCCACTAGTAAGACAATATTCAATCATTTATCATGTGGTGAGGAAAATAGACGACACATAGCAAATATTATGAGACCAGCTCCTTTAAATATTTCTTTTTGTAAATCTATTATTGGACTTAAGTTACAGGCTTGGAATGAGTTAATCTTGAGAATTGCCAGTTTACAATTGAGCTCTCAATAAAGATATTTTTAGATGGAATTTGAATAAACCTGGACTATTTTCGGTACAATCTTTATATGCGACACTTATTTGAAACTATCAAGCCCCCATTAGGCATTTTTTGCTTACTTAAAATTCCATTAAAAGTGAAAATATTCATATGGTATCTCAAAAGAACCGTAGTATTAACTAAAGATAATTCGCTCAAAAGAAATTGGAGGGGAAGCAAAAAATGTTGTTCCGTATTAGAGAGGAAACAATTCAACATCTTTTTATTGACTGTCCCTTTGCACATCTTGTGTGGTGGGCTGTTCAATGTTCGTTTAATTTATCTCCCCCTGTGAATATAGACTATTCAATTTAAAGTTTTGGTCAAAATTTATAGAATAGTGGGGAGACAATTGATTACAGAGATAAATTGAGAATATTATTATAGACCCACTGCAATTTGGTTCATCCCATTTTAAGTTTCTATGCAAAAGTTATGAATTTTCAAAGCTATAACCATTTTTCTATTGTAAAGATAATCAATTAAATGCTCATTTTCTAAAACTATACTTTCTGCTACAGAGAAAAATGTTCAACATATTTTGAAATAAAGTTCATCCAAAATTAAAATTACCAACATTGGTTTCATCCAATTTGGATTTAAATAGAATTGGTTAAGCATTTCTCAAGTTAATCATATTTTTTAGTTTATAAATAAATACATTCCGATTTTCTTAAATGGATTTATACTTTTCTTACCGAGCTGCACCTAGCCACAGTCAATGATCGGTGGGGCCAACCACAGTGCCATTTCTCTTTTACCCCAGGAATTTTAAATTTCTCGGCTGATAGATGTGGCCCACTTGTCAGTGACAAGGTCCATCGCACAGTGCGTGGACCACGAGTCCACGGTCGGCTCACAGTACAGTGAACGTGCATTTAAGTGGCTAGGCCCACCTGTCAGTCTCTGTTAAATCCTATCGATTTCTGTGCGTGGGCCCACCTGCCATAGATACATTAATCCTTAAGCCTGGTTATTAAATACAGTAATCATTGAATAACGCCTAAAGACCAGATTAGCACCTAATGACGCTTCTATAGGGTGTCGGACGCGTCCGCTTCCTTGCCGGGCAGCTCGCCGGCTCTACGCGCAATAGCGGAGCCGGCCAAGAGCAGGGATGGGTGCACATTAACAATGCGCACCTAGGGGTGGTGGTGGCGACCTGTGCCGGCGGCTCGTCAGAGAGGAGCGGCGGCGATAATCCGGCAAACACAAAGCAGCAAGCTAAAGCTCAGTAGCGGTTCAAGAGCAGGTGCCCGAGTATCTAGGGGCTACTAGGAAGCTACCTGGGCACTGGAGAAGGGTGGAGAACCTCAGAGTTGGGCCAGCGTCGGAGGAGGTGATGACGGTGCTACGGCTTTATGAGGAGAAGACGTACTGTGTAAAGAGAACGATAGTGAGGTATCGGGATAGATCAAGGATGTCCAGTAGATGCTCCAATAGCAAGAAATCGGAAAAATGCCTTACCAATCGACGATGAAGGCGAAGAACGGTGTTCTTGATGCGACAACAAGGAAACTCTAATTCCCCAAACTCATGTTCGACATCAAAGCCAGTTGAGTGAGGTAAAGGCTCTTAAGACTCAAGACATGAGTTAACGCACTTCCGAGAGTATGGAGCTCACCGAACACGAGGACGGAAAAGATAGACATGGCAATGGCCTTCGGTGCACGCTCCGGAGCCGAGGAAGACCCGTAGGTGTTCCAGAAGCTACAAACAAAAGCACAGCCGGGGCTTAGCGAAAATGGAAATGGCACCGAAGGAGGAGACTCAAAGAATCGGAGGCGAGGATTTTACCAGAGAACTGAGCTCACACGAGCTTCCCTCTCCTCGACAGCCAGAGGAGAAGTGAGGGAAAAGCGAGAGCTGGGAGGTGGGTTAAAGGTAGGAAATGGACGGGGGAGAAGCGGCGTTACTGGTCAGTTTGGGCGGTGCAGCCATGGCGGTGACGGCATGCATCAGAGCTAAGTGGGAGCGTGGCGTACAGCGTCTTAGCGTGACTCAATGGGAGGTTGAAGGCGATCCAAACATGTGGGCCCGGACTGTCGGCGACTCAAGGAGGCGGGCATGCGAGCCTTCGGTCGACGGCTTGTGGGCCGTTCGATCGGGATCGGATGGTCCGCGATAAAGAAGGTTCGGCCGAGTCAACTCCTTTGGTTGGCTCGATCGGTCTTATGTGACGAGTTTGGCAGAGAACAGTGTTCCCATTTGACTGATTTTGAAATTAATCCTTCTAGTTTGACTAGGCTCCAAAATATAACAACCAATTTCATAAAAATGTGAAATAATTCGAAGGAGTTCCTGGGGTGACTTAGTACCTAAATAAATTTGGAAAACCCACTGTTCAAGTTTTATTTGGTATAAATTAAATTCAAACTAGCATAGGTTATTAATCGAGTTTGAATTTTCTGAGGTTTTATTTGGGTTCTAAAAATTTGGTAAAAAATATATTAATTCACGATTTTTGATATAATATTTGAATAAATTATTTCTAGAGGAAGTTCTTATGCTTTTGTTCCTATTTTTGTTAGCAGCTACTTTTGTAGGTGCAAGTTTATACCATTGTATAAGATTTTCCTAGTGCAATATCTAATGTAAATGCTTGAACTCACAATGCATGCTGATGTGATGCATAGTAATTTTCTTTATAAATTTGGGGATGTGACAACCATGCTCCCCCAGGCCTCGTCTCCAGAACATTCCAGCAGGGCTTCTATTGGCCTACAGCGCTGCACGACGCGCAGGACCTAGTGCAGCATTGCCAAGGCTGCCAATGGGCTAGTCTGTGATAGCGCCCATGATACCACTTCAGCCATTGGCACCGTTATGGCCCTTCGTTCGATGGGGACTTGACATTATTGGGCCATTCCCAACGGCCAAGAGCAGCCTTCGCTTCGCCTTCGTCGCCATCGAGTACTTCTCTAGATGGGTGGAGGCCGAGCCGGTGGTAGAAAATAACGGTGGCAGCGGCGCGGCACCTCGTATCAAAAAATATTGTATGTCGCTATGACATAGCCCGCGATATTGTCACCGACAATTGCACCCAATTTTACTCCGGGGTGTTCCGAACGTTTTGTCAAAACATCGGCATCACATTATGTTTTGCATCGGTTGGTCACCCCGAATAAAATGGAGCAGTCGAGAGGGCAAATGGTAACTTACTATTGGGCCTAACCAAACACCTTGTAGGTCTACCGAAGGGACTGTGGCGAGCGGAGCTCGAAAAAGCACTGTGGGCAATTCGCACCTCGCCCACGAGAGTCACAGGCTTCTCCCCATTCAAACTATTATTCGGAGATGAAGCAGTAATTCCAGCTAAATTCCAAGCGAAGTCCCTTTGGAGAACACATAGTGCAAGTCCAGAAGATCAAAGCGCATCATTGGACATCCTGGAAGAACATCAAGTCCAAGCCATCTCCACGACGACGAAGTATGCCGAAGGGGTAGCCAAAGTGCACAACAGGAAACTACGCGTCCGCAACCTTGCCCCTGGTGATATGGGGCTCAAACGTGCGGCCAACACCACGGCCATAGGAAAACTAGAATCCAAGTGGGAAGACCCCCACATCATCATCAGAAGCACAAGAGCATGATCTTATTACATCGGAACACCAGAAGACCAACAGCTGGATCATATGTGGAATGCAAAGAGCCTCCACAAATACTATCCATAGGAGATACACCCGACTGTGACCAGAAAACTACTCCGCACTCAACCAGTGGGAGTGTATATAACCTTGTAATGTTTACGCACTCAACCAGTGGTAGTTTATTAACCTTGTAATATTTACCATGTACAATAAGTGTACAAACAAGCCACCGCGCATGGCCAGGAGCCCCAGTGCACACTCACCCTCGCAGGTGTGAAGTGTATAAATAAACCACCGCACATGGCCATAAGCCCAGGTGCACACTAACTCACCCTCGCAGGTGTGAAGTGTATAAATAAGCCACCGCGCATGGGCATGAGCCCCGGTGCACACTAACTCACCCTCGTAGGTGTGAAGTGTATAAACAAGCCACCACGCATGGCCAAGAGCGCTGGTGCACACTCACGCTTGCAGGTGTGAAGTGTATAAACAAGCCACCGTGCATGTCCATGAGCCCCAGTGCAACCACCCTCGCAGGGGATTATAGAAGTGAGGGCTCCCTCGGAGCCCTATTTAAAAAGATACGGGGGACGGTGCAGGCTTCGCCTACCCCTCGCTTCGTAGGCCTCCTATGCGCTTCACAAGTTATACAAGCGAGGGCTCCCTCGGAGCCCTATTTAAAAAGATACGGGGGACGGCGCAGGCTTCGCCTACCCCTCGCTGCGTAGGCCTCCTACGCGCTTCGCGAGTTATACAAGCTAGGGCTCCCTTGGAGCCCTATTTAAAAAGATACAGGAGATGGCGCAGGGTTCGCCTAGCCCTCGCTGCGTAGGCCTCCTATGCGCTTTGCTAGTTATACAAGCGAGGGCTCCCTCGGAGCCCTATTTAAAAAGATACGGGGGATGGCGCAGGCTTTGCCTACCCCTCGTTGTGCAGGACTCCTATGCGCTTCACGAGTTATACAAGCGAGGGCTCCCTCAGGGCCCTATTTAAAAAGATACACAGGACAACGCAGGCTTCGCCTACCCCTCGTTGCGCAGCCTTCGTATGTGCTTCGCGAGTTATACAAGCGAGGGCTCCCTCGGAGCCCCTATTTAAAAAGATATGAGGGATGGCGCATAACCCTCGCGAGCTACAAAAGCAGCAAATCCGGGCGCAGATCATCACACATAACCGACACAAAAAACAGATACAATGGCAAATCCGATGCGTAATGTGAAAACTTGCGAGCAATAAATACAGATTACACGCTATCATAAGCTCGAATGTTACAATAAGAATACAAGGCGATACATCGTTGCCCCACAGAACTAGGGCGCGAAGTTGTACTCCCTACTGGCAGCCCACACGAGCAGTTCCTCATCGGAAGCCCCGGACGCGACTAGGAGTTTCCGCAACTCGTCCGCCCATGTCAATAGTTCCTTGTTAGAGGCGCCAGAGCGAACGAGGTGCTCGTACTCTACCGCTGCCTCGCGCCGAGATTCTGAAGACTCCCCCGCATCGCTCACATCCGGCTCTTCTAGGGTGAAAATGACACATCGTTTCTCCTAGAAGGCACGAATCTCCACGTGCGCTTGCACAGCCTTGCGTTCCCGGAATTGATGAAACTCCTCCATAGACCCCTGCTCGTTCGCGAACTTCCAACGCTGCCAATTTGCGCCATGGTGCACAACTGTAACATCCCAATTTTCATAGCTTTAAAAATGTTTTAAATAGTGGTAGAGAGAAAATTCACCATTTCGATTTATTTGAATATTAAATTAAAAAGCTTAATATGGACTTTAAGGACAAACTGATTTAAATGTGCTTAATCCCAACATCAACAATTGTCAAAACTATTTTATTTAGATTCTATATGCTTGGATATATTTTATAGAATTTTCTGGAATTTTTCCAAAGCCATTTGCTATTTTTCTAATTACTATTTACATTTTCTGGATTTATTAAAAAGAAAAATCTTTTAAAATCCTTGAACGATCTTTGGGCGAAGCCCAACACTATTCGACAAAGCGCCCGACCACCTCGCCGGTAGCCCTCGTCCGTTGGATGCTTGACGCGTGCCCCTCGTTTTCGATCGGACGCACGCGCTCAGCCCCGCCTTCCTCCGTTGGATGTTCGCCACGTGGCTTCGCCCGCTGATCTCGCTGCCGCTGCCAGGTGGGACCATCACCGAGTCGTCGTCTCCGCGGAGCCTTCTTCTTCCTCGCACCCGCTCTTCGCCCGCCATTGCTGGAGCTTCGAGCTCCGTCCGACAAAACCGATTCGGTTGCTGATTCTTCGCGCCGACCCCACCAAATCGCACCTCGGTTGATTTCTTATCTGTTCCAAACCGAATCAAACCCCGAATCCCTCTCAATCTCCGAAAATCAAGGAATTCAAAATCCAGCCGTTTCGGACCCGAATTGGGGATTTCCAATTCCGGCGTCCCCCGGGCCTATAAATAACCCCTTAGGATCGCCTAATCCGCCGCAACCCAGAGCCACCACCCTCGTTGCCCCGATCGCTCTCGCGCTGCCGCAATCCAAGAATTAGGGTTTTCGGCCGAGCTTCTTCTCCGGTGAATTGCGCCGCCGTCGTCGCCGCCCTTGCCTCGCCGACTGCACCACCGTGACCAGCAAGTCCCAGGCTACCTCGGGCGCACCTCCTCGTCGCCGGAGCATCGCCGGAGCGCCCACCCGACAAGACCCGAAGCTCCACCGCCGCTTCTTCCTCGCCGCCGGTCGCCACCGTCGTTGCCAGCTACCGGTAAGGGCACCCCTGAGTGCGCAATAGCACATGGAACAATCTGGTACCCTCCACTGCCGACGAGTCGCCGCCGTTCGCCGGTGACCATCGGGTCCCGAGCTCCACGCCGCCGTTGTCGTCGGCTCGGCGCGGCGTCGGCCGATCTTTGGTGTGGCGACCGTGTGTGCGGTCGCGCCGGCCGCAGCGTGCGTGGCGCGGTCCACCGTGCGATCTCCGTCGGTTGATGCGCTCGGTCCACGTGAACCCGAGGCCCGACATGTGGGGCCCACATGTCAGATTTCTTTTTAAATCTATTTCTTTTTCTGGAAATTCTCGGCTGACGCAAGCATTGCGCAATAATCTGATTTTTCTTTATAAAAATAATTCGAGAAATTCAATAAAATCCAAATTAGGGTTTTATTTGATTTTCAAACTTCCAAAGCCCATATCTTTTGCATCCGAACTTCGATTGAGCCCATTCAAATTTGTAAATTCATATAAAATTAAGATATATTTAATGGTGAATTTTATTTGAATTTTTGGAGTTGTTTTGCCTCTATTATTTATTATTTTTATTTCTTTTGTCTCGTTTGCGAGTAGACATCGATACTTCGGGGAATTTTGCAGAAGAAGGAGCACCTCAAGACCAAGACCAATATCTAGATCTATTCCAAGGCAAGTTATACCTTTGATCATATTGAACCCAATTTTCAAAATACTTTGTTTCAATGTATTGCATTCTATTTCAAGTATTTATTTAAATGCTTTGGGGTAGTTATTAATCCAAATTGTTATACCACCTTGTCTATTGTATGCCCTGATCTCTTGTCACCCTAGGTCGGTTCATTATTAGTTGGTATTATCGTAGCACCAACGTGGGTTGGTTAGATACGATTATACTGCTTAGCCATGCTACGAGTCGTCATTTCATGTGAGTTGCAATTATAAACTTAACTAAGTGATTATGGAACTGTGTGATGAAACTGTGTGTGCTGTGTGCTGTTACTCGTTGATGGCATGTGTTGCATAATAACGAGGTGGGAAAAGATTTAGGCTGAGGCAAGTGGTGGATCTGTGTGAATGGTGGAACTGTGTGATATAAACTTTGTGATTTGGGAAAAACTAGAAGTCTTGCCTTGGTCAATTAAGGACTTAACTTTGTGCGTCATTGAACTAGGCCTTATTGTACGACCACATGCCTAGTATGGACTGGGCCTGACTTAGTAAGTTATGGAGTCTTGACATTGACAACTCAGGTTGTATTGAAACTGTGGGATGGGCTGGAGGTGTGATATGTCACATCGCGGGACGGTTCGCTGCATCCTTGTCCAACGGAGTGTGTCGTTCCAAGGGCTATGTGTACAAATTGGACGCAGGAAAGCACATCGGGAGTGTCATTGTTTGAGATGAAGTCTCTGAAAGGTTTTGTTATGGTCAGTGCTAGCTACACTGATTGTATCGTATGGGTAAAGTGTATAACCTCTGCAGAGTGTTAAACTAATCTATTCGAATTGCCGCGTCCTCGGTTATGGACATGCTCGGGAATTTCACACGAGGGGTAGATTTTCATAAAACATTTGGGAAGGGGCAGCTGTGTGAGATAACTTGTGCAGCTGTGTGAATAACTTGATTAGACTGTGTGTCCTTTGTGAAATCAATTGTTAACTTATTATTGTCTATTTTTTTTGAATTACGCTTTCAATCTATTATTTGTATTCAATTGCAAATGTTGCATTTCTGTAAAATAACCACAGAAGCCATTCCTTTTGAATAAGCCATCATCTATAAATTACATTCTGTGGTATGACTTGCGAGTACGGTGTGTACTCACTCTTGCTAAACAAATCAACAGAAGTGGAGGAGTAAATGCTTTGCTTTGAAGAAGAGTTCTCGAAGGTTGATCGTTAGGGTCTTGATCGATCGGTTGCTGTGGTAAATTGATGGGAACCCACCAGAGTTTATTTCGTTTCCGCTGCAGTTTATTTCTTTATTGTCAGCCTTGCATGGCTTAATAATTGTAAAACTCAACCGTAAGGTCCCAACAGCTATTTGTTATTCAAAGTACTCGTTTATTCTTATATTCGTTGTATGGATGTGATATTTCATCGATGTTGACACTGTGTACTAGCGTGATCCTGGACTAGTGCAGAATACACAGAGGGTCCAGATTTGCATATTTTGGTCCCGACAGAGGTGGTATCAGAGCCATACTGACTGTAGGTCTTGATCTTAGTTAGATCGACCGTTGTAGTATGTCCAAAATTATTTTCTAAATCAAATATTAACTTGCAAGATTAATTGAACTCTTTAACTCATCTCATGTCTCTCTTGACTCAACTATTGCTGAAATTCTTTCTTTCCCCGCTGTTTTAAAGTTGTTTTCATATCCTTGTCCATCTTGACAGATGCCTCGTCTTCAGAGTTATGGAGAGCGCAAGGGAGGACTTGCCGCTGAGCTTTGGAAGTTGTTACAAGTACTTGGAGGATTTGACCGTCCCTTGTACCATGGTAGTGCTTGGATCGTGAACGACCGAGATCGTGGAGTGATCTGCCATTTGACCGTCTACGCTAGGAAGAACACCAAGGCAAGCAAACCCCTGAACATCTCAGCTCGAAGGAGTGTTTGGATTGAAGCAATCCAGGAGTCTTCGCGCCTTGCCATCCTGAGGATCTGCAACATCTACTCTCGAGAGCTTCGAGACACGGTTTTCCGTTACCATCCCCGCACTTCCGACGTGGATCTTGCTGCACGTTTTCCGTCTACGGAGGGAGAAGACAACGCCACCGTTGTGCATCTTGCCCAGTTCGCCGCTGCTCAAGAGGAGTCGTTGGAGTTAGCCGCTACAGAGCTGGAGTGTGCCTACGAGACTCTTCAGAGAGCCGAGGAGAGGATCGCCATATTGGAAGAAACTCTTTATGGACGGCACGATCACGAAGAAGACATTGAAGAGGAAGACCCAGAAGAAGGCGATGGGTGGGCCCGAACCGGAAGAGCCCAGCGAGGTGAGCCGAAGAACCACCGCCCTTTGCACGAGACACACTGCTCTGTTGCACCGGCCGGGACATCAAGATCAGTTTGCAAGGATGCCAGCTCACTTCCAGGTCTACAGCAGGCGGGAGCACCGTCAAGGCTACAGAGGCTATTTAATCGAATAGTTTGTTCGAGTTGTTTCAGGCTTAGCCAATATTAAGTCTTGAGTCGCCCTTTAGGCGGTAGTTTGTGTGCTTAGGTTCATCCTTATTTTCTTGTGTGCAAGTATGAGCTGCAGAGGCCCTTAGGCATTTGTTGCAAGCTATACTATTATCTTAATCAATATAAGAGTTTGATTGAGCTTTCTTAAAATATGTTGTTGGGTTTTACCTACCCGATTAGTTCTACAACTCATCTCGTGCTTGCTACCTTATCTAACCCCGGAGATTCACGGATGGTTCGGACTCGTCAAGTCTGCTGCAAGTGGTTCCGATACTCGATGTCGGAAGGGCGAGGAGCAGACCCCGCGAAGCGATTTCACCACCAAAGCACCTTCAATTGATCTGCGAATTTTGGAGCATTCATGGCGGCTCGGACCGGTGATGTACACCATGATGAACGGATGCAAGCTATGAATAACGGAACAACAACAATCGACATCACAATGGAGCCCAGTTGCTCATGGTCACAATGGATCATCAAATTGGTGAGTTTATGAGAACCCGTCCACCAACTTTCTCGGACAAGTCTCACGATGAAGGCGATGATTGGCCGTGTCATTGAGAGAAGCGTTGATCACTCAATGCAGCGATCATGAGAAAGTTACATCGCCACTCACGGATGGAAGGCATTCTTTGCCGAATGGTGGGAGAACTTTGTCTGGCGCATGGAGCATACAAGACATTACTTGGGAAGAGTTCACAACCGCTTTCGCCAATATCATGTACGGAAGGAATTATGGATCGAAGAAGGATGAATTTCGTGCTCTCAAGCAGGAGGAATGTCGATGACCGACTACCTCAATAAATTCTCTCAACTTGCTCGATATCTTGCGGAAGATGTCGCCAGCGACAAGGCTCGTCGTAGTCGTTTTACGAAAAGATTAAACACTGGACTTCAAGTCAACTTGATCGCCCACACCTTTCACGATTTCCAAGAATTGATCAACAAGGCTTTGATTCTTGAGGATAAGCGCAAGGAATTGGAGGATCGGCGTAGCGCGAGAATGGCTCGACAAGGAAGTCACCAACGGTGAAGGCAAGAATGATTCCACCGCGGTTTAGCCGTTTTCCACCACGAGTTCGCGGACCAAGCGCACCAACTTCAAGACCTCGTCCGATTACTCGAACTTCCGCAACCCCACGATCAACCCCAATCCAGATAAGCAACCCACAGAATGCACCCGAGTTTGCTTTACACAGCCGTCGGCCAGGGCATTTCGCCAACCGATGTCGCGAGAATGGGACTATCACTCGATGCGCTTCAACCTTGGGAACACACCGGCCAAGGCGCGATACAAGGCAACCATCAAGGAACTTCTCAAGCTACCGGTCAATCCGGAGGAGCACATGTCGGTGGTCGGGGCGTGTCAACCACGTCACTCGGAAGGAGCCGAGAAGCACCCGGCGTTGTATTGGGTAAGTTTCTAGTAAATTCGATACACGCATCGATTACATTTGATTACGGAGCTTTGCATTCGTTTGTTTCTGGAATTTTTGCAACTAAGAACAAATTGGAAGTTATGCATCTTAAGCATACTCTGTTAGTCGATGCTTTGGAGCGAGCTAAGCTCTAAAGTGGGATGTTTAGGAGCTAGGTTACTCATAGCTGGAGTTGAGTTTCTAGCCAACCTAATAGTTCTAGACACTCAGACCATAGATGTCATCCTTGGTATGGATTGGTTATCTAAACATATAGCAGTGCTAGATTGTGGCCGAAGAGCCGTAACAATTGAGGATACCACCGGAAGGAGAGTTGAATTTCTAGCTACCTCAGTACGTGATGGACATTTGGTAGTCAACAGTCTGAAGACAGTTTCTTTGGAAGATGTACCTGTAGTCATGGATTACCCAGACGTATTTCCGGAAGAATTACCAGGAATGCCACCAGACCGTGATATTGAGTTTGTCATCGATCTAGTGCCAGGAACAGCACCAATTTCCAAGAGACCCTATCGGATGCCAGTCGATGAACTTGTGGAAATGAAGAAGCAGATAGAAGAACTACTAGAGAAAGGTTTTGTAAGACCTAGTTAAATGCCCATGGGGAGCACCAGTTTTGTTCGTCAAGAAGAAAGATGGAAGCATGAGGATGTGCATCGATTATCGTTCTCTCAATGAAGTCACCATCAAGAACAAATACCCTTTGACCAGAATTGATGATTTGTTCGACCAGATGAAAGGAGCCGGAGTATTCTCCAAGATCGACCTGCGATCAGGTTACCATCAGTTGAAGATTTGTCCTAAGGATGTACCTAAGACCGCTTTCCCAACCCGGTATGGACATTATGAGTTTTTAGTCATGTCGTTTGGTCTGACTAATGCCCTGCCTATTTCATGAACATGATGAACAAGGTATTCATGGAGTACTTGGATAAGTTTGTGGTAGTATTCATTGATGATATTTTGGTATACTCCAAGTCAGAAGAAGAGCATGCTGAACACCTGAGATTAATCCTAGAAAAGCTCAGAGAGCATCAGTTGTATGCCAAGTTCAGCAAGTGTGACTTTTGGAAGAAGAAAGTTGATTTCCTCGGTCATGTGATGACAGCCGAAGGAGTAGCAGTTGACCCTAGAAAGGTTAAAGCTGTAATGAATTGGGAGGAGCCCAAGACGGTTACTCAAATTCGTAGTTTCTTGGGAATGGCAGGATACTATCGTTGTTTCATTGAAGGATTCTCAACGATTGCTAAGCCTCTTACGCAATTGTTGAAGAAAGAGAAGAAGTTCATTTGGACTCCAGCTTGTGAAGAAAGTTTTCAAGAACTAAAGAAACGTTTGACTTCGGCCCTAGTGCTAGTTTTGCCGTATATCAGTAAGGATTTTGATATCTATTGTGATGCTTCGCGTCAAGGATTAGGGTGTGTCCTTATGCAAGAAGGAAGAGCTGTCGCTTATGCGTTGAGGAAATTAAGACCTCACGAAGAGAATTATCCTACCCATGATTTGGAATTAGCTGCCGTAGTGCATGCTTTGAAGATTTGGCATCATTATCTCATCGGTAATTGCTATGAAGTCTACACCGATCATAAGAGTTTGAAGTACATATTCACTCAGTCTGACTTGAACATGAGACAGAGAAGATGGCTGGAATTAATAAAGGACTATAATCTTGGAATCCATTACCATCCTGGTAAGGCCAAGGTAGTTGCAGATGCACTGAGTCGTAAGAGCTACTGCAATGCTCTGGAAGCAAAAGAGATTTGCTCGGAACTTCAAAAGGAATTCCAGAAGCTACAGCTAGAAGTTGTTTCTGAAGGATTTGTGGCCAGTCTAGAAGTGCAGTCTACTTTAGAGAGACAGATTCGTGAAGCTCAACCCAAGGATTCTGAGTTTGCCGACCTCAAGAAAAAGATGGCAGAAGGAAAATTCAAAGACTTTACTGTGGATGATCAGTATATATTGTGGATCAATGGACGTATCTGTGTACCGGATATTGATGGATTAAGACAGTTGATTCTGAAGGAAGCCCATGACTCAAAGTATTCGATTCACCCTGGAAGTACTAAGATGTATCAGGATGTTAAGAATAAGTTTTGGTGGCCAAACTTAAAGAGAGACGTCGCAGAGTTCGTTGCCTTATGCGGCGTGTGTCGAAAAGTAAAGCGAGCATCGAGAGACCAGCGGGTTTGCTACAACCGCTGAAGATACCAGAATGGAAGTGGGAAGAGATCGGTATGGATTTTATTACTGGTTTACCCAAGACTCAATCAGGTTATGATTAGATTTGGGTAATAATGGATCATTTGACTAAGGTTGCCCATTTCTTGCCGATCAAAATCACTTACTCGAGAGGCACCGCTTGGCGAATTGTATATGTCAAAAATCGTCAGTCTGCACGGTGTGCCTAAGAGGATAGTGTCGGATCGAGGATCTCGGTTCACCTCTCGTTTACGGCGATGCATGAAGCCCTGCGAACTCATCTAAATTTCAGTACTGCTTATCATCCACAGACGGATGGACGAGGTGAAAGAGTCAACGAGATATTGGAAGATATGTTGAGAGCACGTGCTTTAGCAAATGCTACGATTGGGATAAGAGTTTCTGTATCACGAATTCTCGTACAACAACGATTATCAAGCGGTTTGCGATGTCACCATTTGAAGCTTTGTATGGTCGTGCCTGCAGAACTCCATTAAATTGGTCAGAGACAGCTGAACGTGTAGTGTTCGGGCCAGATATTATTCAGGAAGCCGAAGAACAAGTTGTAATGATCAGAGAAAGACTAAAGATGCACATTCCAGGCAAAAGAGTTATGCCGATAATCGTCGTCGTGACCTCAGCTTTGAACCAGAGGATTTTGTGTATCTTCGAGTTACTCCGCTCAGAGGTGTTAAGAGATTCCACACAAAAGGGAAGCTTGCTCCGAGGTATGTGGGTCCGTTCAAGATTTTGGAACGTTGTGGAGAAGTTGCGTACCAGTTGGAGCTACCACAGTCGTTAGCAGAAGTGCATGATGTCTTTCATGTCTCTCAGCTAAAGAAGTGTCTTCGTGTGCCAGAAGAGCAGACCCCGTTGGAGTCAATTGAACTGAAGGAAGATCTCACATACAAAGAACAACCTGTCAGAATTTTTGATGTCGTAGAGCGCCGCACCAGAAGCAAGACCGTTCGTTTCTGCAAAATCCAGTGGAGTAACCACTCAGAAGGAGAAGCAACGTGGGAACGTGAAGAAGAGTTGAAAGCTGAGTTCCCCAGCCTTTTCTCTAGCTAGCCTGAATCTCGGGGTTGAGATTCCCTTAAGGGGGGGAGGTTTGTAACATCCCAATTTTCAGACCTTTAAAAATCTTTTAAATAGTGGTAGAGAGAAAATTCACCATTTGGATTTATTTGAATATTAAATTAAAAAGCTTAATATGGACTTTAAGGACAAACTGATTTAAATGTGCTTAATCCCAACATCAACAATTGTCAAAACTATTTTATTTAGATTCTATATGCTTATATATATTTTATAGAATTTTCTGGAATTTTTCCAAAGCCATTTGCTATTTTCTAATTACTATTTGCATTTTCTGGATTTATTAAAAAGAAAAATCTTTTAAAATCCTTCAGAATAGTGCTGGGCCAAAGCCCAACACTATTCCAGCAAAGCGCCAGCCCACCTCGCCCCGGCCGCGCCCTCGTCCGTTGGATGCTTGACGCGTGCCCCTCGTTTCCGATCGGACGCACGCGCTCAACCCGCCTTCCTCAGTTGGATGTTCACGCGCGTGGCCGCGCGTGATATCGATATCGCTTCGCTTCGCCGCGCCTCCTTGCCGCTGCCGGTGGGACCATCACCAGTCGTCGTCTCATGAGCCTTCTTCTTCCTCGCACACGCGCCGCGCCATTCTTTGGAGCTTGAGCTCCGTCAAACAAAACCGATTCGGTTCTTGATTCTTAGCACCGACCCACCAAATCGCACCTCGGTTGATTTCTTATGCATTCCAAACGAATCAAAACCGAATCCCTCTCAATCTCCGAAAATCAAGAATTCAAAATCCGGCCGTTTGGACCCGGTTATTGGGATTTCAATTCGGCGTCCCCGACCTATAAATACCCCTTAGGATCGCCTAGTCCGCCGCAACCCAGAGCCACCACCCTCATCACCCCGATCGCTCTCGCGCCGCCGCAATCCAAGAATTAGGGTTTTCAGTCGAGCTTCTTCTTCGGTGAATTGCGCCGCCGTCGTCGCCGCCGCCCTTGCCTCGCCACTGCACCACCGTGACCAGCAAGTCCCAGGCTACCTCGGGCGCACCTCCTCGTCGCCGGAGCATCGCCGAAGTGCCCACCCGACAAAACCCGAAGCTCCACCGCCGCTTCTTCCTCGCCGCCGGTCGCCACCATCGTTGCCAGCTACCGGTAAGGGCACCCCTGAGTGCGCAATAGCACGGGGAACAATCTGGTACCCTCCACTGCCGGCGAGTCGCCGCCGTTCGCCGGTGACCATCGGGTCCCGAGCTCCACCGCCGCCGTTGTCGTCGGCTCAACACCGGCGTCGGCCGGTCTTGGTGTGGCGACCACGTGGTGCGGTCGGCGCCCGGCCTGCAGCGTGCGTGGCTCGATCCACCGTGCGATCTCCTCGGTTCGGTGCACTCGGTCCACCATGAACCCCGAGACTGACATGTGGGGCCCACATGTCAGATTTCTTTTTAAATCTATTTCTTTTTCCGGAAATTCTCGGCTGACGCAAGCATTGCGCAATAATCTGATTTTTCTTTATAAAAATAATTCGAGAAATTCAATAAAATCCAAATTAGGGTTTTATTTGATTTTCAAACTTCCAAAGCCCATATCTTTTGCATCCGAACTTCGATTGAGCCCATTCAAATTTGTAAATTCATATAAAATTAAGATCTATTTAATGGTGAATTTTATTTGAATTTTTGGAGTTGTTTTGCCTCTGTTATTTATTATTTTTATTTCTTTTGTCTCGTTTGCGAGTAGACGTCGATACTTCGGGGAATTTTGCAGAAGAAGGAGCACCTCAAGACCAAGACCAATATCTAGATCTATTCCAAGGCAAGTTATACCTTTGATCATATTGAACCCAGTTTTCAAAACTTTGTTTCAATGTATTGCATTCTATTTCAAGTATTTATTTAAATGCTTTGGGGTAGTTATTAATCCAAATTGTTATACCACCTTGTCTATTGTATGCCCTGATCTCTTGTCACCCTAGGTTGGTTCATTATTAGTTGGTATTATCGTAGCACCAGCGTGGGTTGGTTAGATCGATTATCTTTGCTTAGCCATGCTCACAGTCGTCATTTCATGTGAGTTGCAATTATAAACTTGACTAAGTGATTATGGGCTGTGTGATGGCTTGTGTGTCTTTGTGTCTTTGTTACTCGTTGATGGCATGTGTTGCACTTAATCAACGAGGTGGGAAAAGATTTAGGCGAGGCAAGTGGTGGATCTGTGTGAATGGTGGAACTGTGTGATATAAACTTTGTGATTTGGGAAAAAGCGGAAGTCTTGCCTTGGTCAATTAAGGACTTAACTTTGTGCGCCATTGAATCGGGCCTTCTTGTATGCGACCACATGCCTAGTATGAAATTTGGCGTGACTTACTAAGTTATGGAGTCTTGACATTGACAACTCGGGTTGTATTTAAAGCTGTGTGATGGGTGGAGGTGTGATATGTCACATCGCGGACGATTCATTGCATCCTTGCATGGCTTAATAATTGTAAAACTTCGACCATAAGGTCCCAACGATTATTTGTTATTCAAAGTACTCGTTTATTCTTATATTCGTTGTATGGATGTGATATTTCGCCGATCTTGACCTTTGTGTGCACTAGCGTGATCTGGACTAGTCACGAGAATACAGAGAAGGTCAGTTTGCATATTTTGGTCCGACAACAACCCCACGGTAACACACATTCAGAGGCCAATTACGCAAAAGAGTATGTTCATACTTTGAACCGCGGCAGGGGACAGTAATTTTTATATTCCCACCTCCAAGGGTCGGAGACCTCGGCGAGCTGCACAACCAAATCGCGCCAGTTGAGCCTGGCCGAATCCACAACTTAGAACTATAAAGAAGTGCGAGATGGCGCCATAAATATTTTTTTTCTTTTCATTAGAATTTGGCAGCGTTACAAAAAACACCAAACCCTTCGCACGCCAACGTTCGGCCACAAGCCGGGTTAATGCAAAAAATTACAAAAAAAAATTCCAAGGCTACACCTCAAATTGCGGGAGAAAGGCGGAGGGTCACACCTTGTCATCGGTGGTGGCCCCCCGCTCGTCGGCGCCTTCGGTGGCATCCATTGCTTTCCCCTTCGCCTTGTGCTCCAAAACCCTCCGCAAGGACGTCATGGCCACGTCACGGCCATGTGGTGCTCAAAACGCTTGAGCAAAGGCGTTGCTTGCCTTCTGCACCGCACGACTATCCGCCGCGATCGGCGATGACGAAACAACAGGCAAGTTACGTGCGCCAAGGGCGTCCACGTGCTCGAAACTGGCCTTTTGCAATGACACGAAGGCCACCGTCCAGGTCGCCTTCATGCAGTGCTCGCTGTAGGCCCGTGCAGCAGGCAAGCAGATCTCACACGCACACCAAAGCTGGTCGAGCATCTGGTCAAGCTGTGTGACGCTGTGCCTCCGAAGTGGGGGCACGGCTCCCAACTTGGTCACCGTATTATCCAACAGTTCCATCGCGTCCTAGGCGACACGAGAAACTGTATCTGAAAGCTACCGCTCCGCCTCAATCTCTAATTCGAGATCCTGCTGGACGGCTCCGAGTGTCTACACCTCTTCCTGAAGTTTCGGCCGCTCGGCCTCTAGCTCCGCGACACGCCTCTCTAGGCCTACTACTTTTTCAGTGAGGCCATCGCGCTCGGAGCGTAGTGACACATTTCACACAAGCTCCAGGTTGATCCGCTCTTGGATCTCTGTGTAACCGCAGTTGATATCCCCCTCGAGGGCGTGTGATAGCATTAGCGTCTACAAAGCAGGCGCACAACGTTTAAAAAATAAAAAATATATATATATATAAACAAAAATAAGAGAGGGTGAAACTCACCTTCCTGGCATTCGCCTCCATCGAGCGAAGCATCCGCTGTATAGACCATTTCTCGGAGCGCGCTCTACTACCGGGAGGCGACCGTCGACCACCTCCTCGGTGACAACGGCCACACCAGGGTTCAACTTGAAGTCGTTGGCGCACAGCGGCCCAACATCAGCTGTAGCACATCCGTCGGGTACCCCCACATCGGACCGCTCACTAGTACCACCGTTGCCGGAGCCAATCTTCGACCATCCAGTGCCAGCGTCACTATTACTAGTGCCTTCATCACCCACAGCTGAAAAGAATAAGTTAGCGCTATGCTGGTAACCGAAGGAGGCTATAAAAACCCACCAATAGTAACCGCAGCAACAGGAGCTCCCCCTATAAGAGTATCAGCTGAGCACCGGCCATACACATGTGAAGGAGTCCCAACTGACGACTCCTCGAGGGCCATGCTCGCAAACTTAAAAGAGCTTGCAGCCCTCGCAGAGGATCCTAGAGCCACGAAGGGCCAAACTGGGGCGACCCCTCGAGACCCCGAGGAAGACCCCACCAAGCACCGTTGCTCCACCTGCCCCACGGGATCGCGGGCTGCCTTTGCCCCTCCAAACGCCGAGTCCACCCTGGCGCATCCCGACTTATCAGGAGGCGAGGGGCCGCTGCACTGAAGGGGCACCACGGCAATAGGGCCGGGAACGTTCAGCTCCTCTGTCACAAGGACCTTCTTCCGTTTCCCCTCATCGGGTTCGGGCCGCTCCGCCAAACGAGAGGCTTGGTCCGCATACGCTCGGTTCAGCCGAGGCTCGCGAACCACAAGTCCTCGTTTCGTGTGCTCCTCCCCAGTGTAGGGCCCCAAAAGTTGCTCTGCAGCCCGCGCCGCGTCGTCGATGGGCAGCACTGCCCACCACCCTAAGCATAGGTTGTTAGTGACTCGAAGGCATATTGAGGTTTTAAGTTACAAAAAATACACATACCATCCTCTCCGCAAGGCAGATCAAACGAAGGAACTCCATCCCTCGCGGCACCGAGTTTAACGTCCCATCCCCACGCAAGCGGCCAGAGCCAAAGCGCGCAAAACTCCTCCACAAGATCCCGAGTGGAGAGACTTCGCGTCACGCTTAACAGTTGCTGCAACAGCGCCTCCTCCGGAGATGTCAACTGGATCTCTGGGGCCGGGATGAGCTGAATGGGACCCCAGCGGATTGCAGACCGTCGACCGATGGAGATGTGTGGTAGAACCACATTCGCATCCAGTCCGTCTCCCATCTGTTGCGAGACGCGGGCGCAGGTAGGTACCGAAGACAACGACCCTTCGGCTGAAAGTTAACACTCCCAAAGTTAAGTGTTTCTCCGGTATCCTTCTTTTTCTTCGGCTGGCAACGCCCATCATGAAGGTACGCGAAAAAACGCCCTTCTCCGCTCGCCCCAGCAGATCGCATAACCCACTCGAAAAGCCCAGCTTCACGATGGAATTTGGCGTGAAAAGCCCAGCTTCACGATGGAATTTGGCGTCAACTACGCCAACTCCATGCCAGAAAGCTGAAGCGTGCATGTCACCGGCTCCACGCACGGGAACCGAAGGACAGCGTAAGAAAAGGCAACGAAGACCACCGCCTCATCCTCTCAGGGCTCCGGCACTGTCTCCAAACCAGGCGCGCGCACCAGGGACGGCAATTTTGCCTTCGTCCCAAAGCAACCGCAAAGGCCGGCGAGGTAACCAAAAACGATAAGCTCGTCAGAGAAGGCGGCGGCGCTCCATCTCATGAGCAACCGTCATCGCACTAAACACGAGGTGATCAGCGAAGAAAGGTGAGAAGCCAAGGGTAAAATTTCACAAAGTAGATGAATAAAGAAGGGGTACATGGCGTCCCCATATATATAACCACAGACACGAAAAGCGAAAGGCGCGAAAAATGAAGATGCCGGAGCCATTCAAAAAACGACATGTGTACCACACTCACCTGAACAGCTCTGGCTCATTCAATGGAACCGTGTCCCAACAAAGTCTGACGGGACACAGTGTAACACCCTGACCCAAATTCGGCTCAATGCCCGACCACACCGTGGGCGGACCCGCCCACACATAGCACCCACTTACACTTTCGTCCCGCCCGTGTAAAAGGGTTAACCCGAGGTGCTATGTTTGGATCAACAGGCATTATATACTAGGACAACTCACTTGAGACAAGCAATGTGGGACTAATCCCACCACACAACTCCTCATGGGCCACATGGGCCACACTACGGCGGTAGGGTATTACATTCACCCCCTTAAGTGGCGCCTCGGCGACATACAGCATCTGTGACAAATGCCCGAACCACCCCTCGGTACACGTCCGTGCGTCCGGTCTTGGCACATATGCCATGCTATGTGTCCACTCGGACCCACATGTGCCATCGCCATATGTCGCGCCCTGTCCCACGCGTGCCGTCGTGCGTGAGTTGATGCTCGATACCATCCGTAACACCACGACCCAAATTGGCTCAATGCCCGACCCACCGTGGGGCGGACCATCACACATAGCACCCCACTTACACTTTCGTCCTCGCCGTGTAAAAGGGTTAACCGGAGGTGCTATGTTTGGATCAACAGCATTATATACTAGGACAACTCACTTGAGACAAGCAATGTGGGACTAATCCCACCAATGTAATACTCCGAAAAATAATAATAATATTAATAAAAGCGTCTTAAGGGTCGGAGTGTAATTAAATTAATTAGTTAAAGAATTAAGGGCTTGTGTGTAATTAAATAAAAAGAGTTTGTGAGAAATAGAAATTTCAGAATTTTTTAAGTGCTATATAAATAGTTTTTGGTTTTCTAGAAACCCTAATATCAATTTTCCCTCATTGCTGACCATTTTACATTAGCCTTGCCCGACCAAGTGTTTTTCTTTTTCTTGCGCCGCATTCTTTGCCGCCCACGTAAATGTAGCCGAGCAGCGTGAAGCTGTTTGTCTTTGCGTTCTTCTTGGTAGCGGGGCGAAAGGATGTGGCGCGGATGGCGGAGTCGGCCGGCGGATCACGGAACATCGGCATCTCCGCGCACATCGACTCGGGAAGGCAGCCCGACGCCAGGCGGGTCTGTACTATCTTGGCGAATCCACGAGATCCACGAGGTGCGTGGCGCGGCGGCGTCGGCGCAAAGATGGACTCCATGGACCTCGGCGCGAAGGGCATAACCATTCAGTCGGCCGCTACCTACTGCACCTGGTATGGATACCAAGTTAATATCATTAATACACCAGGTCACGTGGATTTCACCATTGAGGTTGAAAGGGCACTCCGTGTTCTTGATGGTGCTATACTTGTGCTATGTAGTGTTGGTGGCGTACAAAGTCAATCGATTACTGTAGATCGGCAAATGAGACGATATGAAATTCCAAGGGTCGCATTCATTAACAAGTTGGACCGTATGGGAGCTGATCCATGGAAAGTTCTTAACCAAGCACGGTCCAAACTCCGGCACCACAATGCAGCTGTACAAGTGCCCATAGGATTGGAAGAGGAGTTTGAGGGCCTTGTGGATCTTGTGGAGTTGAAGGCTTATCAGTTCGAGGGTGGTAGTGGTCAGAATGTTGTGGCATCTGATGTTCCATCCAACATGCATGATTTAGTCATGGAGAAGAGACGTGAACTTATTGAAGTTGTTTCTGAAGTAGATGATCAGCTTGCTGAAGCTTTTCTCAATGATGAGCCAATACCAGCTAGTCAGCTTAAGGCAGCTATCCGAAGAGCAACAGTAGCGCGCAAGTTCATACCAGTTTACATGGGAAGTGCATTCAAAAATAAGGGTGTTCAACCGCTTCTTGATGGTGTGATACGAAAAGGTAATTAGTTCTTTCGATTGTGGTTACCAATACTTGCGGTAATTAATGTCGGTTGGCGTTAGTGATTAGTCTTTTGGCACGTAACTAAGTATACGTACAGCAATCAGAGTTTTTAACTGAGATTAATTAGAGAGGTTTAGATCTATTTATTGCGCTGTTCTGTTGAGCGATTTATTCGGATATCTTAATGGCAAATGTTGAAAATATCATCTCCTGGTTAATTGTAGATAATTTCGATATCTTTCTATAGAATATTTAATCACGTCAATCGGACAAGTAGAATTCAAGTTATGATTTTCGGAAGACCGCTGTTTTTACGGTTGTCGCCTTTCGGCGCTGTTTTGGTAGACTGCGGATTAAAAATAGTAAATAGCCTAATTAGAGTTTTTGATCTACATGAAAGTTGTAGATATTTGTCTAATGGTTCTGTAGGATCTGAGAACGCGCATTTTGGTTGAGTAAAACAAAAGTTATGAATTTAGTAAGACCGCTGTTCCGAAGCGGACAGATCGGCTTTCGGAGCTCAATACGGAGGGGTAGATGATTTAATTAGAAGTCTTAGTAATCTAAGAAAAATGTGGATAATTTTATGAAGAATCCAGAATGGGGAGGTTTGTGGTGATCGGACTTTCGAGTCAAAAGTTACGCTCTTTTTAGTAACCGGACAGCAATGGGTAGCTTTTCGGTACCGGCGTAACGTGGTATATTTGGGGACGTGTAGGAGCGATGTATATTGATTGTTATTCGTATGATGCTGTAGCTTGTTTTGAGATGAGTGTATTTAATGTAGGAGAAGCGTCGTACTTGTTGCCATCTTCGAGCCAAATTGTGCGTCGCAACTAATGCGAGCAAGTGCATGGTAGACAATGATCAATGATCGATCATTGTTTTCTTTATCTTCTATTACCATTATTGTTGTGCTTTTATTTGGTTTAATTGCAAACAATGAATTGGTATGTTTATATCTTTGTTGATGAGCATGATGGAAAGTTGGATATGATGTTTATGATGGAGTTTGCATGTTTGCATTCATAAGCATCTTTGCATAAGAGAAGGTGATCTTTATGATCACAACTCCGCAGAGTGGAGGAGGTCCCGATCCTTATGGAGGAGCGGGCTTGAGAGTGAATGTTGTCGCGAGCATTCACTCACGCTATCCGTGATATCTGTGAAAAGAAGTGCATGTGGACATATAGATTAGAGTTGCATTGATATTTGAGATTGATGAATGAGAATGTGAATGGAAGTGCATGTGATGATAATGAAGTTATTGAATCTTTGTTGATATATTATTGCTCGTTGTATATGATGTGTTTCTTTGAGTCGTGGACTCACCCTTGCTCTCTTGTTGTTTTTAGGTGACCTTCGAGGATGCCGTAATTGAGGCGAGTAGAGCACATGGACATCACATGATCATTCGCCATAATAATCTATCATTCAATATTGGTTTACACTTGGACATGATAGCTTTTGAATAATGTTTAGGATATCATTTGTACTAGACTGTTTGCTTTATTAATTTGGAATTATCGGTTGATGCTACTTTGGATTATTTACCTGGTTATTATTCCCATTGATTATTTATTATCACTTGATCCATAATTATGCATTGCTCTTTTGTGGTTCATTGATATGATTATTGATGATTTCTTGATGTATTTTTTTTATAGTGTGTCAATAGTTATTAGTTTAAAGTGTAGTGTAGTGGCATTCTAGGCTCAGTGTTGAAATTTGGGGTGTTCTGATTGGTATCGAGCGGGCTTTAGGTCCGTGGTGAATAGATTAACAACTTAGGCAAACTAAAATTGTTAAAATTTGTTTTAGTTTAGTAAATCAACTAAAATTTGCTAATGGTTAACTAACCTAAAATTTGACACACTAGTGCACAGTAGGTTAGAGAGAGGTACGAATATAGTTTTACGCTTCCGTTATGTGGTTTACTGATGTATGAGTTTATTTTGAGCTTTGAACTCATTGTGTATTGTTGATTGTGGTTGATAGCTATGTCGAGGATAGATGGCGTGGTCGTGGTGGCCCGCGATGCGTGGAGAGTCGGGGCAGCGGCGTGGTTACGTGGGGCCCCCTCTGAGGCGATTGAGATCGTGGTTGTGGCCACAGGTTTTACAGGTTACACCACCATTAAGTGGTATGGGAATAGAGAGGTAGCTACTTTGATTACGTAGTTATAGGTGTTGTGTGTGAGTTTCTTTATAAAGGTTGTTCTCTTACTTGAGCTTGAATTTTGGGCAATTCAGTTATAGTTGCGGTTGATGAATTTTCCTTGAGATAGTGTTTACAATCAATGGTGATATTTCATTGGTCTCCTTTGGTTCCATAAAGCCATTACTTGTTCTCATATTTGTTGATCTATTGTTGCTTTGTGTGAACCTCGGTTATGACAAGATTGATCTTTTAGTGGGAGTTCCGCCTTCCTATTGGAAAGTATGACTTATTTATTCACTTGGTATTCTAGATCTTGAAAGTTTTCTATTGCAAGTTCTTTAACATGTGAAAACTTTGGCTTTATGTATTTCTTTTGGATTATTTAGTCTTTGAAGTTTAATGCCTATTTTTTTACGAAAAGAGTTAAAATCCTTTTGTGTTGACTTGTTATGTTTAAGCTAGAGGTGGTAAACATAGAAGTTCATTGATAAGGTATGAGTATCGGTCGGATCAGTGGCGTGATGCATGATTGGTCTTAACCCAAATCCTTAGAATTGAACTTGATTAATTTGATATTGTCATAGAGTAATTTGAGTTGAGTAGTGACTAAGAGTATGTCCATACCTAATTGGAGTCATAAGAGTTATTAAGAAGTATGGAATGTTGATGAACTGGCTTGGACATTAAAATTGATTAGTTTGTGGAATTTATTGGATTTGGTACCAATGGATTAATTTAATTGTGTGTAAAGGGAAACTTGAGGAGATGCTAGGTTATTGCCTTAATAGATATCATTTGTGGTGTTATCTTTACTGTAGACACTTGGTGATCATATTTGGTTGATAGTTTTACATATACCTTAGTATGATTAATTATTGGAATTGTGTACAAAAGGTTGAAGGGATTGAATACCGGTGGATCTAGAATTTCTGGGAGGAGTTACGGATAGTTCTTCTTTATAGAATGACACGATGAATTTGATTATAGTGTTGTTGAGACTTTTGATCGAGAGAAGATTTTGACTTTTGAAGTTTTAGGGTGATTTTGTTGAAAACTAAGTGTGAGGAGGAACAAGCGAATATCTGTTGGTAAATATTCAAGTGATTCGCAAATGAAAATAGGTAGCGACTAGACATCATAAGAAAGCTAGTTGATAACAACAATGGTTGGAGTGCAATTGCTGAGTGTTAAAGTTTGGTGTTGAGCATCACTAGGAATTGAGCTGGTGTGATTTAATAGGTGGCTTATACCTAGACAATTGTGGAATAGTCAGTCAATAGCATATCCGTGATGAAAGGGTTTTGTTAAAACCTTTTAATTTGTGTAGTGGATCCCTTCTAAAATAAAGTAGTTGTTGTAGTGAGGTTGTATGGTTTTGGTATAATCTCATTTTGTTAAATGAAAGGTTTGGAGTTTTGAATTTATGAACTTTTGGAGTTCATGATTTATTTGGTAGATGAAATTGGTTTGAGCCAGTGACGAGTCGGAAAGCTTTATTGGTTCTTAAGTGATTAATGTGTTTTGGTCTTAAAAAAAAAAAAATCTTTTTATTTGTCTCTTCTTTTGAGAAAGGAATAGTCGATTTGTTTTACAAAACCTTAAAGAGTGTATATTGGGAACTGGTTAATAGTGGTCAAGTATATGATGTTGTGAGACCCTGGATTGCAAGTTAATTGAGGAACATTAGAGGATGAATTCATTTCACGATATAAATCTCATAGAGAATTGGATCTAAACGGAATTATGGTCGTTGGGACAAAACTGATTATATTGTTACAATTAGTAGAGCCTATAGTGAATAGTGATCCAAGAATATTTGTTCATGATGGTGGAGTATTGGATTTATCGAATAGTTGGGATATTGTGATGGTATACCTTGCAAGGTTATGTAGGTGAAATTGAATGGTGTGGTTTATTGAGGGTTCAAGATTAGTGAAGTAAATCGTTTTGGGCAGTCAATTGATTAGTGATGATGGTTGATATTAATAATTGAGGATATTGTTTGGATTGTGGGAATTCTAGACAGCGAATATGCGGATTTCTATCAAGTATTCCAGAAGTCACTTTAGGAGTCCTGGCTGTTGAAATTGAGCATGTGTTTTATGCTAGAACCTTGGTTGCCCAATGATCATGTGTAGAGGTAGTAGAACAAAAGTGGATTCCAAATAGTATGATGATCATTGATAGAATCCTTTGGTTTTAAATCAGTGTGTGTGTGTAGAGAATTTCAAGTTGATTATCCCCAAAAGATTGAGGTGATGTGATTGTGGGTGTAGATTTTATTTGAGGTGTTGGGAATCATTTGTCAAAATAGTTTCTTTGGTAGAGGAGGGGACTATAGTATCTTTTTATGGGGGAGTAGAGTGTCTCTAAGTGGGCGCGGTTGTTGCTCTCAGGTTGAGCTTCGCTTTGAGATTACCAGTTAAGAGGAATGAGTTAGTGTGATGATTTGAAATCCTATGATTTGAGAGAGTTTATTCCTAAAAGAAAAAAAAAGAAAAAAAATTTTTTTGATTCCTCGGGTAGTGAAATGCCCTCTCTTGATTCTTGTTTGAGCCGTGTGTGTATGACAGAGGTCATTTACAATTTGAGTTGGCTTTACGTTGGCATGTGATTCTTTCTAATTTAGGAAAAAAAAAGTGATTGATTTTGGCATTCGAATGTTTTCTCTTTTGGCTTACGGGGTGTTTATTTGCAAACAGCCTATTTGGAAAATGGAAAGGTTTTTGTGATGAATCTTTGATTTTGGATTTGACTATTCTGATGGGGAGTTGGTAACGCGTGATTGCGATGAGAATCCTTTGTTTTCAGTTGGGATCTATTTATAAAAGAGTTGGTTTGAAACTAGTTTGGTTGTGCGTTCCTGGTTAAAGGAGGTACTCCTTGCAAAGGTGAAGTGGTTGATTGGGAGACAGGACAGGAGTTCAGTGTGTTATGTACAGATTGTGTGGTTTGGTACCAAAACGAAGTTTGGCCCAAGTTACATTAGTTTGTTTCTGGAAGTTGTGGAGATTTTTTTGAAGAAAGTGTATCGTTAGGACCGTCTCGTGTCCATGCGCAGGCACACAACATTTTGTTTAACCCGATGTCAAGGTAGTATTGGAGAGATCAGGATTACAAGGTTTTCTTAGAGCCGTTGACCACCAAGTAAGACCGTACCTTCGACTTCTGTCAGTTGAGTGTACCGAAAAATGACGAGATGAGTGCTGAGGCACAAGACGTTGGTATACGTCAAAGTCTTGTGGGCCTTGTCGATCCGAGAGAGAAGCGACTTGGGAGTTGGAGTCTCGCATGCGCGAGCTATACCCGGAGTTGTTCACGTCGGGTACGTGTTGTTTTGTTATTTAATTTCAGCAGTGTAGTTTTAATTGGAGTAGAACGGCGAGTAGAATTCGGGGTCGAATTCCGTTAAGGGGGGTAGAATGTAATACTCCGAAAAATAATAATAATATTAATAAAAGCGTCTTAAGGGTCGGAGTGTAATTAAATTAATTAGTTAAAGAATTAAGGGCTTGTGTGTAATTAAATAAAAAGAGTTTGTGAGAAATAGAAATTTCAGAATTTTTTAAGTGCTATATAAATAGTTTTTGGGTTTTCTAGAAACCCTAATATCCAATTTTTCCCTCAGCCGCCAGCCATTTTCTGGTAGCCGCCGCCAGCCAAGTGTTTTTCTTTTTCTTGCGCCGCATTGCTGTGCCGCCCCTGTGCGTAGCCGAGCCGCGTGAAGCGCTGTGCTGCGTTGCTGCGGGCGCGGGACGAGAAGGATGTGGCGCGGTGGCGGTAGTCGACTGAGCGGATGCGGAACATCGGCATCTCCGCGCACATCGACTCGGGAAGGCAGCGCCGGAGGGCGGGTCTGTACTATCCTGGCGAATCCACGAGATCCACGAGGTGCGTGGCCGCGACGGCGTCGGCGCAAAGATGGACTCCATGGACCTCGAGCGCGAGAAGGGCATAACCATTCAGTCGGCCGCTACCTACTGCACCTGGTATGGATACCAAGTTAATATCATTAATACACCAGGTCACGTGGATTTCACCATTGAGGTTGAAAGGGCACTCCGTGTTCTTGATGGTGCTATACTTGTGCTATGTAGTGTTGGTGGCGTACAAAGTCAATCGATTACTGTAGATCGGCAAATGAGACGATATGAAATTCCAAGGGTCGCATTCATTAACAAGTTGGACCGTATGGGAGCTGATCCATGGAAAGTTCTTAACCAAGCACGGTCCAAACTCCGGCACCACAATGCAGCTGTACAAGTGCCCATAGGATTGGAAGAGGAGTTTGAGGGCCTTGTGGATCTTGTGGAGTTGAAGGCTTATCAGTTCGAGGGTGGTAGTGGTCAGAATGTTGTGGCATCTGATGTTCCATCCAACATGCATGATTTAGTCATGGAGAAGAGACGTGAACTTATTGAAGTTGTTTCTGAAGTAGATGATCACTTGTGAAGCTTTTCTCAATGATGAGCCAATACCAGCTAGTCAGCTTAAGGCAGCTATCCGAAGAGCAACAGTAGCGCGCAAGTTCATACCAGTTTACATGGGAAGTGCATTCAAAAATAAGGGTGTTCAACCGCTTCTTGATGGTGTGATACGAAAAGGTAATTAGTTCTTTCGATTGTGGTTACCAATACTTGCGGTAATTAATGTCGGTTGGCGTTAGTGATTAGTCTTTTGTCACGTAACTAAGTATCGTCTGACAATCGAGTTTTTAATCGAGATTAATTAGAGAGTTTAGATCTATTTATTGCGCTGTTACATTGAGCGATTTATTCGGATATCTTAATGGCAAATGTTGAAAATATCATCTCCTGGTTAATTGTAGATAATTTCGATATCTTTCTATAGAATATTTAATCACGTCAATCGGACAAGTAGAATTCAAGTTATGATTTTCGGAAGACCGCTGTTTTTACGGTTGTCGCCTTTCGGCGCTGTTTTGGTAGACTGCGGATTAAAAATAGTAAATAGCCTAATTAGAGTTTTTGATCTACATGAAAGTTGTAGATATTTGTCTAATGGTTCTGTAGGATCTGAGAACGCGCATTTTGGTTGAGTAAAACAAAAGTTATGAATTTAGTAAGACCGCTGTTCCGAAGCGGACAGATCGGCTTTCGGAGCTCAATACGGAGGGGTAGATGATTTAATTAGAAGTCTTAGTAATCTAAGAAAAATGTGGATAATTTTATGAAGAATCCAGAATGGGAGGTTTGTGGTGATCGGACTTTCGAGTCAAAAGTTACGCTCTTTTTAGTAACCGGACAGCAATGGGTAGCTTTTCGCACCGCGTAACGTGGTATATTTGGGGACGTAGGAGCGATGTATATTGATTGTTATTCGTATGATGCTGTAGCTTGTTTTGAGATGAGTGTATTTAATGTAGGAGAAGCGTCGTACTTGTTGCCATCTTGAGCCAAATTGTGCGTCGCAACTAGTGCGAGCAAGTGCATGGTAGACAAGCGATCAATGATCGATCATTTTTTTCTTTATCTTCTATTACCATTATTGTTGTGCTTTTATTTGGTTTAATTGCAAACAATGAATTGGTATGTTTATATCTTTGTTGATGAGCATGATGGAAAGTTGGATATGATGTTTATGATGGAGTTTGCATGTTTGCATTCATAAGCATCTTTGCATAAGAGAAGGTGATCTTTATGATCACAACTCCACGAGTGGAGGAGGTCCCGATCCTTATGGAGGAGCGGGCTTGAGAGTGAATGTTGTCGCGAGCATTCACTCACGCTATACCCAGATATCTGCGAAAAGAAGTGCATGTGGACATATAGATTAGAGTTGCATTGATATTTGAGATTGATGAATGAGAATGTGAATGGAAGTGCATGTGATGATAATGAAGTTATTGAATGCTGTTGATATATTATTGCTCGTTGTATATGATGTGTTTGCTGAGTCGTGGACTCACCCTTGCTCTACTGTTGTTTTTAGGTGACCTTCGAGGATGCCGTAATTGAGAGCGAGTAGAGCACATGGACATCACATGATCATTCGCCATAATAATCTATCATTCAATATTGGTTTACACTTGGACATGATAGCTTTTGAATAATGTTTAGGATATCATTTGTACTAGACTGTTTGCTTTATTAATTTGGAATTATCGGTTGATGCTACTTTGGATTATTTACCTGGTTATTATTCCCATTGATTATTTATTATCACTTGATCCATAATTATGCATTGCTCTTTTGTGGTTCATTGATATGATTATTGATGATTTCTTGATGTATTTTTTTTATAGTGTGTCAATAGTTATTAGTTTAAAGTGTAGTGTAGTGGCATTCTAGGCTCAGTGTTGGGCTGGGGTGTTACACACAGGACCCGAACCGACGCCACCACAAACGTTACACCTATTTACCTTTTCCACAAGGTGTCCACGAATAGCAAAGCTTCGCCAGGCCGAAGGGGACGGTGTGCCTAGACCCTTTGGGAAGGATAGCGCAGTTTCAGCCTGAGTGAAGCAGACCTTGACCATGAGGGGGTTGTCGTAGGGACATCCCCACCAGCCCCAACGGCCAGGAAAAGCCACCTCCGGAGGAGACCTGAAGCACCCCCGGAGGGGCCTCGGTGCCTCGTGAAGCCCAGAGCAGTAGGCCCTCCGTGCCACCTACGAGGAGACCCGAAGCACCCCCAGAGATTCCTCAGTGCCTCACGAAGCCCGGAGCAACAGGCCGTCTGGGCCACCTCCGGACGAGACCCGAAGCACCCCCGGAGGGTCCTCGACGCCTCGCAAAGCTAGGAGAAGCAGGTTCTCCGGGCCACCTCCGGAGGGGACCCGAAGCACCCCCGGAGGATCCTCAGCGCCTCGCGAAGCCAGGAGAAGCAGGTTCTCTGGGCCACCTCCGGAGGGGACCCGAAGCACCCCCTACAACGGAGCACTCCGGGCGCTGGTGGACCAGGCGCACCGGCCAGGTGGACCAACTGCAAAAAGACCTACCGTGGACCAGGACCGACGTGTAGGGGGAGGAAAAGTCTCTGCAGCCCCTACCCGTACAGCACTCCCGTAGGGGTAGAATAGTAATGTAAACATAGGGCTATAAATAGGGAAGCACCCCCCATGTAAGAGGGACATTTTTCGGTTTTTTAAAAGCAATCAACCAATACATATTCTGTTGGACCGAAAAGGCGACTAGAGGGGGGTGAATAGGAGCATACTCACTTTTTCACAAATAATTAATTCAATAATATTTTACTCCAGTAGATATGGAATCTATAAAGATCAGTATATCAGTACAGCGGAAGACTAATATTGCACCCAATTTAAACCCCTAAGCAATAGGACAAAATCAGTAAAGACTAAAGCACATCAGTGCGCTACCGGTCGGACAGCTGGCCTTGGGCGGTCGGACCGATTTCCTGCCGGTCTGACCGTTGGCCATGGGCGGTCTGACTGCCGGCCTCCGGAACAGATCTAAAGCCCGATGACGAAGATGAAAATAGATGAAACTTTTGATCTACTAATCAAAACTTGATGAAACTTGGAACACACCTTCTCTATGATATCAGGGACCTATTCCAATCGAAGTTTATGATAATTCTCAGAAGAGTAGCGATTCTTTTTTATTTGATTTAAGAAGGGTTCAAAACCGGGTCAAAACGAAAACTTGATCCAAGATCTTGCTCAAGGGTGATTGATGATCCTAGATAGGTTCCCACATGTCACAGCAAGCTAGACCACGTGAAGAATTCAATCAAAAAGTCACTTATCAAAAAAAGACTCACAATCATCAAATATAGAGGAAGAACACAATGAGACAAAACATGATCAAACTTTCCTTTGATTGATTGATATGATATGGGCTTACAGCCTCTCCATCAATGGAGGACAATGCTCAAACCAAGAGCACAAAAATCACATCAAACTATCAAGAACCCTAGCCTCCACAAAAGCTCTTCCTAAGAAAATTAGGGTTTGCAAAAATAGCAAAAGAGACGAAGTGGAGGTGCAGCCACCTCCCTCCCCTATTAATAGTGTAGTCTTAGACCTTCTAGAAGTTTGACTCTATTGGGGTCCTGTTAAGGCCCAAAACAAATGGGTCACATACGCATGTATTTTAATGCACCGTCTTTAACACCTCTTGACCTAACTAGCCACACCTTGCGCCATCTTGCACCTCGGATTAGCTAATAGGTCACCCTTGTCCATCTTGCACCACGCTTGAGTTCATTGACTTCACCCAGTATCGTCGATCGTTCTGGACCTCAGCTCTCCAAGCCTAGTCCCGGTCATCCTCGCCGTTGACCGTCGTTGACCACCAAGCAACCTGCACAACAATAGACATGTAAACTGAATTTGGTAACAAGTTCTTCACAACTTGACCCATGTTAGTCAAAACATGCATCATGCAACATATATGCCCTGAAACTCATGACTTTGACCTAACAAACGAATATTGCCGCCACGACGGGCGATGATCAAAGTGAAAACCGGTCAGACCGCCCCCATGGCCGGTCTGACTGCCCACCCTGGCCGGTCTGACCGCCACCTATGGGCCGATTAGACCGCCAGCTGGGACTTAGCCATTTTTTCTCTCTGGAAAACCGAAACCTACTGGAATTTTCAAACCAATAGAACTTTTGACTGGAGACTCCAAAAATTATGAGACCAAATGCAATAGAATCCCCACTTTTGCCTACATACTCTATTTTTGGCCCAGCTCAAAATACCAGTTTCTGACATTGCCGGTCGACCGCCGCCAAGGCCGGTCAGACCACCGCATGGACCGGTCTGACCGCCACCCTAGCCAGTCAGACTGGTTATGGCCTGAGAGCACAACAACCGTGCCGAAAACATGCAAAACGACAGGTCGTTAACGCCATTGTCAATTGTCAAATTATCCTAAGATCTGGAGCATATCCCCATGATATCCACAATCTCCCTCTTGATGAACACATTGGTAATAATCCAGAAAATGTAATTCAGAGCTTTGAAAAGTAAAATACTTTCTTTTTCGCACAAAAGCACAACTTGGTCCATAAGCAAGAGAAAGCAATGGAAATGACCAAGCTGTCATCAGAATAGCGTAGGCATGTGAGATAACGCAAAAGAAAGCATAAAAACTTTAAATTCCAGAAAAGAGTCAAAAATCTCACTTAAGGTCCATATGAAAGAACAATTGTTCAATTGACCTATGATCATTGTGAGGATAAGTAAATGCAATTCAAGTTCAGAAACGTCAATAAGTCAATAAGAATGCAATTCAAAAGATCTCCCTCACTATGATCCATAGATTTCAAAAAATTTCAAATTCTCTAACTTTCCCCCACTTTTATCATTTTTATATATCTTCTCCCCCTTTGTACAATAAGGATATATTTTCTCCCCCAACATTGAAATATCTTCTCCCCCTTTGACAATGGATTCATCAAGGAATCACGCCTTTCTCTCATCCAGAGATAACAAATGCAGAATGAGAAAAGAAGCATAAGGATTATGCTTGAAGGGCAATGGAGTGGCTTCATTTTTGTATTTTGCAATTTTTGAGTACAAGAAGCTTTGGAGATTACCCAAAAAAATCAAGCTACATCTCTAATATTGCACAAACAGTATATCAAGCGTAACAACGATAGCAAGATCATGATAAGACATATATATCAAAGCTAAGCACGAAGCCTCAAAAATAAAGCAATAGATTTGATCAATTTAGGCAAAACTTCAAATTCAGCAAGTTCATCAACATGGATCCTAAAGTGAAACTGGACATGTCAAAATATCAAAGTGAGATAAAAAAGCTAACAAAGACCACATTAAGAGTCAATCAGGTACTGTATTGAATCATTTTGCTCAAATTTCTCAAACGCCTACTTTTCAACAGTTTTCTCGTTTGCACTGAATATTGAAGTTGACTAATAATCTAACTTAGTGACAAGATCCTGGACTAGGAGCCATCCACAAACTCATCCTAAGCTTCGAATAGAAGTTGATTAAGGGTATATCTTAGTAAAGAAGATCCTGGACTAGGAGGCATCCAAAAACTCTTTCTAAGCTTCTACCAGGGCGACAAATCTTGAGGTTCATGTCATTTCTGACAAGCAGCCCCCATGAGATCGTCTGGATCATCAAACTATCTCCAAGTTCATGTCTTTGACAAGCAGTCTCGTAAGAGTAATTTGGCACAATTTAAGCAAAAGAAAATCTTGATTTTTCATGTTTCACAAGAGCAGTTTTATATTCTCAAGAACACAAGAAGCTCAAGTAATGGTCAATTTTAGATTCAAGAGCTAACAAAACAATTCTGACAGGGCTAATGTCACAAAAGGAGCACTAATTGCGCAACTAGCTAAAACATCCACAAATTGTAATTTTTAGTTCGATTTGTTTTAGAGTTCTAGCTCATACAGCAAAGACTTATATGTATATGTGAAAGCATGATAATTCTAGCAAGTCAAAGAACTAGACATTTCATTTAGTAAGAATTGAAATACTAAAGCTCCAAAGGGTAAAAGGCAAAGCTTCATCAATTTTAAAAGATAAGCAGAAAAACTTATATTACAATGCATCATTTTACCACTTGTTGGATTTTTCATATGAATGCAATATGATACAATGAGATGCAATAAAACCCTAAAAAACCTAAAAAGTTCAAAAAGATCAATAAGTTCAGAAAAGAATAAGAAAAGATAAAAACAACAAGGTAAGATCAGAAAAGATCGAACTCCCCCTCAATCCAACCCATAGGGATAAATTACCCCTAACTCGCTTCTCAAGGTGGCAAATCTAGTTGGGTTTAAAGGCTTGGTGACGATATCAGCCAGTTGAGCCTCAGACTACACGAAGTGCATCACAATATCACCTTTTTCGATATGATCTCTAAGGAAGTGATAGCGAATGTCTATGTGCTTGGTCGTCCTAGAGTGTTGCACAGGGTTCTTAGCAATATTAATGGTAGAAGTGTTATCACAGAAAAGAGGAACACTAGCAAAATTTAAGCCATCATCCTTAAGAGTGGTTACCATCAACAAAATCTGACTACAGCAACTAGCAGCAGCTACATATTCAGCTTCAGCAGTGGATTGTGCAACAGAGGACTGCTTACTAGAAGACCAAGATATAAGAGAAGTGCCTAGGAAGTGATAAGTGCCGGAGGTACTCTTCCTATCTAGCCGACAGCCCGCAAAATCAGAATGAGAAAACCCCCGAATGGACAAAAATGAAAAACACGAATACCAAATGCCATACAAGAGGGTAGAGTGCAAATACCTGAATATGCGCTTAACGGCTTGGCGATGGGAAGATCTCGGAGACGCCTGAAACCTGGCACAGAGGCAGACCGTGAAGTGGATGTCCGGTCTTGAGGCCGTCAGGTGCAGGAGAGAGCCAATCATGCTGCGGTACTCGCGTTGATCCACGGCTTCTCCTTCCTCATCTGGATCCAAAACAGTCAAAGTCGCCATGGGAGTGGAGATTGGCTTGCAGTCACCCATGTCGAAACGTTTAAGCAAGTCCTTAGTGTACTTCGTCTGATGGATGAAGATCCCTTCCATGCATTGCTTGATTTGAAGCCCTAAAAAGTAATTGAGCTCTCCCATCATACTCATCTCAAATTCCCCGGACATAGTCTTAGAAAAGCTGGAAACAAGAGCATTAGAAGAACCACCAAAGATAATATCATCAACGTAAATTTGAGCAAGCAGGAAGTCATTACCACGCCTAAGAATAAACAAAGTCTTGTCTACCTTACCCATCTCAAAGTTATTCTTAAGTAAGAAGGTCTTAAGTCTATCATACCAGGCTCTAGGGGCTTGTTTAAGACCATATAAGGCTTTGGATAGCTTGAATACATGATTTGGGTACTTGAGATTCTCAAAGCCTGGGGGTTGCCTAACATAAACTTCCTCCTCTATGAAAACATTTAAAAAGGCACTTTTAACATCCATCTGATATAATCTAAAGCCCTTAGATGCAGCAGAATGCAAATGGTTTCTAGTCTAGCAACAGGAGCAAAGGTCTTATCAAAATCTAACCCCTTAACTTGGCTAAAACCCTGAGCTACAAGTCTAGCATTATTTCTAATCACAGAACCATCCTCATTTTGTTTATTTTTGAAGACCCAGCGGGTTCCTATAAAATTATGACCACTAGGAGGTTCTACTAGGTTCCAAACCTTATTCCTCTCAAAATTCTCTAACTCCTCATGCATGGCATTAACCTAGCTAGAATCCGATAAGGCATGTGATATATCGCGGGGTTCAAAAGAAGCAACAAAAGCAGAATGAGAGTAAAGATTTGGATCATTATACCTGGAGCGAGTGACTCGCTCATGGAGATTACCTATTATCTGATCCGGAGGATGCTGCCTTTGAATGTGAAGTGGTGCACCCGGAGAAGAAAGCATCTCTTCGACCTCCGCAGGTACTGCTGATAATGAAGATGCAGCAGGAGCCTCATCTAAAGGCGAAGTAATCACAAAGAGTTCTTGTCTTTGGAATAGGGCGTCAACGATGGCGGTGGAAGAACATCAAATACTTCATCATCTTCCTCTATGAATATGCTCTCTGTCACCTGTGTATCATCTGAAATATCTGATATAGCTCCAGGGCTAGTCTCATCAAAAGTGACATTGCATGTCTCCTGAACCAGGTTAGTTTCAGCATTAAAAACCCGAAAACCCCTCGAGTGTGCAGGATAACCCGGAAATAAAATATCAAAAGTTCTTGATTCAAATTTATCTAGGTTTCCTGTCTTAAGAATAAAACACTTGGATCCAAAGACTCGAAAGTGCGAGACAGAAGGTTTTCTACCAAATCGAAGCTCATAACCAGTCTTGCGCAAAGAAGGTCTCGCAAAGACACGATTAGCAATATGACAATCAGTAGCAACAGCTTCGGCCCAAAACCTCCTCGGTGTGTTATACTCATCTAGCATCGTCCTAGCCATCTCGACCAGGGTCCTGTTCTTCCTTTCCACAATGCCATTTTGTTGAGGTACTTGTGGAGAAGAAAATTGATGCTCAATTCCACGCTCAGCACAAAAAGAAGCAAATGAGGCATTCTTGAACTCCGTGCTATTGTCACTGCCAATTGCTCTCAAGGCACCCGGAAGTTCAGAAGCCAAACGAAGAACAAGATCATGAGAATAATCAAAAGGCTTCATCCTTCGATGCAAGAAAGAACACTCAAGTGTATCTAGAAAAATCATCGACTATGACAAGAATGTACCATTTTCCACCAACTAACCGAACCCTAGCGGGACCAACAGTATCCATATGAAGCAACTGTCCCGGTCCGTTAGTCATGACCATAGTCACTGAAGGGTGTGAGGCGGCAACTTGCTTGCCATACCTATATGGTGCACATACAGCATCTTTAATGGCTTTGAGTTTAGGCAAACCTCTCATGAGCTCAAGGTTGCTAACTCACGTCACATGATCAAAACCAATGTGCCCCAAACGACGGTGCCAAAGCCAAAACTCAGAAGAAGAAGATGAAATCAAGCATTTGAGAGAACCAGCAAGAGATTCAGAAAAGTCAACTCCAAAGATCCTAGCAACTCTAGTAATTCTAAAAACAAGCTCACCAGTTGAATCAAGTACCCGACAAGCCTCTTAAATCTAGTCTCATATCCATCATCAAGAAGTTGAGAGATAGAAAGCAAATTAAACCTTAGCTTGTCCACAAGGGCGACGTCCTTGAGAATAAAACTGTCGTTCACCCTGATCGATCATGTTCCTTCCATCTGCCCTTGTTTATCATCTCCAAAGGTGATGAAATCATCACCTGTCGATCGCGTGAAAGAGGTGAACCATCTTGAGTCTCCGGTCATGTGGCGTGAACAGCCGGAGTCAACGAACCACGTGTCCTTCCTCTTTCCGCAGTAATCCTGAAAATCAAGGAACAGAAGAACGATGTGTCTCAATACTGGGGTTAGTTAAACAAGACTTAGGAACCCAGTACTAAGACACACGTCTGCGAGTAGTATGCAAAGCAAAAGTGCTATCCTTGATTTTATTTGAAGTTCTGTTATGAGCAATGATTAAAGTAACATGAGAGTTATCCTGTCTAGGAACATGATGATGAGCATGTGACACAAATCCTAATCCAGGTTTCTTCTTTTCTATGTTACCATGTCTCATAAAAGCTCTAGGTTGATTAGTTAAAATTTTAGCAAAAATTTTCTTATCATTTTTCAACCTACGCCAACAGAACTCAATCAAATGCCCATCCTTTTTGCAATAGGTGCAATGATAGTTAATACCACTGGGAGAAACACCTTTAGACTTAACAGATGGTTGAGCAACACCTGCAGATTTAAAGATAATTTTTGCAGGTTGGTTTTTGAATTCAATTAACCCATTTTCCAATACTTGAGTAACTTTTGGGTTAGAATTATTTTGAATATGATTGTATCCTAATCCTTGCTTCTTATAAGGAGTTTTAGACTTGTCCAGAATCATGTTTAATTGTTTCTTACCTTCAGAAAAAAATTTCTAAGGTATTCTTAAGATAAGTATTTTCTTCTTCAAGATTAACACATGACTCACAGGTTTTACCCTTAATGACGCTAGCATATTTCTCCTTATATAAAGCAGCTTCAAGTTTAAGAGCTGGACATGAAGCACATGTAGAAGACTCAATACTGTTCTTAAATTTGGTATATTTAGCTCTAGCTTCTTCTAAGATATCTTTGACTTCATGTTCGCGTTCTAAGTAGAAAGTGCAAAGGCTAGAATCAACAGCTCCAGAAACAATCAATTTGCTAGATTCTAAGCATTTTTCACAAGGAGCGGATTTAACCTCAACTAGTTCTGTCATAGCATTTTCAAGTTGTTGCAAAGCAATATTATGAGCAGATTGTAGTTTAGCAAATTCTGAGTGCAGAGTATGGTAGCATGAACATTCATCAGATTCAAGACTCTTAGCATTTTCAAGTTCTAAAGTCAAATTATCTACTTGTGACTCTAAATCCTTATTCTTGGCCATGATATATTCTAAGGCCTTATCCTGACTCATGAGTTGCTCAAACATAGTTTCACATCTATCAGAAAGGACATCATAGGAAGGAGGTACCTCATCGTTGTCGTCGTCAGCGGAGTCGGCCATGAAGCACAAGCCGGTGAAGTCCTTGGCCTTCCCTTTCTTTTTGTCTTGAGGGATCACCTCCTCCTTGTCCTCCTCGCTCCCGGAGTCCACATCGCTTAAGGATTGATCCTCAAAAGAGGCAAGCACCCGGTGAGCGACATTCGTCAGCTTGGCAACATCAAACCTTGGTTTGTTCCATTTAGGCTTCTTCCAAGCTTGCTTTCCCTCCCTATGGTTGCTCTTACCTTTCAGCTTGGGGCAATTTGCCCGGATATGATTGAGCTCACCACACTCATAGCAAGTCACGGGGCCTCCTCGATTTCTGTTTCTCATATTGTTGTAGGCCTGTGTGACCTTTTTGACTATGAGGGCCAACTCAGCCTCAGGAAGACTCTTAAACTCTTCTTCATGAATTGCAGATAAACCAGCAAGCGAAAATCCAGAAGAAGACTCAAAAGACCCATCAGAAGCTCTCTTGAGCGGGTCTGCTACCAAAGCCATATTTTCCTTCTTGGGATGATCAATCCTCTTAATCTCATGAGTCTTGAGCTTGCTATAGAGCAGCTCCAAAGTCAGATCAGAAAGATTGACATTCTCCTCAATGGCTGTGGCCTTTATCTCCCACTCCTTGGTGTTGATTGCAGCCAAGAGATGGGTGGCATTTTTAGACTGAGAATATTCAATACCAACAGCTTTCATCTGATTAATCACTTTATTAAAGCGACTAAAAATACCATCGATGCTCTCACCAAGACGCTTATAGACTGTTTGACGTATTTCTTGACCTGGGATGAACCCTCAAGGTAAGTTTCGAGAGTGTTCCAAATCTCATGCGCAGTCAAAAGATTACAAATCCGATCATACTTCTGTCTCCCAAGCCCACCATGCAAGAGGTTTTTAGCCTTATTGTTGTTAGCCAAAAGGGCTTCTAAAGCCGGCGTAGCAACTTCAGGCAAAACAAGTGGGACTCGAACAACCTCCCATATAGCGTGTCCTTCGCTCTCAAGGAAGACTCGCATGCGATTTTTCCAATAGGCATAGTCGTGCCCATCGAAAATATGCGGCTTTGTGGAGTATCTATCCATCGCCAAGTTCAGTGACCGATTAAGATCAAGATTGAACTAACCGTGCTCTGATACCACTTATTGGACCAAAAAGGCGACTAGAGGGGGGTGAATAGGAGCACGCTCACTTTTTCATAAATAATTGATTCAATAATATTTTACTCCAGTAGCTACGGAAGCTATGAAGATCAATATATTAGTACAGCGGGAGACTAATATTGAACCCAATTTAAACCCCTAAGCAATACGACAAAATCAACAAAGACTAAAGCACATCAGTGCGCTGCCGGTCGGACTGCTGGCCTTGGGCGGTCGAACTTATTTCCTGCCGGCCTGACTGGTGGCCACGGGCGGTCTGACCGCCGGTCTCCAGAACAGATCTAAAGCCCGATGACGAAGATGCAAATAGATGAAACTTTTGGTCTACTAATCCAAACTTGATGAAACTTAGAATACACATTCTCTATGATATCAGGGACCTATTCCAATCGAAGTTTATGATAATTCTTAGAAGAGTAGCGATCCTTTTCAATTTGATTGAAGAAGGGTTCAAAACCTGGTCAAAACGAAAACTTGATCCAAGATCTTGCTCGTGGGTGATTGATGATCCTAGATAGGTTCCCACACGTCACAGCAAGCTAAATCACGTGAAGAATTCAATCAAAAACTCGTGGATCAAAGAAAGACTCACAATCATCAAATATAGAGGAAGAACGCAATGAGACAAAACATGATCAAACTTTCCTTTGATTGATTGATATGATATGGGCTTACAACCTCTCCATCAATGGAGCACAATGCTCAATCCAAGAGCACGAAAATCACATCAAACTATCAAGAACCCTAGCCTCCACAAAAGCTCTTCCGAAGTGGAGGTGCAGCCACCCCCCTCCCCTATTTATAGTGGAGGCTTAGACCTTCTAGAAGTTTGACTCTATTGGGCTCCCGTTAAGGCCTAAAACAAACGGGTCACATACGCACGTATTTTAATATGCCGTCTTTCACACCTCTTAACCTAACTAGCTACACCTTGCGCCATCTTGCGCCTCGGATTAGCTAATAGGTCACTCTTGTTCATCTTGCACCACGCTTGAGTTCATTGACCTCACCCAGCACCGTCGATCGTTCTGGACCTCAGCTCTCCAAGCCTAGTCCCGATCATCCTCGCCGTTGACTGTCGTTGACCACCAAGCAACCTGCATAACAATAGACAAGTAAACCGAATTTGGGAACAAGTTCTTCACAACTTGACCCATGTTAGTCAAAACATGCATCATGCAACTTATATGCCCTGAAACTCATGACTTTGACCTAACAAACGAATATCGCTTTCACGACGGGTGACGATCAAAGTGAAATCCGGTCAGACCACCCACCCTGGCCGGTCTGACCGCCACCTATGGGCTGGTCAGACCGCCAGCTGGGACTTAGCCATTTTTTCTCTCTAGAAAACCGAAACCTACTGGAATTTTCAAACCAATAGAACTTTTGACTGGAGACTCCAAAAATTATGAGACCAAGTGCGATAGAATCCCCTCTCTTGCCTACATACTCTATTTTTGGCTCAGCTCAAAATACCACTTTCTAACATTGCCGGTTCGACCGCCGCCAAGGCCGGTCAGACCGCCGCATGGACCGGTCTGACCGCGGCCCTGGCCGGTCAGACCTGTTATGGCCTGACAGCACAACAACTGTGCCGAAAATATGCAAAACGATAAGCCGTTAACGCCATTGCCAATTGTCACATCATCCTAAGATCTGGAGCATATCCCCATGATATCCACATATTCACTAACTGCTAATCCCCTTTCTGAGGATCCTTCGGCTCCTCCAAGAGTAGCGGAGGTCCCCTTTTATCTTACTATTTAGTCTTTGTTTGCTACGACAAGCATGAAATATTTGTTACCAGCTAGAGTGTTCGGGAAATTGTTCCACACAAATCAGCGTGAAGTAGTTCCAATGGCTTCTCTGCCCTGAAAGTAGCATGAGTAGGGAATGGTACGCTTGTTTGCTTGGCGATTAGACAACCTTCGTAGACCATGTTCGGATGATTGATCATCGGCATCCCCCCTGCAATTGCCTTATCGGCCAGCAACTTCAGTGCATAGAAGTTTGCATGGCCGAGCCTAGAATACCAAAGCCAGCTTGCATCCTGGAGACTAGTTAGTAAACACATTGGTTCACTTATATGGAGAACTGCATTGTACAGTCTATTTTGTGATCTCTTCACATTCAACAACAACACTCCATGTCTGTCGAACACCTTGAGGTACTGAGCGGCCATGACCACCTCACTACCATCATTTTCATCTGTCCAAGACTAATAATATTACTGTGAAGGCTGGGAATGTAATGTACCTCAAGGAGTTAATGTTGATCTCCATTCTTGCACTTGAACAACACGGACCCCTTGCCTCTGATCTATACACGGGATCCATCGCCAAGCTTCACATGCCCGGTGATAGCTTCATCAAGATCTGTGAACTTCCCAGTGTCGCCAGTCATATGGTTGCTCACACCGTTATCAAGGTACCAGACATTTGTGTCAGTCTGCACCTGTCCAACAACATGAGCTCTCGCATCACTTTCTCTTCATTAAGCGTGATGTGGTTTGGCGTCTTCTCAGAAAGCATCAAGGTCGGCTCCTCATCATGCACACGCGGGAGGTTCACCTCGTCAACATGGCCCTTATTCCAGCACTCCGATGCATAATGCACGTAAATGTTGCAATTGAAGTATTGGATGTGACTCTTGTTAGGCCCGCCGGTGTTGGAACCGCGACTCGCCTCACCCTCCTAGCGCGGCGTGCTGCCGCTGTTTCCGCCGCGGTTGCTCTACCCGTGACCACAACCGTGGCCCCACGGCTTGTCGCGCCTGCGGTTCTCACAGCTGCAACCTTTCCCCTTCGGTGAAGAGGATGACTCCCCGCCGCCCTTCTTCATGCGCCCACTCAGAATGAGTGAGCAGAAGTTGGTCTCTAGTGCCTCCTCAATAAGCACGTCGTCTATGTCGCCAAATTGTTTGATGGCGGCCACGACCTACAAGTATTTGTCAAGGATAGCGACAAGCAGTTTCCTGACGATAGTAGTATTCTCCATCTTCTCCCCAAGCTGTTGCATCTGGTTGACCAACCCGGTCGCCTTCCCTGCAAATTCATCAATAGACTCACTGTCCTTAATTTGCAAAGCCTTAAATTCACTCTTCATGGTTTGGAGCCACGCCTTCTTTACTCGATTGGCACCCAGGAACATTGTCTTCAGGTAGTCCCTGTTAGGTAATCTTTATCTAAAGTATTAGTTTCATTCTGTTGATCATCGAATCCTAGTTGGATTTTGATTCCTAGTCCTATTTCGTTTGTTTGGCTTAGTCTTCATGCTATATAAGCAATGGCATTGTATTCTAATATGAGATAACTTGAGAAGAAAAGAAAGAAAAAGGTGCTAGTTGTACCGCACTGGAAATTTTTCTTTGTTCGTATTTGAGAGTTTTTGTCGTGAGTTTGTTTGTCTTCGGTTTGGGGCCAACAATTGGTATCAGAGCTCTAGGTTTGAAACCCTAGCTGTTGCCCTGGGAGGGATGATCTCGACTCCCGGGGTGGCATATACGGCGGGAGTGCGCACGCGGTGGATCCCGGCGGCGCATCAGACATGGCAGCGCCAGAGCGCACGGTGGGGCACGGCGGCAAAACCGATGCACTGTACAGTGCATGCGGCTCCATGACGAGGAGGAGCCTGAGTTTTTTGATTTGTGCCAATGATCATATCGCGTTCTCTGGGAAGTTGTGTCACCGGTGACAAGGCAACGTTGAAACTCTTCCTACTGGCCGAAAAGGAGACGGCCAAAGCTGCGTGGAAGGCATTGAAGACGATGCATCTTGGTGTCGATAATCGAAAGGTGAAGGCAAGGGTCGTTGAGAAGATGTGTTCGCCGTCCTGATTCAAGTAAGTAGTGTTAAGTCTGGGACATCGAGGAGATTTGTTCGTCGTCCTAAGTTGAGTCCGTGTGTTACTCAAGTTGAAGTCGTGACCAACTTGAAGTTCGAGTACGAGTTGGGGCGTAAGTCGTAGTTGAGACCGATTGCCTCAATGAGTAAGCGTCCAAGACGTGTTTGAGTTTTGCCACCGTCTTTGGCCGGGTGTGTGGAAGCCATGTTGAAGTTGAGTCCAACTGGCAGCACACGAAATATAATAAGTACAACAAAGATTAGGGAGTGATTGTTAGGTATTCTTTGTCTAAAGTATTAGTTTCCTTCTGTTGATCATCGAATCTTAGTTGGATTCTGATTCCTAGTCATATTTCGTTTGTGTGACTGAGTCTTGATGCTATATAAGTAAGGGTATTGTACTCTAATATGAGATAACTTGAGAATAAAAGAAAAAAGGTTCTAGTTGTATCGCACTGGAAATTTTTCTTTGTTCGTATTCGAGAGTTTTTGCTGTGAGTTTGTTTGTCTTCGGTTTGGGGCCAACAGTCCCATACCAGCTTCGTTGTCTTCTTATTCACAAGCTGCTGCAGGATGGAGTCTGGGACAGACTGAAGAAGATATGCCCTTGCCATCTTGTCCTTTGTCTTCTGCACAGCCACATCTGCCACAGATTCGATTGCCTCCCACACATCCTGCGCCTCCATACACGTTTTCATCTTGGTCGCCCATGTGAAGTGGTTCGAGGAGGGTGAGCATCGGGTTAGATGGGCTATAGTAACTGAACTTCAGAGTTTTCAGTGGAAATGGGAGGGAAAGCAGCGTGGGAATGGGATGCAGCTTGTGGGGTGAAGTGGGTTAGGGAGTGCGGATGGTTCCGTCGGACGTCTATCCTAAAGCATTATCTATGAAGATATCGGCCCGGTGGGCGGCTAGAAAGGAGTGGGAGGGGAGCAGTGTGGAAATGCGAGGGGGAGCAGCGTGAAAATGGGATGCAGCTTGTGGGGTGAACGTCTGTAGCGACGACAACAGGAAGCTAACGCTGATCCTCGGCATTAAGGAACCAGAAAGCGGGGGACATCGCTTTTGGAAAAAGGCACTATTCGTACGTTTTTCTTTTCCGATTTCTTTTCACTTGCTGGTGTCGGGGGATGTATCTAAGGAGTGTGTCGTCTCTCTCGCCAGCCACATCGATCGGCCTCCTCCCCAATCCGATGGGGAACTCCGAAGCCAAACCCCGCGCCTCCCCAATCACGGCCTCCTCTGACGCTTCCGTCGCATCGCTCTCGAAGCAATTCACCAATTCGGCGCGTCCAGATGACCCTCCGATCGCGGAGCCCTCTTCCGGCAAGAAGCAGGAGCAGGCAGCGGAGGAGGACGAGTACCCGCGGCGCAGAGGGGTGCTCGACTGCTTCAACTACGTGAATTTCGGGAGCTGCAAGTACGGGACGAACTGCCAGTTCAACCACCCTCCGAAGCCCTCTGGATGGCCCGCCCCGGCCGGCGACAGGCATGAGCAGGAGCTGGCGGCGGCGGAGCCGGAGTACCCGCGGCGGCCCGGGGAGCCCGACTGCGCCTACTACGTGAAGTTCGGGAGCTGCAAGTACGGGATGAACTGCATGTTCAACCACCCTCTGAAGCCCTCTGCATGGCCCGCCCCTGCGGGCGAGAAGCATAAGCAGGAGCTGGCGGCGGGGGAGCCGGAGTACCCATGGCGGCCCTGGGAGCCCGACTGCTCCTACTACGTGAAGTTCGGGAGCTGCAAGTACGGGATGAATTGCAAGTTCAACCACCCTCCGAAGACCTCGCGATGGTCCGCCCCTGCCGGCGAGAAGCAGCAGGAGCCGGAGGAGGCAGCGGCGGAGCCGGAGTACCCGCGGCGGCCCGGGGAGCCTGACTGCTCCTACTACGTGAAGTTCGGGAGCTGCAAATACGGGATGAACTGCAAGTTCAACCACCCTCTCCGCAAGCTGGTGGTACGTTGGGCGCAAATAATTCTGCTACGATCTGTGCAAATAATTCTTCCTCCCCTCGCCCTATATTTGCGCGGGTGTTTTCATCTTGTTTCGGCCGTGGTTTGGGCAGCCCAAAGGAAGCGGGAGTGTCGGCGGACGTACAAACAGTAGCAACAGCAGTGAAGCATCTTCGTCGGAGTATAAACAGGTGACTGGTCGTTCCTTGCTTCCCTCTCTGCATCGTCGATGCACTTGTGCTTGCTTGTCCTGTGGAAAAGTTAACCTGGACATGGGCAGAATAGCTAAACCCATCGTTATAATATATCTGGTTATATGTAATAAATAAATATTTTTTACTGTTTGCAACTTTGTTCTCCTTTTTTTGAAAAAAAAGAATAATTCTTGAAGCTACGTGACAATTTATTTTTCCATTTTGAATAAACAAAGATGGTTAAACAGCTGTTAACAAACTAAATTATTCTACGATGTTTATCCAGTATATGGCCCCTTTAATTACTTTTACTATCCGGAAAGGAGTGCCTATGATTCAGTAGGGTTAGCATTGGCATATAAAAAGAGAAACAGGAACTGCATATCATTGATTTAGAAGGGGAGTGTGTGATCTTGAATTGCCCTACCACTAGGCTACATAGGTGATCACATATATCTGGAAGACTAGCATTAGTAGTTTCCCTTCCAATCTGCATCTGAGTCGCTTTACGAGAGGAACTCGGCGTGGTGGCCGTGTTTCCATTTTCTTTGTTCTCCGTTTTGTTCGCGGCAGAGTAGGTTATATATTTCTTTTTGTTACATCTAGGGTATTTGATTGGTGCTACGTTGTCGGACCACGATTTTATAAATTTAAATCCTCTATGAAATCATCATGCTATTCCGTAAATCAATAGATAGCATTCACAGACACATCGCTGAATCAATTCGTACAATGCGTGAATTTAAGGCATTCAATATATTACAACTTCATAATAACATAGATCACGTCGGACTAAGTTTTACAACAGGGCCGGACATGCCAAATTGATTACATTACGTAGAAGGCAACGTAACTACAGCGGAAGCAAAAAGGGGTATAGCTCATCTCTCTACAGACAAACGATTGGGGTAACCTGTGTACGACGGATGTTACCCAAGGGGGTGGAGAATATCTGTTGTACGCAAGTACCGAACGAGTCTACTTAGACTGAGGTGAGATCTAGACTATAGACTAGACTACTCTTCATCGTTTCCTTATCCGTCGATTTCTGGGTCTTCATAGTATACGTAGTCCCCTTGATCCACATCATCTGGACGGTTTAGGGAGCGAGAATAAGCACAACTTCCGTGCTCGCGAGCCAACACACAAGATGCAATAATATACATGCATGGCTTAACAAAGAGGAATCGGATTCTTTTATTTGCTAAAGCCACATATTTCATTATCATAATAACAAATTCCTATGACTTAGCATTTTAACCAAATTGTATTTTGTTAAAGAGGGTAATTGTAATATTAAATAACAGTAGAGATTCCCTCCATTGGAAACTCTGCAAATGCATCACTTGATTTGGAGCTACCTTCGCTCCTCCAAACCACTGAGTTCGACAGCTCAAGAAAAATCCAACCTCAGGCTAGATGAGCCGACCTTATTTTCATACTACCACAAAAGTTTTTGAAATAGAACTGTAGTAGCAAAAAACGAGCTATACAGTAAGAGAAGGGGGACCCTAGATAAGTCTAGAAGGGCTCCGGGGATCCTCAAGAGAGGGAACTAGCCGGTGACGAGGACGAAATGATTGTTATTACTTTAGGGAATTCGTGTTGATTCTTTTTCTCTTATTCCTCCCCTGTACAGGAGGGGGTGACCCCCTATTTATAGTCCTTTGTGAGGGACTTGTACATTACCCTTCTAACCCTATAAGAACACTGTGTGCGTAGGGGCTGCAGGGACATTCCCCCCCCCCTACGCTTAGGGCTTGGTCCATTGTGGGCGCTCATGGGCCCGGTTGATCCTGTCGGTGCCTCTGGTCCAGGAGCGGTAGCAGAGGCTTCGGGTTCACCCCGGGGGTGCCCCGGAGGTCATGCTGCTCCGGGCCCCACGGGACTTCAGGGGCCCTTCGGGGAGGCTTCGGGTCCTCCCCGGAGGTGGCACGGAGGTCCTGCTGCTCCGGGCCCCGCGGGACTTCGGAGGCCCTTCAGGGAGGCTTCGGGCCCACCCCGGAGGTGGCCCGAATGTCCTGCTACCCCGGACTTCGCAGGGCTCTATGGACCCTTCGGGGAGGCTTCGTGCCCACCTTGGAGGCTCCACCCGGGGCCGCCTCCCGGGTTCTGACTATCGCTACGCCTGGGTGTTGTGGCCGGTGGGGCCATCCATACGACAAGCCCCTCGCGGTCGAGGTCCTGCTTCACCATGGCTGAAACCGCGCCGTTCTCCCCGAAGGGCTCAGGCACACCATCCCCTTCGGCCTGGCAAAGCGATTTGTCGCATCGTCTTCTTCCTTGAGTGGTCACGGGGTTGCCCCGTGCTTCGAGCCTTGACCAGTAGCGGTTGGTTTTGCCTTCAATGCGATGCGACGATTCATTAATGGGGTGCAGCGCTTCGTGACTAGTGCGCGACGCGTCATTAATGGTACGCGACTGTTCGTCTTAGGGCACACGTGTCGATTGCTGGACCGTCGCGTCTCTTTGGGTTTTGCGCCCCTCCGTTTCGTGTGCCAGGTGCGGCTATAAAATGTGGGGGGTAGCGGCCCCCCGTCAGTTGTATCGCTTTATTTTTACTCCCCGTTTTCTTTTGCTTGCTTGTTTCGCCAAGCCCTGCTACTAGATGACGAAGCGTTTGCGAGATGAGGGGGCTCCGGCAGCTCATACGGACGAGTTGGGCCGGTCCTTGGTGACGCCGGCGGTCCTTCGAGTGCTCACGAAGGATGGAAGGATTGCGGACCTCTCCCTCGCGCGAGCCCCCGGGGTGGAGACGGTTCTGGTCGTACTGTTTTGCCCTTTCCTCGATGCCGGCCTTCGGCTTCCCTGTGTGGGGTTGGTGAGCTGCGTGCTGCAACTCTACCAGGTGAGCTTGCCCAGTTGACCCCGAATTCGCTTGTGAAACTAGGGGTCTTCGAGTGGGTGATGCGTTCCGCTGGGGCCAGTGGGGAGGGCCGACTCTTCGCCTTTCTTCATGACGCTCGCTGTCAGCCGAAAAAGAAGAAGGAGACCGGTGAGACGCTCAACTTCGGGAGCGTCAATTTCCAGCAGAAGGCGCGCTACCTTCGGTACCTGTCCGCTCCCACCTCCCGCAACCGATTGGAGACAGACTGGACCCGGCGATGGTTCTGTTGGGATGCGCGATAATGCTACGATAGCACAAACAAAAATTTTCGTGCAACCAAGGAACCACCGCAGTAATAGATCACGAGATTACCGCTAGACGCCCCGACTCGTAGCGGAAGTAGAGTCATTGTAGTGAGTTGATGCAGTTGTAGTCGTACTCACGACGCGTCTCCTCCTTCGAGTAGTCGTACTCGACGCGCGTCTGCTTCTTCGAGTGGTCGTACCCACCATGCGACTTCTTCCCCGACTCCGGTGATCAACACAAGTTGCGGATCGTCCTAGTGCTGATGCTTCGCAACAACACCTCTGAGGTATCCACACGTATGGGGCAGGATCACCACGCACTGGAGTGCTAGCTCCGGCAGCGTGGTAAAGAGGGCGTGGCTATTAGGGTTTCAGGAGTTCTTCCAAAGATTATCTCTCCCTCATGCCACCGCCCCTCTTTATATAGGCATCCATGATGGGTCTCGTACCTGAGGCCCATTAGGAACTCGTGGCCTATATGAATTTGGATCACCATCCAAAACAGATCCTTGCCCTTTAAGTGTGCGACCCCACAGGTTCATGTGTAATCGGTTATGACTCGGAAACTCTTTTCCGATCACTAATCGTTAGCGATACCTAGCAGCACATAACGATTCCCAAAGACACGTAGAATAAATCGGACGAACCTTGACGTAATATGATCTATGATCAGGTCCTCATCACTTACGACCAGTTCGTATCTCTATACGGCCAGGTTGTAATTTGTCACGACCAGTTCATAACTCCTTACGACTAGGTTCTTACCATTCTGTGATTACGTTTGACCAGTCTACGACCAGCACGTATCTCCATACGACTAGTCCGTAACTGATCAAACTAAGCGACCTACTCATGCATTCTCCCTTTTCCTCACGATGTCTGGTTGAACTCCAGGTGAGATGATGTGTCATCCATGGACTGTTCAATACTTTCTCGATCGAGTGTCGGATAACATAATGTGGTCGACACTTCGACCACTAGTGGCATGGCCATGCACTTTCTTTATCCGATCACCACGAGGGGCCCAGAGACATCTCTCCTGTTATGTTAGGAGGGGCAAATCCCATCTCGACTAGTCACATTCCTCCGCATGTTTCATAGCATACCCGAAAGCTACCTTTATAACTACCCAGTTACGGAGTAGCGTTTGGCAACCCCTAAGAGTGTTATTACACATGTAGAAAACTATGATGATCTCAGGTCTAAGGATTATACATCATCATTACTTGAGACCAACTAATGACACAAAGATTCATAACAATCTCAATAGTATCTCAATGATGGGTCTATCCAACACCATGTTCTCTAACATGTGTTCACATTATTGATTCGATATCTCCACATCTATGACCGGTGAAACCAAGTCATCAATCAATACATGTGCTAGTCACATAGTCACTGGTGTTCCGACCAGGGATACATTTAGAATGACATCATATAAGTTAAAGAGTTTCACCAACAAGTCACATACTTATTGATCTATAACAAATGATTCATTCATGGAACACGATAACATATTATCAAAATTATGAATATAATGAAATATCATCATCTCTATGATTGCCTCTATGACATATTTCCAACACGTTCTACCACACATCCCCCTCGGATGATGGGTTGTGGTCGTTCGGGGGGCCCATCCGGCTCAACCCATCCCCGGAGATTGAGCTGAGTTCGAGGGAGGAGTCACTCCTTCAGCTCCTTTCGAATGTGACGCGGCGGCTCTCCACCCGCGACCTTGTAGAAGAGTAGTTCTGCGCGCTTCGAGTGTGGCCGCTTGTGCAAGGTTGGGACGTCTGCCTAGGCGTGGAGGCTAACGGCGTCTGCGTGCTTGTCTTGCCGAAGGGCCGTAGTGGTAAGTGCCGCTGTGGTAGTATCACGGGATGGTTGGGTTCCATCTGACATTTGGTTCGATTTTGCAGTGCTTCCTGTGGACGAGGCGGCCCGTGCAGCGGAGCAGCTCCTTGGCCCGTATTCCGGCGAGGAGCACTCGAAGAGGGGGCTGGTTGTGCGCGAGATGCGGTTGAACCGCACGTACTTGGACCCGGCCACTGTCCTCGAGGAGCGGCCGGATCCTGACGATGGCAAGTGGCGTGAGGGTCGGTTGCCCGAAGAGCTGAACGCCCCCAGGCCCATCGACGCTGTTCCCTTGCAGTGCGGCGGGCCGGAGGAACCTGGTATCCCGCGATCAGCCGCTGCGTCGGCCATTCGTCCTTTGAGGGTGGCCCGTGTCCCTTCGGGTCGTATCGAGCGGGTGGCCTCTAGTGGCTCATCGCCACCGGCTCATGCTATTTCTTTTTTTGTGGCGAGCTTGGCCTTCGAGGGGTCCTCTGGAGGCACTCCCTCGGGGGCATACGGATGAGGCACCAAGGACACCCTGGTCGCAGGAGTCATTGGTGATGCTCCGCCGACCCCTGGTGAGGGTTTTTTTTATTTTTGTTTTGTTTTTTTTTTCGGACACACCTCTTACATTTGCACCGTAGGTGGGGGGGAGCGAAGGGGCCCTCAACGATTCCTCGGGGGACAGGGGTTCTGGTGTGGGTGCGAAGCAGTCTAGCGCTTATTCGAGGAGATACTGATGGGCGAGAGGCTTCGACTAATCGAAGCGAACTCCGCTAGGGTGAGTCTAGATTAGCTTTTGTTTGATGTGGTTCTACGTTTCTGACGGTATGTTCTTGTAGACGCTGATGCTTTCCTGTGCACTTGACGCGGACATCACGTGGGAGTATGCAGAGATCTAGGGTCAGGTGGACTCGCACTTCGCGTGTAGCCAGGCGCTCTCCTAGGAGCGCGACGAGCTCGCGGAGAAGACGAAGGCTCTAGAGGCGCGGGTTGCCGTGCGGGAGAAGGAGCGGCAGGGTCTTCGCGACGAGGTGTAGACGCTTCGTCGAGCTAAGGCGGACCTGGACATTGAGATTGCCTCAGAGCGGGAGCTGTTCGAGTCGGTGTCGCGTGCCGTCTGGCAATCCATAGAAGCGGTGGAGACCACTGTGACTACGTTGGGGGCCGTACCGCCGCCGAAAACACACCACGTCTCGGAGGTTGATCGAACATTGGACCGCCTCCAACGACGTGGCGAGATTTTCCTACCCGCCGCCCAAGCCTACGACGATCATTGCTCGAAGGTCGCTTGGACTGCGGCCTTCCTGTCACTACAGAAGGGCGATTGTGGGCATGTTGATGCTTTCGGGGCGCGCTCCCTGGCCATAGCCTCGGCGTCCGATGTCGCCGCCAACGAGCGGTTGGTGCGGAGGGCGACGTATGCGTTTGCTCAGGCCTTCTGGGCGCCGCAGGGACGCGAGGATGCGATTGCTTCGCTCCACCGAGTGCTGGAGCGTAAGGCGAAGGGCTAGGCGGCCGATGCACCTGAGGGCGCCGATGGGCGGTGTGAGGACCCCCGGGTTATCTCCTTAAGACCGAGACTAAGCATGGTCTTACGGACATAACTCTGGACCTCAAGTAAATGGATTCCATCTTAACTCCATCCAAGCGAGAGGCTTAACTGCAAACTAGTGCCCCAACGATCATTCGTGCTGCTCCTCTACGAGCATTACATGACTGTCGGTTCTCCAACAAGCCAAGCACTCCACTTAGTGCGTTAAATGGGAAGCCACGAACATTGAGCATGAACTCATATTGGCTCCCAAGATCAGCGACCAATATGCTCATACTCTCATACAACATTGATCACATCCATACAACATCATTCATAAACAATCCAAAAGACGTACAACATAATAGTTAAGTCTAAACTATTACATAACGGCCGACCGGCCAAATTCAAATAAGAGTGATAAATAACAGCGGAAGAAATATAAATAAACCAAAAGATCCAGTAAGGTATGCCCATATCCCATCGGCAACCAACTGGGAGTTGGCATGCCCATAACCCACAAGCAACCAACTGGAGTTAAAGTCGTAGCGTCCGAAGTACTTAACCCAATTTGAACGACTTCTCACCTGCAACATAGGCAATGCAACTGAGTACAAAAACGTACTCGCAAGACATACGAATAACAACATATATTAAAAGCATTCAAGTGTCAAAGGATAGGCTTACATGGCTCATTTTCAGCATAAAGCAAGTTTTTCATTTGAGATAAATGATATAGATTCAAATTACCATGTGTGAAATATTTAGAAAACTTATATATCAGTAGGTAATCCCAATTTATGATCAACAACAGTAGATACTCCAATAATAATCAACACATGAACTTTCCGTTCGTGACACAAATCATTCTTTACCAAAATCAACACGTGAACTTCCCGTTCGTGATAACAATTTCAGATCTGAACAAGTTAACATAATGACATAACATTTCCAACCATAACCCAAACCAAAGTTCCCATAAGCTAACTGTGTCTGCTTTCCCACAAGTGATGTCCATAACCGGGGACACGTCTATTCTAATAGATTTATTTAAACTCTGCAGAGGTGTACAGCTTTCCACACACGATATGAATATCTCGTGTTGTCGGCCAATACACTCTTCCTTAGGAGTGTGACTGAGATACCATAACGAGGTTGTTACAATGCTATGTCCTAACTATCAAACCACCTGAGGAAACAACACCATGGCCGAAAGTCGCTTATCGTCACCATGGGTGTACCCGTTGTGTAAGTAAGTCCGTTGCGCAGCTAACGGGCATACGCAAAAGATCCTTAAGGGCAAGCAAGAAAACACTTAACATGCCCCCACTAGATTGACAACACAACAATAAAATAAAACCATAAAAGTTGTCAACTTAATTGTGTTCTGATAGCTAACACACAACAAATTAGTTAGCCAAGCCTTCGCCATTATCCCGACGTATGGTTGTACGTAAGACTTGGTTCATCACACCACAGACTGGTCCTTAAATATCCAGACGGGGCTACATGAATCCGGGACCATTCCCTTCATCACCCTATCACCCATCCAAGTCTAACACACAAAAACCACCACCCAACAAGTCCACAGTAACCAGACTCGACAATCCGAACATTTTCCTCAAATTCAACATAATTCAATCCACAACAATCCTCAAATTTCATCAAGATTCAATTCAATCCATCGACCGATGGACTAGCTCCATCAATCGATTTCGACTACAACTACTAGCATGGCTAAGCAACGTGCTACAAATTAGCAAACATTCCCATATAATATATATCCTTAATCATTCAAGGTAAAAGGGTAATCAACATTCAAAGGAGGGTCAATTCAGCAAGTGGATATAACTACACTACCCATTTTACATACAAGTATTTGAAATTAAGCAATGCATAGAATACTTAAAAACAATATATATACATTTTTGAAAGTAATAGGAATTCAACATGCATCAAAGGAAGAAACTGCTTCCTGGGATGGATGGTCCAGTTGCTTGTGAATATATATATATATATATATATATATATATATATATATATCACTCGATCACACTCGTATCGCCGAACACTATCAAACGAACGAAAACATCGAATAAGAACAATAACACCGAAAATATCCAAAAATACAATATCATCTAAAATGCATGAAATTTATACAGTAGGTAGATAATGATTTTAGATAAATTTAGGTGAAAGAATTATCCCAATTGGAGATTGTATGTGAAAGTTATAGCCGTTTGAAAATCAGTTTTCAGAAGATAAAAACCAATTTAATTAGAATCTCTCACTATTCACCGCACCTAAAGTTTTCGCAAAATTTTCTAGAGTACTGGAGGACAAGAGGATTACAAAAATGTATAGGGAATATTATTACAAGACCAAAATAATTTGGTTCATCTTATTTGGAGTTTTTATGAAATAGTTATGAATTTTCAAAGTTAATAGCAATTTATAATGTATTAATAATTCCCTTTTTAGACCACTCTTCTAAAAATACATTCTCTGTGATATAGACTAGGGTGAAACCTATTTTATAATAAAGTTCATTAAAAATTAAAAATAACAAAAGAGGTTTCACTGTTTTTGGAGTTAAAATGAATTAGTTATGTATTTTTGAAGTTAACTGTATTTTTCAGTTAACAAATAAATCCTTTCGGGATTTTAATTGTATTGAATTACTTTTCTTACTCACCCTATTCTAGCCGCAGTCCCTTACAGGCGGGACCCTCAGTCAAAAGTTGACTTGGTCAATTTTGACTCGGTCACGCCGAGAATGACGTCGGAGGCGTATTTCGAGAATGCGCCTCCCGATAACGAAAAATGTACTCCCAATTTTATGCGTACAGAGAATACGTTTTCCCTAAGGGAAAGCGTACTACACCATTCTGCACTCTCACTTAACCGGCAAAGGGACCCACATGTCATAGACTACTCGAAATTATTTAATGCGCTAACCCCTGATTTCCGACAGTGATCTCGTCATTAATTACTAATTAATACACTAATTACATTGCCACAGTAACTGTTCGTTTCTGACAAAAACAGGGTAGTGGCTCCGCTCGCTTTGTCGGTGGCTCGCCGGCGTTGCGGCAACAGCGCGGTGGCGGTGAGGGCTAAAATGGAACTGGGGCAGTGAGGTGAACCGAATGGTGGTGGTGTCCTGGCCGGAGCTGGTCGGCGGTGTCCAAGAGGCGACGAGTGGCGGCCGGCCGTGAGGAAGAAATGGTGCTGGCAGCGTGGGTTGGAGGTGGAAGGGAAACAGCGAGAGCATGAGCAGCCCTGGGGTGTGGGGAGCTTACCGGAGTGATCGCCGTGGACGGGGAGAGGCCGAGGTGAGCCAGCGACGGCGAGCCAGGGCGGCGCGGGGAGGTGACCGTGGAGGGGACCTTGCAAAAGGAGAGAGCACGAGTGCTAGGGGGAAGTAGAGGAGAACCAGGGGATGCTCACGACAGCCGGAATTGAGCTGGAGCTCGCCGGAAAAGATGCGGCGGCGGTGGCGGTGAATTTAGCCAGAGGCGAAGAAGACCACGTGCGCGCGGCTCCTCGGTGGGGGATGCTCCAAATTGATGGAGGGGTTTGCTTCCGGGGATGATGAGACGCGCCGTGACGCAGTCGGGGAGGAACGGCGGTCACCGGAGCGGCCGGAGCTCGGATGAGGTGCGGCGGCTAGAAAGGTGGCGCTCGGTCCTTTGCTCGATTGGAGCTCGGGGAGTAGAGAAAATGAAAAGATAGGTGGGGGAAACAAAAGAGAGAGAGAGAGAGAGAGAGAGAGAGAGAGAAGGCGCTCCAAGTGCTCGACTCAAATAGGTGCGAGAAAGGTGGAGTTCCTCGTGAGAACCCGAGCTACCTCTCTTATCGACCATGGCGACTTCCCGCGGTTTTCTCGGCGTAGACGGAAAGTGGACCGACGGCGTCGGTAGGACAAGGCCTCTGGTTGGTTGCCATGTGCGGTGGCGAGGCGGCGTTAGAAGGTTTGGACGGAGGAGGCCGAGCGAGGTGGCGCCCATCTTGGCGCTTCAGCGAGAGAGTGTGGTGCGTAGAAGACGACCGCTACGTGGAGGAGACGGGCTGCGGGTGGGGCCCGCCGGTCGGTGGAAGAAGGGAGTGGCTGGGAGAGCGAGCGGGTTGGGCGGAGCCAGATGGCGCGTCGGGCTCGGGTCAGTGCACAATGCCTGGCTCGGGCCTGATAAATAGTGCTGGGTTTTAAATTTTAGATTTGCCCAATTTATAACTAGTTTGACTGAGGCTTTAAATATATAAATAAAATTGTAAAAAAAAATTCTAAAATAATTCAGGGGTGTTCCGGGGATGACCTAGTACCCATATAAAATTTGGGAACCCACTTTTCATGAGTTATTTGCTTAATTAAAATTCTAACTTAAAATAGGTTATTGATTGTGTTTGAATTTTCTGTGGTTTGAATTCATGTCCAAAAATTTAAAATATATATATATTAATTCATTGTAATCAATATAGTATTTGAATAAATTATTTTTAGAAGGTGTTCATAAGTTTTTATTACTGATTTCTTTTGGGAGTTCATATTTGAATTGTAGGTTTAATTTGTTTTGTGATTTTCCAAGTGCAATAAATTATGCAAAAGATTGAAAAACCATATTCACATTAATGAGATGCATACTAATCATCATTAATTAATTTGGGGATGTTACAATAAGTTTGCAAGCTTGGAGTTACGGCCGACTGCTCCAGTCTGCTGACTAGTGAGCAAGGTTTGAAGAATCTGTGTCTGCTGAAACATGACCTGAGCCATCATTGGTTTTGCTGGTGGCAGGGCAGGTAGATCTTGTCCTTGGCCAGGACTACGCCCTCTTCCTCGGCCAGTTGCAAAGGCTCCACGGGCTGGGGCGGTGGCTCTTCCAGGCGGCATCTGAAGAAAAGCTGAGGCTTAGAACAAGAGGGAGTATATGAGGGTTTACTAGCCCTCTAGGGCCCACACAAAAGAACATTAAACCAACAAGAAGATCGAATACATACAATACAAAGCCTAGAATGGCTGCATTATATTAAGGGATCAGGTGTTACATGACTCCTGACACATAGCATATAGGCTAAGCTAAGTCACGACATAAGATACAAACATAACATCTACAACCAAAAGGAACAAAAAGTGCTTGCAACCCAAAAAACTGCCTAGCAAGCACTGCTAGCTAACCTAGACTAGCCTGACTAATCCTCCATCAGGAACTGACCACTACAAGCGGTGTAATTACCTGGGGAGTGGGAGTGGGAACGGCTCGACGTAAGGCCGCGGCCGGTACGGAATGGTCGCCGATCTTTGGGCCATCGGGAGCGAGGCGGAACGGTGAGGTCGCATCCACACCGGACTCGCCAAGGTCGATGAAGTGTTGTGGACTGGGGCGTCGTATGCTCTTGCGCGCAATCATCTAGGTGCGGGCTCCTCGAGGTCGGAGTGGTCGGTCCAGAGTCCTGTCGCTGGAGGCGATGGCTGGTGGAGGAGGAACTGGAGCTGGAGCGGTGATCTCTTCTGAACTGCAGCAAGGCGAGCCTTGTCGCTCCTGGTCAAGTTGTTGCGGAGGGTGTCAGAGTGGGCGTAGCTGCCGATGAGAAGCATCCGAAGCTGCCAGATCTTGTGCATGGCGGTGCGAATGTTGGCGGTCATCGCCTGTGTGAGCTGCACTTGGTGGGTCAGGCGGGGATCGTCGTCTCTAGCGTCGAAGACCTCTGAGACTCGCTCTCCGTCGGGGAGATACGGATAGTAGCAGAACGGTGATCTCAGCAGGAGATCCTCGTGCATCCAGCACAAGCGGGTGGAGGCGACTCGGACTGCATCCTGAATGGCATTGAGACAGCTACGACGGGGTGCCTCGGCCCTCGAAAGTGTGGGAGGAGAACTCGCCAACCCTAGCACAGAGAAAAACATCCATACTCCAGGACTCGCGGTTCATGATCCTCAGCATTCGGCCCTTGAAGATAGGAGGGTGGGTGTAGCCAAGGTACTGCATCAGCTGGCGAAGGATGTCTACGAAATCTCCTTCGTTCTCTCCATGGGAACAATGGTCCCATAGGCCATCGAACGACAGGGTTGCCATCTACAATTTTTGAAACAGGAGTAAAGTCAGTAAAAACTTAAAGAAAGTAGAGATAAGTACATAACTAGGAGTGATGAGTAGAGGCAATAAGTACTCTATATTTTTGTCAATGTTTTTCTTTAATTTTAAAAAATAAGACCGAAGTCTTAAGACAACGACCAATCTAACTGAGGATTCTACAGTCGTATGCTCTGATACCAGCTCTGTCGGACCCAGATTTTACAAATATAAATTCTCTGTGAAATCACTGTGCTATTCCCTTGAATAGTAGATAGCACTCACAGGCACATTGCTGAATGAATTCATACAAGGTGTGAATTTAAGGCATTCAATATATTACAACTTCAGAGTAACATAAACCACGTCGGTCCAAGTTTTACAAAAAGGTCGGACAGGCCAAATTGATTACATTACGTAAAAGGCAACGTAACTACAACGAAAGCAAAAGGGGGTAGAGCTCATCTCTCCACGGGCAAGCGACTGGGGTAACCTGTGTACGACGGCTGTTACCCAAGGGGTTGGACAATATCTGTTGTACACAAGTACCGAACGAGTCCACTTAGACTGAGGCGAGATCTAGACTATATACTAGACTACTCTTCATTGTTTTCTTGTCCGTCGACTTCTGGGACTTCATAGTATGCGTAGTCCCCTTGATCCACATCATCTAGAGGGTTTGGGGGGGAACGAGAATGAGCACAACTTCTGTGCTCGCGAGCCAACACATAAGATGCAATAATATACATGCATAGCTGAACAAGGAGGGCTCGGGTTCTTTTATTTGCTAAAGCGGCATTTTTCATTATCATAATAACAAATTCCTATGACTTAGCATTTTAACCAAATTGCATCTGTTAAAGAGAGTAATTACAATATTAAAAAATAGTAGATATTCCCTCCATCGAAAACTCTACAAATGCATCATTTGATTTGGAGCTACCTCCGATTCTCCACACCACTAAGCTCGACGGCTTTGGAAAAATCCAACCCCAGGCTAGATGAGCCGACCTGGTTTTCATACCACCCACAAAGTTTTCTGAAATAGAACTAACTCAAGTTAGGCTCTCATGTCCGCCTTTGACCGTACGCACAGCTGTTTAAACAGTTTAGACTATGCAGATGTTGTATACTTTACCCACAAGAGATAATCATACTCGTTACCCCACATGATTCCGTAGTCATGTAGTTTAGCGATCGGCACAGTAACCTTTCAAACTACCTCGCCCCTTCCGTCATCTCACCCATATGGGCCACACCCATAAGTTGTGCGGGATGTTCACCACAACGACTAGCGCAGCTTGCCCTGTCCACAACAACTAGTGTAGCTGGCAACTTCACCTTACCACGGTGTCCCTTTCAAGCTGATTGCAACAAGTGCTTGCACGTTCCCGCTCACCGACCAGTGGGTTGACATTTAGGGTTTAAGAATTTTACTAAGCAATTGTTGCACTTTGCAGACTTGCGGTTGTACTTGTTTTACACGGGAGGTCATGGCAAAATTAAGTCCTTAATTCATCCGGGCGGTTCATACCACCTACCAACCACTCTCGTGCACGACGGCACCCACCACTGTTTCCATCCACCCAGATGTGGTACTAGCAAGTTGTTAGGGTTTTGGGGAGGAAAAGCCAATTATCAGAACACTTCAGTTATTTACCCACAATGACTGTCCAAAACCACTTTTATGATTAAAAGATGATGATTAGGACATTTATTGTCCCAGTACTTAAGCAAGACTACTATGTCGCTTAAGTACAACCTATGCTAGTATTTACCACATATCTACTAGGGTGATACAGAATAATGGATTCAATTATCAAAGGATGGATAATAATGAATTAACCATCAAATGGGTGCTTAACTACCTTAAGCTTTAACATACATTTGATTATAAATTAAAACATGCAATTTTTATATTTTAAATAAATATAATTTGCATAAAATGTAAGCTCAAAATGATCAAAGTATTGACTAGCCTTGGTTAAAGACAGTACGGTCTTGGTATTATTGAGCTTGATCGCAGTGGACGTCTCCCGTGTCTTCAAACCCTAATTGGACGAATGTACTAGAAAAAGGCACAATATCAAAGAGAGCAAATAAATACAAAACCCATAACAAATGAACTCCAAATTAAACAAGACCAGTGCCATTAGCAAGATCTTGAATTTAGAAAATTTTAGGAACAAGTTTCATAATTTTTGGAGTTACAACGAAGGAGATATGAATTTTTGAAGCTTTTCAAATGAATTTTTAATTGAAAAGAAATTAAAAACCGGAAAAAGCCTCGTGCTGATACATGGCACATGAACAGTGCTTGGTCCACCACACAGTGCGTGGACCAGGTTTACGCGCACCGGTCCACTGGTCTCTGAGCAGAATCTTGGGTGGGGCCCCACCTTGTCGATCGCCGCGGGGTATCAGTAGCTGAGGCCCACTGTCGATCGCCTCGTCTTCTCGTGCAGAGGAGGGGAGAGGTGGGGCAGCTTGGGCTGCGCGGCAAGCTGGAAGAAGAAGGGAGTAGGGTGAAGCCAGAGGCAGAGGCGACGGTGTCTCGGGAGCAAGGGCGGCGTTGGCCGGAGGCGGAGAAGAAGGAGGTGGGGCTCACTGGAGCGGCGGCGAGGCAGAGACAGCGGGCTTCAACTTCGACTCGGGGGCGAGATGGAGGCGAGGTGGGGAGGGGAAGAAGAGGAGCGTGGCCGGCTTTTATAGCCGAAGGGGGGAGAGGAGCCTGGCGCGGCGGGGAAGGAGTCGGCCGGGAGCGGCTGGGGAGGAGGAGCGCGCGGCGCGGGTAGCGCACGACACGGGCGGTGGGTGCGTTAAGGTGCACGGCGCAAAGCGCCGAGCGGAGAGGGGGTGGGGTCGCGGCGCCAAGGCCGGGAGCGGCGAGGAAGGAGGCATGGGTTGTCCGAGCAATGCCAAGGCCGGAGCCAGCCAAGGCCAGGCGGGAGGAGAAGGGGGTGCCCGGCGGTGGCGGTTATCGGGTTAAATGGTCAAAGGCGAGCGGGCGGGCCAGGGGAAGAACTAGGTCGAATCGGGGGCCCAAAAAAAGGTACAGTTGAATTTCAATTGGAATTCGTTTTAAAAAATTTTGAAAACCAAAATCTAATTGCTTTTTGAAAAAAAATGTGAATGTTACGTACATTTCGTGACACTTAGTTAGACACAGACACATTTGGCTTTCATTGGCAGTTGTTTGGTTCGTTGTCACATCTGTGGCAGGTCGTTTGCTAGCATTCTACCCTGCTTGTCATGGATATATTGCTTTGCCAAAATTTGATTAACTTGTTGCCACCAAATAGGGAGCCACAAAAAATGTGGATTTCCACACCTTAGCCAGAAATTTGTGGCAAATAGAGGCATATTCATCCAAATAACCACTTAAGGTTTGTTTGGATACATTGTGATCTACCTTAATATCTTCGGATTGACTTAGAATTTGAACTAAAATACATTCCAATTCGAATGAATTAGTTCTAATCGCTCCCTATCCAAACAAACCCTTAGGATTGATAGATGGCATTGTTGGACGCCGAACATAGAATCAATAAATATGGGCCATTTCTCTAAGATTGAATATTTCTTATGGTGATTTCTCTAAGATTGAATATTTCTTATGGTGATTCATCTAGTTTATCCCTCTTTCTCATGATTTTGTCTTCCTAATTTATGTCTGTCGACTATTGCTGTTTCTGTTACACCAGCCTTCCCACAGTTTAGGCACTTTACCAGGTTTAGGTAGATTCCATGAGATTAAAAGGTCTGCACATTAAGAACTTTCTGATGGTAGTTTTCAAATCACCAGTGCTGAAGCACATGAATGCATTCAACCGTCCGACCTTAATTCGTTTGATGATCGCTTATCATCTTTCTGGTAAATTAGTCATCGCTATCTTTACTCCTTTAAAAGTTGCACTTGGTGCTGATGGTGGATTCACCATCTACCCTTGAGGATCTTATGTGGATGAATCTCTGTGTACGTATGCATGTGCCTTGAATGATCTTCTCCAAAGGATAGGATCATCTATGCATATGTGTATGCATGTGACTCATGGATTTTGCTCGCTTATAGGATGTGAATTCTTTTATGCAATTTCCAAATTTAAGGTTAATTATTTGTACACGTTGGTTTTCATATGGTTGCTTTTGTATGTTGACTTAGTGAAAATATCATAGGCAACCAACTCATGGATGTAGGGAGATTTTAGAATTTATGGTATGAATTATATCGTTGGTTTTCAGTGGTCCCTGCGGAACTAGATTCCTTGGTGAGTCTTTTTTACATCTTTCTACAAGAAAATGAAGATATTATACGGAGTGTCTTGTGAAGATTCTTGTTCCATATTACTTCTTAGATGATGCATGTTTTGGTTTTCATTTTTTAGCATTTATCGTTCATCGATCGGCTAGGAAGTGCTATTTGATGGTTTTCCAAATTTCTCGTAGGGAAGAATGTCTAACTTACAAAGTGTTACGAACACATCATATGAGGTTGGCATTTTTTTAGTATATTTGTGCATGGTCAAAAAAAAATTTTCTTATTCCTCAGTGAGATATGCTTGTTTTCGACATGATTGAATTATGTGATGTTCAACTAATGCAATGCCCATCTTCTATATCTTGAAGTCTGTGATCGCAATCACAATTCCATTGTGAATCAGTGTTAGTATTTGCCATTTCTCAATTCTGAACTTTCCTTTATCGTAGGTTATTGATGTGAACAAGGATGTAGACATACTGGAGCAGAAAGAATCTAAGTTTTAACTGTTCTAGCTACGGGATAGATATATTCATGGACACTGATGTTGGCATTTGCTTGGTAGGATCGTATCTTGAAACTTAGAAGAAAGAAAAAAGAGTTCCTTTGAAGAAGTTAGAAGAAAACGAGCAAAAGCTTTTTTAATCCCTGTTTTCTCCTCTTCCTTCTTCTTCTTCTCCTTCCTTCTTCCTCTTCCTTCTTCCTTCCTCTTCTCCTTGCTGATTCGTTGCTCCTCCTCTGCAACGGCAGCACCACTAGTAACAGCCAAGGCGGCGGCAAGAGATGGCAACGCTGGCGGTAGGGTGTGGCAGCAAGGTGGCTGGTGCGGCAGCTTTGCAGCAGGCAGCAGCGGCTGCGGTGGCCTGGCGATGCACCCGGCGGCAGGGCGGCGCAGCAATGCATGCCGCACGGCAGAGGCAAGCGGCAGGGGCGGCGTGAGGGCAGTATGGCAGTGGTGCGGCAACCGGCGGCAGTGGCAGGGTTTTGCTCCGCTGCCTCCTCCCCCCTTCGTCTTATTGGGCGGGCTGCAGTCTGGCGGACCCCCGCTTTAACAAACCCCAAAGTGGATTCGGTTTAGGCTGTGGGCAGGCAGCCCACTCCTCTTACTCCTCTTCTTTACTCCTTAATTACTTCTCTAAACCCTTTTCTATTTCCTAATTAAACGGGATATTACATAGTGTTTTTAACTCTGCTATTTCATAGGAAACAATTTAGTGAAAACCTGGTGCTCTTAATCTTGCAGGGGACAAGATTGTGTTCATACTATATGTGTTCGGGAATGTGCGAAGTTGGCAGTAGCTGCAAGTTTCACCACCCTGAGCCAGAATCAGAACATGAGAATTGCGATGCTTCACTCCATGCTATTCAAGGATCCACTGAACTGAACTTTTCGTCAGGACTTGACCAAGAAGCATTGAAGGAGCAATCTGTTCCCTTTTTAGCTCCATCACCATCTTGTAGAAGGTCAGGAATTATTCCACCTCAGGGAGTTTATCCATATCCAGAATGTACTGGGTATCAGGTAAATAATACTTCCTATTTGAAAAAAAAATGTTTCTTCCGCTTAGGCGATTGCCATGTAAATTGAACATTCTTGATGTTTGTTAGCAAACCACATTCGAAGTTTGTCCTACCTTAATAGTTTTTTTAAAAAAAAAAATTGTCCTACGTACTATTAAATATGCACCATCATCAAATATGCTTTGAAGGGACATTTCGATGCACAATACATGTTTATTATATTTCATATTATCTTAAGAGTAGATAACAAGCTAAATAAAACAAAATGCTATCTTTAAAATAAGTAATATCCATTTACAAAATGGAATATGATAATGGCTAGTGCTAACTTTTTTTTCTCCAATGTGGTTTCCCCTTGCACAATTGCTAGCTAAAATAGAAAAAAAATACTTGCTGAATCTTTACCCTCCGTGTTGCTTTGAGATTATTGCTAAAGATATATTAAATTCAAATTTTGGACAATCTTTAATACCTTTAAGAAGACATTAGAGTTGTACTGTCTCTAGCAAAAGTTATTCCTAGCAAAAAAAAAAGTTCTTAATGATTGGTTCTTCTAAGAAAGAGAGGCTAGTAATTAATTTGTATAGAAAATAATATTAGTTATGTATAGTACTCCTTTTCCTAAATAGAATATGCTCATGACATCGACATAGTCTCCAACGTACACATTTGACCATTGCTTTTTCTAACCATATGTTAGTGAAAATTATATAAAATATAATGATATGGAAGTACTTTTTTTGACAAATCTATTAATGTCATTTCCATGTGACAAAGCTAAATATTTTAGTGTATATTTGTAGTCAAAATTTTAAAACTTGAACTGCATGCATTCTAAAATAACAACTATTTAAGAGCCAAATGAGTAGCTACTACCACATAACTAATCCGCATCCTGTCCTGCAATTGAAGTCTGGAAGCGAGCTATTAACGTGTAAATTACGACCACAGCCCATCTGCAATTACTCGTGGCTATCAAGAAAACAAAAGATCACACCAGAAGATTTTGTAAATTTTTTATTCATGTATTATATTGCGCAGTTATTCTGGTTCATTGCTCTCTAGATTAATAATCATCATGTTATATATCTCAATGAAATTGTGTATTTTTAGATGGACGAAAACAAGCAAGGAAAACCAGATTGGGATCCTTTCGCTGCCAAAGTTTTTTGTGGTATTTGTGTTGATGAGGTTTTAGCTGGAAATCGACCAACCAACCATTTGAATGCCATTGGGTATAACAACTTATGCACCAAGTTCAATGAAAAAACAAAAAGAGGTTACAATCATGAGCAATTGAAAAGTAAATGGGTGGAGTTGGAGAAGGACTATCAGACATGGAAGGCATTGGCGGGGAGCGAAACTGTTTTAGGATGCGATCCTCAAAAGAATGCAAGCTCAGAATGGTGGGCTGAAAAGACGGAGGTATAACTTTTCTTCATCTACAGCTTGATGTTTATCTATTTTTACTCAACAAATTTGGCCTTTTAATACATTTTTTCAGGCAATGCCGGATTGCGGAAAGTTTCGCTTTGCGCCACTTGAGAATGTTGATTTGCTAAATATAATGTTTGGGGATATTATGGATTCAACAGCATCTGATGCTAATTTGGCAAGCAAGACTACTATTGGAAGCGAGCAATGTTTTGGTGATGCCAATGATATCGGCGTCATCGATAAGGATGTCGAGAAGCAATCTGAACAGACAACATTGCGATCTAACAAAGAACCTAACTCGATGAAGCCCAAGACAAATAACGTGCATGCAGCACTAACTCATCTCGTTGACAGAAGGATCGATCAAGTAGGATGCGGTATTTCTGAGATCATGGAGTTAGTTGTTGATGCTGGAGCTGGGGAGGGCAGTGAAGAACATTTCATTGCCACTCAATTATTTATTATACCAGAATATAGACAAATGTTTCTTACCCTAAAGACCCCTCAAGGGAGACTTGGGTGGCTTAAAAGGATGTGCCAAGGGAACGAAAAACAATAGGATCGTAGTTTTAAGTGTGGTTATTGTTATCATGAGACCATTTAAAAGTGAGGTGTTGATGTGATGCTACTTAATTATATTTACTTGCTATTTTATGAGGTAACTTCTAAACAGCCTGTAACATCTCAATTTCGATTCTTTTTGAAATTTTCAAAATTTAAAGGAACCATTTGAATTTTATTGAATTATAAAAAAATCTTAATTTGAAACGTTTATTTGAGTTCCTTTAGTTCCAAGCTAGGTATTTTTCTGGATTTTTTTCAAGTTTATTTGCTATTTATTTGAACTCTTTTTAATTTGTTGTATTTTCTGAAATTCAAAAATCAATTTAAATTATCAAGTTTTCTCTTGGGCTGAATCTCTTTTCCCCTTGTCCCAGTTCGCCCTGCTCTGGTCCAACACCCTCGGCCTACTTCCTCCCTACTCGAGCCTCCTTGCCCCTCCCCTCTGCTCACCACCACCTAAGCTCCACCCGTCAGCCCCTCCCCTCTTTCCCTCACTACCAGCCTAGGCCCACTTGCTAGCTCCATCTTCCTCCTCCCTTTCTTCCTCCTCTTGCACCATCCCTATTAACCACTACTACAAAAAGGTTAATACTGAACACCTCATCACAGACAGTTGACCAAAACAATCAATATTAAATACAATCACAAATGGTTTTGGTTTAGCGACCATCTATGTTACTGGTTGCGCTAAGAATCGTCTGTGATGAGATAATATAACAGGCGGTTCATATTGAAGCTTAGAAGAAAGAAAAAAGAGTTCCTTTGAAGAAGTTAGAAGAAAACGAGCAAAAGTTTTTTTAATCCCTGTTTTCTCCTCTTCCTTCTTCTTCTCCTTCCTTCTTCCCCTTCCTTCTTCCTTCCTCTTCTCCTTGTCGATTCGTTGCTCCTCCGCAACGGCAGGCACCACTAATAACACCAAGGCGGCGGCAAGAGATGGCAACGCCGACGGTAGGGTGTGGCGACAAGGTGGTGGTCTGCGACTTTGCGTGACGTGCAAGCTGCGGTGGCTTGGCGATGCACCCGTGGCGGCGGCGGCAGAAGAATGCATGCCGCACTGCAGAGGCAAGCGGCGGCGGCGTGAGGCGATATGGCGGTGGTGCGGCAGCCGCAACGATGGCGAGGGTGCGGCGGCACGGACAGGAGGAAGCAAGGCTAGGGTTTTGCTCACGCCTCCTCCCTAGAGCCGGACTTGGGCCGTGCTTTTTGGGTCGATCAAAGAACGGTCGGTACGAACGGTCTAAGCACGGCCCGGCACGACGACACGTGGTGGGCGGGCCGCCACGGCACAAACACGGGGCCGGGTGGGGCTGAGAATGCGGCCGTTAGGCGGCACTAGACGGCACGATCAGTTGGGCCGTGCTTGGGCCGGCACGGCACGAAATATGCCCAACCTTTCCGTTCTAGCCCAATCCCTCCCTCAGCCTGGTCCAATCACTCTCCCACACCGGCCTAGCCCAACCAATCATCCCCTTCTGCCACCCGACCTGAACTACAGGTGTCTTTGTCTTCCTGGACGACGGCGGCGGTGGTTATCGTCTTCTCAGGCGTCTATAGTTACTTAGGGCTGGGCTTGGGCCGGCACGGCAAGATCCCGGCACGGCGGGCTTTGGGCCGTGCCTGGGCCTGACTAGAGGAGATACAGGCCGGCACGGCACGGCACGGTGGAATGACCGAACCGAGCTGACACGGCACGACGCGACCCGAAGCACTGTGGGCCTGGGCCGGCACGGCCCAATGCCCACCTCTACTCCTCCCCCCTTCGTCTTATTGGGCGGGCTGCAGTCTGGCGGACCCCCGCTTTAACAAACCCCAAAGTGGATTCGGTTTAGGCTGTGGGCAGGCAGCCCACTCCTCTTCTTTACTCCTTAATTACTTCTCTAAACCCTTTTCTATTTCCTAATTAAACGGGATATTACATAGTGTTTTTAACTCTGCTATTTCATAGGAAACAATTTAGTGAAAACCTGGTGCTCTTAATCTTACAGGGGACAAGATTGTGTTCATACTATATGTGTTCGGGAATGTGCGAAGTTGGCAGTAGCTGCAAGTTTCACCACCCTGAGCCAGAATCAGAACATCAGAATTGCGATGCTTCAAGCCATGCTATTCAAGGATCCACTGAACTGAACTTTTCGTCAGGACTTGACCAAGAAGCATTGAAGGAGCAATCTGTTCCCTCTTTAGCTCCATCACCATCTTGTAGAAGGTCAGGAATTATTCCACCTCAGGGAGTTTATCCATATCCAGAATGTACTGGGTATCAGGTAAATAATACTTCCTATTTGAAAAAAAATGTTTATTCCGCTTAGGCGATTGCCATGTAAATTGAACATTATTGATGTTTGTTAGCAAACCACATTCGAAGTTTGTCCTACCTTAATAGTTTTTTTTATAAAAAAATTGTCCTACGTACTATTAAATATCCACCATAATCAAATATGCCTTGAGTGGACATTTCGATGCACAATACATGTTTATTATATTTCATATTATCTTAAGAGTAGAGAACAAGCTAAATAAAACAAAAATTTATCTTTAAAATAAGTAATATCCATTTACAAAATGGAATATGATAATGGCTAGTGCTAACTTCTTTTTTCTCCAATGTGTTTTCCCCTTGCACAATTGCTAGCTAAAATAGGAAAAATACTTGCTGCATCTTTACCCTCCGTGTTGCTTTGAGATTATTGCTAAAGATATATTAAATTCAAATTTTGGACAATCTTTAATACCGTTAAGAAGACATTAGAGTTGTACTGTCTCTAGCAAAAGTTATTCCTAGCAAAAAAAAGTTCTTAATGATTGGTTCTTCTAAGAAAGAGAGGCTAGTAATTAATTTGTATAGAAAATAATATTAGTTATGTATAGTACTCCTTTTCCTAAATAGAATATGCTCATGACATCGACATAGTCTCCAACGTACACATTTGACCATTGCTTTTTCTAACCATATGTTAGTGAAAATTATATAAAATATAATGATATGGAAGTACTTTTTTTGACAAATCTATTAATGTCATTTCCATGTGACAAAGCTAAATATTTTAGTGTATATTTGTAGTCAAAATTTTAAAACTTGAACTGCATGCATTCTAAAATAACAACTATTTAAGAGCCAAAGGAGTAGCTACTACCACATAACTAATCCGCATCCTGTCCTGCAATTGAAGTCTGGAAGCGAGCTATTAACGTGTAAATTACGACCACAGCCCACAAGCCCATCTGCAATTACTCGTGGCTATCAAGAAAACAAAAGATCACACCAGAAGATTTTGTAAATTTTTTATTCATGTATTATATTGCGCAGTTATTCTGGTTCATTGCTCTCTAGATTAATAATCATCATGTTATATATCTCAATGAAATTGTGTATTTTTAGATGGACGAAAACAAGCAAGGAAAACCAGATTGGGATCCTTTCGCTGCCAAAGTATTTTGTGGTATTTGTGTTGATGAGGTTTTAGCTGGAAATCGACCAACCAACCATTTGAATGCCATTGGGTATAACAACTTACGCACCAAGTTCAATGAAAAAACAAAAAGAGGTTACAATCATGAGCAATTGAAAAGTAAATGGGAGGAGTTGGAGAAGGACTATCAGACATGGAAGGCATTGGCGGGGAGCGAAACTGGTTTAGGATGCGATCCTCAAAAGAATGCAAGCCCAGAATGGTGGGCTGAAAAGACGGAGGTATAACTTTTCTTCATCTACAGCTTGATGTTTATCTATTTTTACTCAACAAATTTGCCCTTTTAATACATTTTTTCAGGCAATGCCGGATTGCGGAAAGTTTCGCTTTGCGCCACTTGAGAATGTTGGAAGTATTCGTTGTTCTTTTGCACTATTCACTAATTCGTTCAGGGAAAACGAAGAAACCCGCTGGTCCTTGACGCGACCCGTCTGGTCTTCCCGATGGAACAAGCCTCCTGCCTCTATCTTTGATGATTTCACGTGCTGGCCCGAGGAAGTAGCGCCCACGTGATGATACTTCTGCCCTGCCCAAGAAATCCTGTGAACAACAACCAAAAAACCTCCTAGACAAGAAGCGATTTGGTCGGGAGCACAACTCCTTTTATATCTTTATTTCTTCTAACTCACAGCCCTGTTCCATACATTGCTGAGATTCAAGGTGCCTTTAAATAGGCTGACATATGGACTAAATGTCGGACTCGCCTAGGAAACGAACTCGGCTTCTACAAGGAAACGAACTTAGTTTCTCCAAGGAAACAAAACAAAAATAGAAACTTCTAAACAAGATTAATCCTAACAATCACCCCCTTAATCTTGTTTCTTCACCTTGATCACGCTGATTTTCTCTCTCATATGAATTTCCAAATCTTCCTCTTTTACCTGCACTTATGTGCGTCGTTCCTTCCTGTAACATCCCGTTTTTCAGATAGCATTAGCGCCGATTATTTAAATTTGATTTTCGTTGATTTTCATTTGCCGCATAAAATTTTCAAATTTCTCGAGCCCTCCTTAAAGCTCGGGTTTGTGTTTCAAACCCATCCTCAAGTTTTCAAACTCGAAATTCAAGTTGAATTTAATCTTTTCAATTCTTGCATCCTCTCCTACCAACACTATTCTTTCCTTCGCCCACCATGACTGCGCTTCTTCCGCTTTCCGGCCCACGGCCCGCTCGCCGTTTCCCTTTCTCTCTCCCGTTCGCTCCGGCCCAATCCCTCGGCCTGCTCCCTTATCTCCTTCACTCTCTTTCTCCCGTCGCCTCTCATCTCTCTCGCCCGTCTCTCTCCTTCCCTGAATCACCTCAGCTGCGCCGCCACTCCCTCTCTCCCTTATCCTTCCCCCACCGCCTCTTCACGATCCTTCGTCTCCCGATTCATCTCCTTCGAAGCGCGCCGTTCTCTCTTCTCTCCTCGCGCCGCCTGCTCCTCCTCTCCCGCCGCTGTCTCCTCGCGGCCGCCGCCAGACGCTTCGAGCGTCGCCGCCTTCCCCTTCGTCTCCCTCGGCCCGGCCTCCACCTCTCCCCACTCGGCCCGGCCTCCGCCTCCCCTCCTTCTCCTCTTCGCCCGGCCCGGCCTTTGCCTTTTCCCCTCTCCGGCCCGGCCCAGCTCCGCCAACTCCGCCCCACCTCCACCGACTCCGCCAGCCGCCATGCCTGCGCCGCTTCACCGCACGCCGCCCCTAATCGCTTCCATCGCAGCCGCTTCCCTCGCGTCGCCGCCACCAACTTCATCTGCCGCGGCGTCACCTCCACCGCCCGCTCCGCCTGCCTCGCCGCCACGCCATCGCCCACTCATGGCGCCATACCGCGCCCCATCGGTGCCATGGCCGCCATGCCGCCTCCGTCAACCCCGGTCCTGTTTCTCCCCCTCCACAAGCTATAAAGAGGACCCGAGCCCTCCGCCTCTCTCCGCCTCTCTTTCTCCCTCCTCGTAAGTCTCTCCTGCCGCTTGCTTGGCTCCTTCCCCTCTCGCCCCAACCGCCCTCGTCACCGCCTCGGCCCAGCCTGGGCGCCGCGCTGAGCGCCACGGCGACGACGCCCCGAGCCTCCTCAAAGAGCAGCACCACGCCTCCTCGGGACCACCGTCGCCGTGCTCTCTTCCCCGCCCCTCTCGCTCCACCAACCACCACCCGAGCTCCTCCGCCGCCATTGGCTCGGTAAGCTCTCCTCCCTCTCCAATACTTGTGTTGGTGCTCCTCCTCCGAATGCCGTGGACGCCAAACCTCACCCCCCCACCGCCAGCCTCCTCCTTATCGCCGCTCGGCCCTAGCTCCACCTTCTTGGCCCAAAGACTGTCCGGAGTTGCCCTCCGCCTCCCCTCACCACCGAGGCCGTCGTCAAACCGCCCACCTTTCCCCCATCTCCTCTGTTCCTTGGCAAGCATCCATTTTGGTGGCTCCCGGCACACCCGCCGCCACTCGCCATCGGCACCATCACCCAAAGCTTCCTCTGCTCCTGTTTCCCTCCTCGCTTGCTCTCTCCATGACCAAGGCCCTGTGTGGCGGCAGAATTGTTGTGAAAGATTGAACTTCGAGTCAATAGTCCTTGTAGGCGGCAAATGATTCAATTGTGCTATGACGCTTGGTTGTGTATAGTTCGATAATTGAAGACCTCTGGATGATCTACCAGCTAAAGTGTTATGCTCTGATGGTTTAAAACCCTGGGTTGTATAAGTTGATAATTGAATCCTTGTATTGATTATTGAATCACCTGTGTTTGTCTCCAATTGTTGACTATTGAAACAATGGTTGTTGTCAAAGAATGAGATAAGTTGCAGTGATTGTTGAATGTAATGACTAGTCATTTGGGTTGGGCAGTGGATTGAATTATTACATGTGATTGTCTTTGATTGTTGTTAAAATGCTTGATTTCGAAAGATTCGTAAATTGATTTGTCGAATTCTGTTTAGCACTTCGTCAGAGCATGAATATCAGGTGGAAATATTCAGTGATTCAGTAAGGATAATAGTGGTAGTGATTTGTATAAGAGCTTTTAAAGTCTATGATTAGTATTGTCATTTTGAATTATGTGTAAACTGGCAATGGAGTCAATTGTGGATTATTATGTCATTTTACAAACTAAATCGATGGAAATTGGTAGTTGTGAACTAGTTTGTTAAAGTCATTAGTTGTTGGGTCTAGCCAAGAAAGCTTGCATGATTGTTGTGGCAATAGATTGAGTGTCGGCATTTGAGCTATCTCACAATTGAGTTGTTATGTTGAAGACATTGCGATTAATTGTTATTCATATGTTTCATTTGTCGATATGTGATTCGAAATCGCTTCCCCAGATCGTTGCGATAGAAATAAGGTTGCCATCGATCCAACGATTAAAGAAATGTCGCCATGGATTAATAGAATGTGTTGTTGGCAGTAAGTTGTTTATTGCCTAATTGTCTGTGATTACTGATCCTCAGTATAAGTGTTTTGGCAGTAAATTGAATTATTAATTGTGATCTTGATTATTAAGGATAGTTTTAATTTTCAGTGCAGTACTGTCTATTGGATTTGGTAACCTGGCAATTGTATAGTTGGTAGTAGGTGAGTAGCTAGCATTGAATCGATGAGTATTGTCTGGTAGCTGAGATTTGGATTGAATTGCCATTTGATTTGGTGTTGATCAAGTAATTTAGATTGGTATAGAACCGGTAGTCGAGTTGCTTTGTTGCCTTGTCGCCTGTATTGGTAGTCTTGCTGTCTTCTAATTCGCAGCAGAGCATTCCGGCAAAGCTACCTTGACCATACCCTCTTTGTATCCTCCCTCGTGGCAGAAAATCCTCTGTCATTCCTCCTTTCGCTTAATCGACGCTTGACTCATCAAACATTCCAAAGTCGCCAAACCATTCTCTCAAGCCGTCCTCCGCAATCTTTCCGAGGCTCGTGTGTTTTATTTGTTCTCTTGAATTCTTTGGATTTATTTGGTGTTTCAATCGTTATTGCGTAATTAGAAATCGAAGTCCAGAAGAATCGACGACTCCAGCAGATCCAAGACTCAAGCAAAGACGCTGACCAAGACTTCGAACCTCTGTCTAATCAGGCTTTGAGTAAGATCAAGGCCACGGTAAAATAGCCCAGGCGAGTCAACACTTTGATCATATTGATCCCACATTTTATGCAAATTATATTCTGTTAAAGTATCAAATTGCATGCTTTAATTTTTATGCAAATGTATGTCAAATTCTCTAAGGTAGTTAAATGCCTACTTGTTGATTAATAAATTATTATTGCCATTCCCTTGAAAGTTGAACTCCCAAAGATCCTTGTCACCCTAGTAAATATCCGTAACATACTAGTTATAGGTCGTACTTAAATGCCATGCTAGACTTGTTTAAGTACCGGGTATTACTACCCCAAATCATCATCCTTTAATCATCATCAATTGTTTTGGGCATCATTGGGGAGAATGACCGAATGGTTGGATAATTTGTTTTATACTCCTCCAAAACTCTAAAATCGCTAATACCCATCCGGGCGGATGGTAAGTCGGAGGTAAATGGTTGGGTGCTAATGTAGCCTGGATATTTTTGTGGAGGGTATGTGGTAAGAACCGCCTGATAATCTTAAGGACTTAATCTGTGATGACCTCTTATTGTAAAACCGCATGACCACAAGTCTATAATGGTGTCGACTGCTAACTAATTGGTGTCCACCGCATTTAGCCGCACTAATGGAGGGCTCTCAATACCGTGAGCCCAAGAGGCTACGTATTGGGAATGTAACTTACGGGACCCTAGGCGTAAGTTGCATGGCGCAAGAGGGGTCTCAGGCGTAGTGGATGTCGGGTCCCACGGACGACACCCCGCCAGTGAAACCTTAGCGGGTGCAAAGAAATATCGAGGATGCCTTGGAAAGGCCTTGTGGTAATCTCCCTTGATTCACATGTCTACGGAAACGTGTGTACATATCAAGTCGATTATCTCTTGTGGGTAAAGATGTACAATCTCTGCAGAGAATAAAATCATTGAACAGTAGTGCCCACGGTCAAGGGCGGGCAAAGTGAGCTCATAAGAGTTAGTTCTATTTCAAAACTTTGGTGGGTGGGATGAAAAATGTGCGGGCTCACCTAGCCCTTGATTGGTTTTTCCCGGTATTCTTACCAGTGTTGGTAATAGGTGGGTATGACCACCAAAGAAAAGAAGCATGAGACGAGTTTCGATGGAGGGAACCTCTGCTGTTATTAATTATTGCACAATTAATCTCTTTAAAAATGCAATTTGGTCCAAATGCTAAGTGATAGGATTCTCTAATATTTGTATTTACAAATGCTGCTTTACGCAAATAAAAGAACCCGAGCCATCCTTGTTACACCTTGCATGTATATTATTGCATCTGTGTGTGTGGGCTCGCGAGCACGGTAGTTGTGCTCATCCTCGCTCTTTCCCCAAACCCTCAGAAACAGGAACCCTGGAGCTGGCAATTGCATCAAGGATCCAGAAGTCTGAAGACCCGGGAAATGTTGAAGCGTAGTTTAGTCCTTAGTTGTTCTAGTCTCACCCAGCCTAGCCGACTCGCTGGTTCTTGCGTGCCTCCTATATTGTCCAAGTTTTGGATAATATCGGGCGTACACGGGTTCCCCAGTCACTTGCCTGCGGTAAGATGTGCCCTCACCCCTTTGCTTCCGTTGTTGCTTCCGCTATCTTTTGTAATGTATTCATTTGGCCTATCCGGCCCTTATTGTAAAAATTGGCCCGAAGTGGTCTATGTAAACTCTGATGTGTAAATTAATGAATGAAATAAAGTTTGCGCCATGAATGGTTTGATTCAGCAATGTACCTGTGGAGTGCTAGCTACTGATCCAGGGATTAGCACCGTGATTTCACAGAGGATTTGGATTTACAAAATCCGGGTCCGATGAGCCGTATCGAGCATATGATCAGTAGGAATCATAGTTAGACTGGTCGAGCCTAAGGACTTGAGTGCTATTTTCAAAACCTAAGAAAAGCTTTGGCAAAATATAACGTATTATTTGCTATGACTTACCCTTCTTAGTTCTTCACTTTCCTTGATTTCACTTGAGTTTTACTCCGTCTGACTTCCACTTGTTTCAAACATTGTAGATGGCGACCCCTTCGTCCGATGGACCGTGGGACTTGTTTTCTCACGAAGAAAATGGAGATGAGTGTGTGGATTTCCTTCGCCAACTCATGTACCACCTGGACTACAACCGCAAGCCTATCTTCAGAGGCCGAAAGACTCAAACCCAGGACCAAGAGTCATGGACCATGGAGGTTTTCCTCTATGCTAGAGAGGGTGAATTCATCGCTCACACCTTCAGCTCCGGGACTACTCACAAGAATGTGGCGATGCGATTCAAGACGCAAAGATGCTTCGCCGCAAACGCTCGACCGGATGCACATCGACCTTCTGCGGAATCGCCTTTCTACTACTATCCGCTCTCCCGAAGGACAATCCAACCCCGAAGTCTGCGTCTTCGTGTGGGAATAGTTAGGCTAGTCTAGGTTGGCTAGCAGTACTTGCATTAGCAGTCCCTTGGTTGCAAGTGCTTTTGTTTCCTTCTTTTGTAGACGTTGTGTCTGTATCCTGTGTCATGGCTTAGTGTGGCCTATATGCTGTACCGTAAAAGTCATGTAACACTTAACCCCTTTAATATAATGCAGCCATTCTAGGCTTTGTATTGTATTTGATTATTCTCCTCGTTCGATTTTGAGTTTCTTCTGGGTACCTTAGAGGGCCAGTGAACCCTCATATAAATCCTCCTAACCTAGGTTGTTCTCTCAGATGGCACCAAAGAGATCAGCAGCCGAAGGAAGTGGTGTCAGTTTCCAAAGAAAGAAGTCAGCAATCCAGCCACCAAAGGCTCCAACTTCAACTCCAACTCCGCTTTCCAATGGGAGTAGTTCCGCCGGACAGCCTGCAACAGTCAAACCCGCGGCTAGCTCTCACTGCTTCACCTGCGGAGAAAAAGGGCACTATGCTAATAGATGTCCTCAGAAAAAGCTTCGTCGTGCAAGTGGTGCAGAGGACGACAAAGCAGACCCTGCCACCCGTCAACCTCAAGAAATACCCAAGGACGATGGTATCGTTACATCAGGAAGAACCCTGAAGGACAACACCTGTTTTCATTGCAAGAATCCGGGACACTTCGCCAACAGATGCCCCCAAAGAAAGCAAGACCAAGGAATCAAGTGTCACTATTGCGGCAACTCAAGACACCGCAAGAACAGATGCCCCAAGCAGAAACATGAAGAGTCAGCGAAGAACATCATCATCACCAACCTCAGCCTTGGTAACGAAGAACTCCCCAAAGGTCCCAGCGAAAAGCAAGTTGTACCTGCTGAAGTTCTACTACAAGACCCGGAAGCCCCGCCAACTGTTTGTCTTGAATGTGGCAAGTCAGGACATGCTGCCCAATTATGTCCTCCATTAAGACAAGGTGCAAAAGGAGCATGCTTCACATGCGGGCAATACGGACACTATTGCTACTCATGCCCAGTGCCCTACTGTCCCCGCTGCGAGGAACACCATCAATCAGAAGATTGCCCTGTGAACCAGATAGCCTGCACGCGTTGTGGTGAAAAAGGACATCAGATAGATCAATGTTTCAACTGCCCCAACTGTGGTAAGGATCACCCGTCAGGTGAATGCCCGATGAGTAAAGTCACGTGCTTCCTTTGTGAAGGACAAGACCACTGCCCCAAAGATTGCTTCTTGCGTCCGATTCTGACCAAAGCAATTGAGTTGCAAAGGACAAGTCTTCAAGTTGCCGCGAGACTCGTCGTAAGTAAGGATGGCAAGGACAACCACCATTTGACCTTGAAAAAGGAAAATCAGGTTGTGCCAAAGTGTCAGAGCACCTCAGAAGAGATGGAAAGAAGTGAAGATCTTCTTCGCCTTCCCCAGCCGGCAGTGCGAAACCCAATCGCTCATCTTCGTTGTTTCAACTGTGGAGAAAGTGGTCATTTCGCCAGAAAATGCCCTCAACCAATCACCCCGAGGGAGTACAACTTAAGAACTACACCAGCTCGAGTACAGATTTCAGCTTCAAGCAAAAGTCATCAGATCCCGCAGGCATCCAAAGCCGCTTCCATGCCAAGTCAAAACCAAACCAGTGGTGTTGTAAAGGACAAGTTTCCTGACCACCGTGAAGCTCAGGAATAAAGTAAGCAAAGACAGCTAGTATTGAGCACCTTTCATTTTAAGGTGGGTAGCTGATCCGTTCAGAAGCATCAAGGATGTAAGGAGTATGCAAAATTTGTACCAGCGCATGTTATGCTGGAGTTTCGCTCTCTTTTGTGTCAAAGAAGCTTGTTGTAAGGCTATTTTGCCAACCTCTTAAGTTAACGGAAATTGTGGTACCTGGTGTACCCAGAAGACCCTTGTTTGCTATCTCAGTAAAACCCCCAAGTAAAGATTGTATGGAAAATTTCAGATCCCTAGCCAGTCTCCAAGTGCTGAAAACCAAAACCTTGGGTATCATCCTAGAGATGGATTGATTGGACGCCAAGAAAAGATTAAGCTATACCAACAGAAAGTGGTACTCACTAAGGACCCGAAAACTATGATAAGGGTTAATAAGGACCGCTCCCCGGATTGGATCATGCAAGCCATAACCTCAAAGAGTATCATTGGAATCAACACCTGTAAGTTCAAGATTAACCGGAAAAGTTTGTCAGATGTCAACAACCTGCTCCGCGTCTCTCAGCTCAAGAAAAACCTCAGAGTGTTTGAAGAAGCAAGCCAGACACCCCGGATCAAGAAGCCGCTTGAGAGCCGAAGACCAGTTGATGACCGACCCCCCCCCCTTGCCTGTTTTCTGAGCCACCCGAATCTCGGGGTCGAGATTCATTTTAAGGTGGGTAGGTTTGTAACATCCCGTTTTTCAGATAGCATTAGCGCCGATTATTTAAATTTGATTTTCGTTGATTTTCATTTGCCGCATAAAATTTTCAAATTTCTCGAGCCCTCCTTAAAGCTCGGGTTTGTGTTTCAAACCCATCCTCAAGTTTTCAAACTCGAAATTCAAGTTGAATTTAATCTTTTCAATTCTTGCATCCCTCTCCCGGCCAACACTATTCTTTCCTTCGGCCCAGCCGCGGCCTGCGCTTCTTCCGCTTTCCGGCCCACGGCCCGCTCGCCGTTTCCCTTTCTCTCTCCCGTTCGCTCCGGCCCAATCCCTCGGCCTGCTCCCTTATCTCCTTCACTCTCTTTCTCCCGTCGCCTCTCATCTCTCTCGCCCGTCTCTCTCCTTCCCTGAATCACCTCAGCTGCGCCGCCACTCCCTCTCTCCCTTATCCTTCCCCCACCGCCTCTTCGCCGATCCTTCGTCTCCCCGATTCATCTCCTTCGAGCGCGTCGCCGTTCTCTCTTCTCTCCCTCGCGCCGCCTGCTCCCCCTCTCCCGCCGCTTCTCCTCGCGGCCGCCGCCAGATCGCCTCGAGCGCGCGCCGCCTTCCCTTCGTCTCCTCGCCCGGCCTCCACCTCTCCCCACTCGGCCCGCCTCGCCTCCTCCTTCTCCTCTTCGCCGCCCGGCCTTTGCCTTTTCCCTCTCCGCCCGGCCCAGCTCCGCCAACTCCGCCCCACCTCCACCGACTCCGCCAGCCGCCATGCCTGCGCCGCCCACCGCACGCCGCCTCAATCGCTTCCATCGCAGCCGCTTCCCCACCTCGCGTCGCCGCCACCAACTTCATCTGTCGCGGCGTCACCTCCACCGCCGCTCCGCCTGCCTCGCCGCCACGCCATCGCCCACTCATGGCGCCATACCGCGCCCCATCGGTGCCATGGCCGCCCATGCCGCCTCCACAACCCCGGTCCTGCTTCCCCCCAATGGCTATAAAGAGGACCCGAGCCTCCGCTCTCCGCCTCCTCTCTTTCTCCCTCCCCGTAAGTCTCTCCTGCCGCCGCTCTCCTTCCCCTCTCTCGCCCCAACCGCCCTCGTCACCGCCTCGGCCCAGCCCGGCCGCCGGCGCTGAGCGCCACGGCGACGACGCCCCGAGCCTCCCAGCCAGTGCAGCGCCACGCCTCGGGACCACCGCCGCCGTGCTCTCTTCCCAGCGCCCTCTGCTCCACCAACCACCACCCGAGCTCCTCCGCCTTCGCCATTGGCTCGGTAAGCTCTCCCTCCCCTCTCCAATACTTGTGTTGGTGCTCCCCTCCCTCCGAATGCCGTGGACGCCAAACCCTCAGCCCCCACCGCCGCCAGTTCCTCCTTATCGCCGCTCCGGCCCTAGCTCCACCTTCTTGGCCCAGCACCTCGTCCGGAGTTGCCCCTCTGGCCTCCCCTCACCACCGGAGGCCGTCGTCAAACCGGCCCACCTTTCCCCCCATCTCCTCTGTTCCTTGGCAAGCATCCATTTTGGTGGCTCCCAGTGCACACCCGGCCGCCACTCGCCATCGGCAGCCATCACCCAAAGCTTCCCCTGGCTCCCTGTTTCCCTCCCTGCCTTGCTCTCTCCATGACCGAAGGCCCCAGGTGTGGCGGCAGTAATTGTTGTGCAGCATTGAACTTCTGAGTCAATAGTCCTTGTAGCTGGCAAATGATTCAATTGTGCTATGACGTTTGGTTGTGTATAGTTCTGATAATTGAAGACCTCCTGGATGATCTACCAGCTAAAGTGTTATGCTCTGATGGTTTAAAACCCTGGGTTGTATAAGTTGATAATTGAATCCTTGTATTGATTATTGAATCACCTGTGTTTGTCTCCAATTGTTGACTATTGAAACAATGGTTGTTGTCAAAGAATGAGATAAGTTGCAGTGATTGTTGAATGTAATGACTAGTCATTTGGGTTGGGCAGTGGATTGAATTATTACATGTGATTGTCTTTGATTGTTGTTAAAAATGCTTGATTTCCAGTATCTGTAAATTGATTTGTCGAATTCTGTTTAGCACTTCGTCAGAGCATGAATATCAGGTGGAAATATTCAGTGATTCAGTAAGGATAATAGTGGTAGTGATTTGTATAAGAGCTTTTAAAGTCTATGATTAGTATTGTCATTTTGAATTATGTGTAAACTGGCAATGGAGTCAATTGTGGATTATTATGTCATTTTACAAACTAAATCGATGGAAATTGGTAGTTGTGAACTAGTTTGTTAAAGTCATTAGTTGTTGGGTCTAGCCAGTGAAAGCTTGCATGATTGTTGTGGCAATAGATTGAGTGTCGGCATTTGAGCTATCTGTCAATTGAGTTGTTATGTTGAAGACATTGCGATTAATTGTTATTCATATGTTTCATTTGTCGATATGTGATTCGAAATCGCTTCCCCAGATCGTTGCGATAGAAATAAGGTTGCCATCGATCCAACGATTAAAGAAATATCGCCATGGATTAATAGAATGTGTTGTTGGCAGTAAGTTGTTTATTGCCTAATTGTCTGTGATTACTGATCCTCAGTATAAGTGTTTTGGCAGTAAATTGAATTATTAATTGTGATCTTGATTATTAAGGATAGTTTTAATTTTCAGTGCAGTACTGTCTATTGGATTTGGTAACCTGGCAATTGTATAGTTGGTAGTAGGTGAGTAGCTAGCATTGAATCGATGAGTATTGTCTGGTAGCTGAGATTTGGATTGAATTGCCATTTGATTTGGTGTTGATCAAGTAATTTAGATTGGTATAGAACCGGTAGTCGAGTTGCTTTGTTGCCTTGTCGCCTGTATTGGTAGTCTTGCTGTCTTCTAATTCGCAGCAGAGCATTCCGGCAAAGCTACCTTGACCATACCCTCTTTGTATCCTCCTCGTGGCGAAAAATCCTCATCATTCCTCCTTTTAATCGACGTTTGACTCTGTCAAACATTCCAGTGTCGCTCAAACCATTCTCTCAAGCCGTCCTCCGCAATCTTTCCGAGGCTCGTGTGTTTTATTTGTTCTCTTGAATTCTTTGGATTTATTTGGTGTTTCAATCGTTATTGCGTAATTAGAAATCGAAGTCCGTAAGAATCGACGACTCCAAAGAGATCCAAGACTCAAGCAAAGACGCCGACCAAGACTTCAACCTCTGTCTAATCAAAGCTTTGAGTAAGATCAAGGCCACGGTAAAATAGCCCAGGCGAGTCAACACTTTGATCATATTGATCCCACATTTTATGCAAATTATATTCAGTTAAAGTATCAAATTGCATGCTTTAATTTTTATGCAAATGTATGTCAAATTCTCTAAGGTAGTTAAATGCCTACTTGTTGATTAATAAATTATTATTGCCATTCCTTGAAAGTTGAACTCCCAGTATCCTTGTCACCCTAGTAAATATCCGTAACATACTAGTTATAGGTCGTACTTAAATGCCATGCTAGACTTGTTTAAGTACCGGGTATTACTACCCCAAATCATCATCCTTTAATCATCATCAATTGTTTTGGGCGTCATTGGGGAGAATGACCGAATGGTTGGATAATTTGTTTTATACTCCTCCAAAACTCTAAAATCGCTAATACCCATCCAGGCGGATGGTAAGTCGGAGGGTAAATGGTTGGGTGCTAATGTAGCCTGTGATATTTTTGTGGAGGGTATGTGGTAAGAACCGCCTGATAATCTTAAGGACTTAATCCTGTGATGACCTCTTATTGTAAAACCGTACAGCCACAAGTCTATAATGGTGTCGACCTGGCTAACTAATTGGTGTCCACCGGTACGAGCTGCACCATTGGAGGGGCTCTCCAATACCGTGAGCCCAAGAGGCTACGTATTGGGGAATGTAACTTACGGGACCCTAGGCGTAAGTTGCATGGCGCAAGAGGGGGTCTGGGCGTAGTGGATGTCGGGTCCCACGGGAACGACACCCCGCTCAGGTGAAACCTTAGCGGGTGCAGCAAATATCGAGGGATGCCTTGGAAAGGCCTTGTGGTAATCTCCCCTTGATTCACATGTCTACGGAAACGTGTGTACATATCAAGCTGATTATCTCTTGTGGGTAAAGATGTACAATCTCTGCAGAGAATAAAAACTGTTCGAACAGCCGTGCCCACGGTCAAGGGCGGGCAGGCGGAGCTCATAAGAGTTAGTTCTATTTCAAAAACTTTGGTGGGTGGGATGAAAAATGTGCGGGGCTCACCTAGCCCTTGATTGGTTTTTCCTGGGTATTCTTACCCGGTGTTGGTAATAGGTGGGTATGACCACCAAAGAAAAAGAAGCATGAGACAGAGTTTCCGATGGAGGGAACCTCTGCTGATATTAATTATTGCACAATTAATCTCTTTAAAAATGCAATTTGGTCCAAATGCTAAGTGATAGGATTCTCTAATATTTGTATTTACAAATGCTGCTTTACGCAAATAAAAGAACCCGAGCCATCCTTGTTACACCTTGCATGTATATTATTGCATCTGTGTGTGTGGGCTCGCGAGCACGGTAGTTGTGCTCATCCTCGCTCTTTCCCAAACCCTCGTAAACAGAACCCCGAGCCGTAGCAATTGCATCAAGGATCCAGAAGTCTGAAGACCCGGGAAATGTTGAAGCGTAGTTTAGTCCTTAGTTGTTCTAGTCTCACCCCAGTCTAGCTGACTCCGTTGGTTCTTGCGTGCCTCCTATATTGTCTGAAGTTTTCGGATAATATCGGGCGTACACGGGTTCCCCAGTCACTTGCCTGCGGTAAGATGTGCCCTCACCCCTTTGCTTCCGTTGTTGCTTCCGCTATCTTTTGTAATGTATTCATTTGGCCTATCCGGCCCTTATTGTAAAAATTGGCCCGAAGTGGTCTATGTAAACTCTGATGTGTAAATTAATGAATGAAATAAAGTTTGCGCCATGAATGGTTTGATTCAGCAATGTACCTGTGGAGTGCTAGCTACTGATCCAGGGATTAGCACCGTGATTTCACAGAGGATTTGGATTTACAAAATCCGGGTCCGACACTTCCTGGACTGATACCGCCCTACCGTCTGCGTTTGCTCCACCTGAGCTATACACAAACCAACGCTCGCCGCGTCTCGCACTTGGACTAAACTCGTCCTTCCTTGCACGCCCACCTGGGCTGGAGTACCTGCTCCCACGACCGCTTGGGCTTCGCCGTTACCTGAGCCTCTCGCCCCTCTCTCTTGGACCAAGTCTGCCCACTTCCCTGCGTTCATCTTAACTGAGGCTACACCGCCTCTCCCTCCTGCTGTGCTTGCATGCCGATGGGGTCCATGGGTTTGACCCGAGCCGCTGGTTCCTCCAGCAGCAACTGCATGCGTGTGGGACTCGCCGTCCCCTTGAGTACCCTGCGCGCCTTCCTGCGTGCCGTCTGCACCCCACGAGGCTCCGCCTGCTGCGCCTCCTGCGCCAACTGCGTGCCGTCCGTGGGTTCCGCCATGTTCTTGGCCGATGAGATCAATAATGCTTGAGACCTCCGTCTCGGCTCTACTCCCGGTTCCACTCGCCTCCTCGATCGTCCTTCACAGAAACCGGTTTACAAGCTTTCAGAAAAATTTTATATAACCGGTTCGGAGATCTCTTCACCTTCATCAACAGATCTTTGTTTTTGTTATAGACACGTAAGAACTCATCCTGCAGCACCACCCTGCACCCCCGTTCTGCCAACTGCCCAAGACTGAGTATGTTGTTACACAGACTTGGTATATAATAGATTTCAGTTAGCATCCTCTGATCACTGTTCTTGCATTGCAATAGCATTGATCCTTTACCTCTTATTTGCACCGTGGAGCCGCCGCCAAATTTGACTTTGCACGAAATCTTCTCATCAAGCTCATGGAACATGGAGCGATCTCCGTCATGTGATTACTTGCTCCATTGTCTAAGTACCACTCATCGGTATGATCATGGTTTCCTCCTCAATGCGTAGTTTAGGAACTACGCTCTCCTCGCTCAACATCACCATGACCGCGCCGTTGACACATAAGGAGAGAAGCGGTGGTCGGCTCGTCGCCTTCAATAGCTCGGGTGAGGTTTACCTCCTCGTCCTTCTTCTTGTTTCGCAATCCAAGCATAGTGCCCATATTTATCACGCTTGAAGCACTTTATGTGGTTGCGGCACTGACGCCAGAGTGGGCGTGTTTATCACATTTAAAGCACTTGATATGTGACTTGTCATGGGATCTGTCACCATCATCTTGCCTAGCCCAATCTCCACGTTCTCCTCTACCGCCTCGCCACGCCCACGCCCACGCCGCGCTTCTTGATGAGTCACGGTCATCCTCCTCTGATGATTCCTTGTAAAATTGTCTGCCACCACCGGGCTTCTGTCGGCCAGACGAGCCCTGGCCATGCTTGCGCTGCTTCATGCGCGCAAGCCACTCCTCTTCTGTGAGGAGGAGGTGTCCGCCGGCACCGTCGGTGTTGTCTTGTTCGAAGCGCTCTTCTACGGCCTTCAGTCGTCCGGTGAGTTCTTCCACCGTGGGCTTCATCGAGCAAAAATAGAATGTTGATTTGCTAAATATAATTTTTGGGGATAATATGGATTCAACAGCATCTGATGCTAATTTGGCAAGCAAGACTACTATTGGAAGCGAGCAATGTTTTGGTGATGCCAATGATATCGGCGTCATCGATAAGGATGTCGAGAAGCAATCTGAACAGACAACATTGCGATCTAACAAAGAACCTAACTCGATGAAGCCCAAGACAAATAACGTGCATGCAGCACTAACTCATCTCGTTGACAGAAGGATCGATCAAGTAGGATGCGGTATTTCTGAGATCATGGAGTTAGTTGTTGATGCTGGAGCTGGGGAGGGCAGTGAAGAACATTTCATTGCCACTCAATTATTTATTATACCAGAATATAGACAAATGTTTCTTACCCTAAAGACCCCTCAAGGGAGACTTGGGTGGCTTAAAAGGATGTGCCAAGGGAACGAAAAACAATAGGATCGTAGTTTTAAGTGTGGTTGTTGTTATCATGAGACCATTTAAAAGTGAGGTGTTGATGTGATGCTACTTAATTATATTTACTTGCTATTTTATGAGGTAACTTCTAAACAGCCTGTAACATCTCAATTTCGATTCTTTTTGAAATTTTCAAAATTTAAAGGAACCATTTGAATTTTATTGAATTATAAAAAAAATCTTAATTTGAATTTTTAGAAATGAAAATAATTTAATATAAATAAACCAAACTTAAATTTAATCCAAAACGTTTATTTGAGTTCCTTTAGTTCCAAGCTAGGTATTTTTCTGGATTTTTCATGGATTTTTCATGGATTTTTTTCAAGTTTATTTGCTAGGTATTTAATTTGTTGTATTTTCTGAAATTCAAAAATATTTTTAAATTCTCAAGTTTTCTCTCGGGCTGAATCTCTTTTCCCCTTGTCCCAGTTCGCCCTGCTCTGGTCCAACACCCTCATCCCACTTCCTCCCTACTCGAGCCTCCTTGCCCCTCCCCTCTGCTCACCACCACCTAAGCTCCACCCGTCAGCCCCTCCCCTCTTTCCCTCACTACCAGCCTAGGCCCACTTGCTAGCTCCATCTTCCTCCTCCCTTTCTTCCTCCTGTTGCACCATCCCTATTAACCACTACTACAAAAAGGTTAATACTGAACACCTCATCACAGACGGTTGACCAAAACCGTCAGTATTAAATACAATCACAAACGGTTTTGGTTTAGCGACCATCTATGTTACTGGTTGCGCTAAGAATCGTCTGTGATGAGATAATATAACAGACGGTTCATATTGAAAACCATCTGTGAAGTATCACACACGATTCTAGTTCGGTTCTAAACTAGAATCATCTATGATATTACTAAATATCACAAATAGTTTGTTCTTAAAACCGTCTGTGATAATAAAAACAGATACCACATCATCTGATTGCTCGTTTAAACGCACTAATGTATCTATTCGTTTCCCGCTCAGCTCTCTACGGATCCCAATGTATCTCTTCATCTCCGGCACTAGTCACTACGGCTCCCAATGTAAATAGATACAACGTTTTATAAATAGACATCTGCTTCCGAAAGGATTTTCTCACAAACCTCCTCTTTCTTCAAATTGCTCTAGTCAAAATGGTCGCTTCCCCCTCTTCTTCCTCACAAGCACCAATGTCTCCTCTCGTGCTGACTATATTGGCCTACGTTGTGCTTGTCTACTCGCACCTCTCTGGTCGCAACCTAGTCCAAGTTGCGACAAGCCTCCCATTCGCAATGTCATCATTTCTAGGCCCTTCGATCTACCATCGACCATAGCGGCCATCATCGGTTGACTGGAGCTCCTCCTCTGATGGACCAATGCGAAGGTCTCCGACATCCGGCATGTAAACCTCATCGTGGAGATCGTCTTCCAGAACTACTTGGTCTGCACTGAGGATGCAACCCGGAAAGTCGAGGACGACATCCGAATGCCAGGAGACCGGGTCAACCTCACCGAGACGGAGGAGACCAGGGTTGATGGCCTCTAGGCTGTCACGGACTTGGTGACGGGGTCCGAATGGCTTCAAGCACGAATCGAGCGTGCAAGAAAGTAGGTGAAGGCGTTTGATCAGACAGTTGCTGATCCCGCCACCACTGAAGCTGAGGAGAAGGCTTGCGAAGATTTGAAGGATAAGATAGGATCGCTGATCCTTTTTTATCATCTGTGATGTAAAAATGCCAAAAACTTTCTCGTCTGTGATTGTCAAGTCCCTTTGTTTTCAATTTTACTGTTTATTACCTGTAATAGTCCGATTTATTATAAGAAAGAAAGCACTCAAAAGAGAAATTAGACATAAGAAAAGGGGATTTCTGCAGTTTTTCGGCAACCTAGGCCTCAGGCCTTGGCCCAGGAGGCCCACGAGGGGCCGGCCACATATAAAAGGAGGGGAAAACCCTAAAATCACTGTAGCTATAGTGTGACATCACTATTCATGGGACTTTAGCAACCCCATGTTGATCTACCAAGATGAGGAGAAGAGGAGAAAGGAAGGAGAGGAAGGAGGAAGAAGAAAGGAACAGGAAGAAAGGGAGAAGGAAGAAAGGGGAGGAAGAAAGAGGAGAGTAGAAGGGCATCCGCACGCAGCGATACGTTGTTCTCTATCGATTCATCAAGGGTAACCTCGATCCCCGATAGTTTGGTAGATTATTTGATTCAATTTGATGCTATCAGTAATAGATCAGTTTGAGTTAGCGACATTGCTCGTTGGTTTTGGGTAGGTTACGTGCATTTTCTGATCTGGTCATCTCTTATAACGTTGTAGGGCTCGTCCTTATATTTATGTTGGCACCGAGATAACCTGATTTGGACTTACGGTTTAGGAGTTATGGTAGTTTTACTGTGACTGTCCAGAAGAGCTGACGAGAATTGGCAGATTGTCTTGTCTGGCCATTATGAATTATTTAGAGGCCGAATCAGAAAAACCACCCAAAATAAATGTTATAGAGAATTCATTAAGCTTTCCAAATTAATAAAGAACATAATTTTTAGAGTTGGCAATCAAAGGTTATGGAATTTTTACCGCCGCTGTTTCCTGACTGACAGACTTGCACAGACAGAAACTTTACCTGAACATAATAATTAGTATGAGGCCGAATCAGGGGACTTTCCCAACTAGGTTTTCGTAGATGGTTTTGTCGTGGTTCCAGAGAGACCAAGATCACTCTGTTCCTAGTTTCGTAGAGAAAGTTATAATGTTTTTAGTACTGCTGTCCCGGGAAGTTTTATGCTAGACTGCCGGGGGAATTGGGTAGAACCTCTATTCGAGCCCTAGGTCTCAAGGATTTGGGTTGAGGGGCTTAATCGGAGTCCTTTTTCTCAGCGTATTTATTGTTAGCACAATTCTTGTGTAGGAGGCGGAGTTCCGAAGTAGAGGCACCATCCCTACGTCTTCGCGCCTCGTAGCGGGAAAAAGTCAAGTACAGTTAGTGGTAGACTATTTATGAGCGATTGTTCAGGCTGTTACATTATGACAATATTGTGTTGTGCATAGAATCTAGAATGCTATGAATGTCAATGATTATGAATGCTAGAGGTACAAGTAATTCTTATTTCTGTATGATGATTTAAAGTTCTGCACAGATGCATCATGCCATCATATTGGAGGCTTGTTCACGTGGTGACCAAGCATTGATTGAGGTCCCCGTCATGAATATGACGGGCTTTTGGTCCCCATACTTGTGGAGTATGGTGTAACATCCCAAAACAAGGTTTGTATTTCAAATGTATAAAAATGAGGAGAAACTAAAACTTTTGTTGCATCCTATTGTTAATTGAAATTTTCTGAAAATCCTTTCAATAGGAATTGTGATTTCAAAAACTTGTTGCTTTATTTGGTAAGAAGCAAAACCCTTTGAAACTTTCTAATCAAATCTTGTGACCATCCTCTGGAATTATTTTTCCTAGGTTCTAGAACATCTGTATAGCTCCTCTGAAAAATTTCATAATTTTTAGATTTTAGTTGCTATTTTAAGAGGTCAAGTCAAACGAGTTAAATCTTTGGTCAAACCCTAGGGCTGAACCCTAGAACATTTTAGTAGAAAAATTTACTTCTTGAAAAACTCTGGAAATATTTCACAAGATTAATGAGCGATTCAGGAAGCTTCCATTAGAATTTGAGAATTTTTCGAGCTAATCTTCTAGGTCAACAAAATTCCTAATCATATCAGCCTCACTTTTCCAAAAAAAAAAATCAGCTTTTCTTTGTTGGGCGACTGAGCCAATTTGACTCGTAGAACCCAACCAAATTTCACCAAGACCGCCCTTAGCCTTTCACCTGGATCCGTATGATTTGGAGACAACGGCCTGGATTGAGTGGCCGATCGGACTGGCCGATCGCCCCATTCACTTGAACCGTCCGATTTGGAGACAACGGTCTGGATTGAGTGGCCGATCGGACCGGCCGATCGCCCCATTCTCTTGAGCCATCCGATCCCGATCGAACGCTCCAGAGCAGCCGCCATCTTACCGTTTCGTCGTCTCGCTGCAGCTGGGCCCGGGCTGACAGCTCCTTCGTCCACCTCCCGTCGCGTCGCGCAGGAGCTGAGCTCCACGCGGCCGTTGCATGCTGCGCACGTCCGGCAACGGCGTGAACCCCACCTCCCTTCACGACCAATCATGGGACTGCGGCACTTGACACCGCTTCCTTCTCCGTCTTCCTTTCCGCACAAAACCTGCTCTGCCCCCCCCCCTTGTCCCTCACTTCTCTCTTCGGCCGTGGGAGAGAAGGAGGCTTTGAGCTCTCTTTCGTCCCAGTGAACACCACCGCGACTGCTCTATTCTCTTTAGCTCTTGATACCGTCCCTATTTTCTCTAACCCGAGTCTCTCCCTTGTCTTGTAGCTCCCGGTCCACACCCTCGGCTCTAGAGCGTACCCAGAGCTCGCACCGTGTGCCACCGCCGAGCAAAACTCATCTTCGGTGAGTGGTTTCTCCTTCTATGCACGTCATTATGCACGCTTAAACCTACTAAGTATTTTCCCTCGGTCAATTTGACCATCCATCCGCAGGAACATCAGAAATTGAAGTCCTCCCCATTTTCGGTCGACGGCACTATTCCCTCGTCCGTTGTCGATCGGGTGAGTCACTTGTCGATTTCTTGCATTTACACCATCTAAGCCACCTCCCGAGACTTCCTCTTCCACCAGCTTTCAGCTTCGTTGCCCAGGATGCCCCTCCGTGTGAGCCGCATCGCCGCCGCCGCCATTACCGTGGACGCCACCTCGCCGAGCCTTCCCCGGTCTCCCTGTTCCTCCGGTAAGGCTCAGTGAGCCCCCTAGTAGCTTATACGCGCGCTATTTTCCTCGGTGCATCATCGTATTGCCCCGGCCTCGTGTGACCATAGCTCCCCGCCGCCTCTCACCGTCGCGCCGCCGCGTCAGACCACTTCCGGCCTCGTCGCTGGTGCCGTCGGGTGCGTAAGGTAGCGGGTTTCCCATTTTTGCCATCCGTGTGCGCCGCCTTAGACCACCGTGACTTTGAGCATTGGGAAGCTTCATGTCGCTACGCTCGAGCGCTGCGCTTCAAGCGATCATCGGCGAGGTGATTAGGGAATTGATTAGCATTTAAGTGCAGATCTTTGTCGGAAATCCCATGATTAGCCGTTTTAATTATTGGTTAGTGCCGATGACATGTGGGCCCATGCTCGGTTAAGTGGTAGTGTAAAATTGGGTAGTACGTTTTCCCTTAAGGAAAGTGTATTCTTTGTACACTGAAACCGAGAGTACGTTTTCGTTGTCATTTGACGTTTTTTCGAAGTGCGCTTTCGACGTAATTCTCAGCAGGGCTGGGTCAAAGTTGACCCAGTCAACTATTGACCAGGGTTCCCGCCTGTCAGTGGTTACGTCTAGAGTAAAGTTAGGTGAGAAAAGTAATAATGTATTTAGAAAATCCGAGATGAATTATTTGTTAACTGAAAAATACATTTAACTTCAAAAATGCATAACTAATTCAATACAAACTCCAAATAGAGTAAACTCAATTTTATTAGGATTCTCTGATTGGGGTAGTTTATTGCAAGATAGGTTGTAAGCATGATACTGTTACTAAAAATCATAGAAAATTCATCTTAGCTCCTAATGAGGTGATTTATTTTTCGTTGATCATCTCATGTGATGCTCTATCTACCATAAAAAATTCTTGTGCACCACTTCTCTGGAAATTTTCATCTAAACTTTTAGTATAGGATGAATAGTGACAGCTAGTAATTAAATTGGATTTTTCTGAAATCTGATTTTTAAACGGCTATAACTTCTTAATAGAACATCCAATTGAATAAATTCTTGTTGCTATATTCATCTAAAATCAGGATCTTCATTCTGTGAATTTTCCATAATTTTTGAATGATTTTGAATTTCTGGGTCTTTTCGGTGTTATTCGTTCTTATTGTGCTTTCGATTTCTTTCGGTAGGTTCAAACGATCTTATTGATTACGAGAGCGTTTCTCTGCAGTAAGAGGGTAATCCACAGCAAGCCAAGCAGTTTGATCATAAATATCCTATTACTTTCAAGTCTAATACTTTGTTTACAAATTGTATGTATGCATGCTTTTGTGTCAAAGTATTTTTCCCGATTAGAGGTAGCTATTCCTATTGCATTGTTGCCCTTAAATTGTTATCCCCTGCCACAAATATAAGCTATCAATATCACTGGTGAATTAGAGCCCGGTGATTTATTTATGCTCTTTCATTGTCTTTTCGGGTCATGCTTAGAATTGCTTAGCTATCGGTAGTTTTGGGCGATCATCGACTTAGTCGATTATCTTGATCACACAAATCTTATTATTACTCCATTATGTCCAGCACCATGTGCTTTGTAAATTTTTAAATCTAAAACTGAAAATAAAAAAAATTTAGACTTGGCCACAATGGTATGTTGGTGTGATTGTTTGGTGTGACATGGAATGGTGCCTAAGTCAATCAAGGACCGAGTTACTTGCGCCACCATACCGAGAAATTTGCGTACTAACCACATGAGAGGGATATGGGACCTCTCTTGACTTAGTACTTTGGCGTGTGTTAACTCCGGGTCGCATGGTGGTTGTGTGCGTTGTATTGAAAAAGAAAACTTGTGTGTTTGGGTGAGCAGTAGTGGGGGTTACCCACTGTAAGGAGCATCGTCCTTTTATAAGGAGGTGAGCATCTTTGATGACTCCACATCAACGTATGGGGTTTCCTCCCATATGGGCGACTCGTAGTTAATACATAATATTGGAAATGTCTCGTAGGACTTAGCCTTGCCGGCATACCTTAGGAAGTGTGCTTATTCCGGAGGCAAAAGAGGCGGTCTGACATGTGGGTACATTGGTACACCCCTGCAGGGTTCAAACTATTCGAATAGCCTCGTCCTAGGTTATGGACACACTTAGATATGCCCCGTGAGAACTAGACTATAACTTTTAACTAAAACTTGATGTGGGTGGTATGAATGCGGAATTCATGCTATTGTTTTGGTGGCTATTGGGTTAGTCACTTCAGGATGTTGTTGTCATCTATTTATTGTTAATATGATGTTATTTACTGCTATTTGAACAATAAAAATAGATTGTAAACTTGCTTTTAAATGTACTACATTATTGCAAATAAAGTTTGCTTTGTGCTGAAAATGAAACATACAACTCCACTTAAATAAACTTGCATGTAGTTATGTATAGGTCTTTTACTCTACACGTAAGTCTTGCGGATTACAATTTTTTATACTAATTTGCTTTGCTTAACTATTTGTTGCAGAGGAGTAAGGCGAGCCCCAAGACCTCACTTTTGTGAGATGTGTTGCGGGCTTGACGACTAGGCCGGTGGTCCGGTTGGTTGCCTTGTGGGTAAAAGGCACACTCATTGGCTCTTTTGTTATCGCCATCTTATGGCTGCTCGCTTCCGCTACTTATTTGTAACATCCCAAATTTGGATTTGTGTTTCAAATGTAAGAAACTCAGGAGAAATTAAAACTTTTCTTGCATCTTGAAGACTTGGTCATTTTGGTAATTCTTTTCAAAAGAATTATGGAGAATTCAATTTAAATTCTCTTTTGACTCTAATCAAAAACCCTCCTTGGCAAAGGTCTTTTGCCAAATCTTTGGAAATCTTTTCCCTGAGTTTTTGGGAGGCTTGGCAACACCTCTGAATTATCTCATGATTTTTAGAAATTATTTGATAATTTTTGGAGGCAAGTCAAACTGGTCAAACCCTATTTTCCTCTCTTCTGGAATTTCTGGAGAATGATTCAGTGCATGAAAATCTCTAAATATTTTATGGAAGGTTCCTCCTGCTGTCAGCAAGCTCCAGTTAAAATTTCATAAATTTTGGAGTTTGTTTGCTACCTCAAATAATTCCTCAAAAATCAGATGTCTAAAATTCAAATTCTAGCTGGTTTGCACTGTTCCTCGGTTCGAACCAGGGCTCGGGCTCGAGCCATGGACTCGGTCCATCAACCAATCGCACCGGCGTGGTCGATCGGGTGTGCGGTCGTGAGCCGTTGGATCAACATCGAACGGCCCTCGACGGGCTTGAACGATGGAATCGTTCTAATCCACTCGATCTAACTCACCGTTGGATCAAGATCGAACGGTCCTCGACCGCTTGAACGACGGGCTGTTGTAATCCACCCGATCTAACTCAACCGCTCGATTTCAATCCGACGATCGACGAGTCGTCTCCTTCCTCCGGTCATTTCCTGGCGTCGTCGTCGGCCATGGCGTGCGAGAGAAAGAAAAGCGCGGCCCGTCCACTCCACGATGCGCCTTTAAACGGCTATCTCGAGCGCATTTAATGCCCGTCGTGCTCCTCCTCAGCGCCCACTCTCCAATCGCTCCCGTCGCTCTCTCGCTCAAGCGGCGGGTTGACTAAGCGGTATATCGCCGTTGCTCTCGGCCATGCCCGCTCTTTAAGCTCCTTTGCTTCTCCCTTAGCTTCCTTTAGCAACTCCGCACTCTAGCTAACACTCACAAGTCCGCTGAGCGCGGATCTTCGAGAATCCTTCTACGCCATTGTCGGTTTTGAAGCTCGGTGGGTCGGTGCAAGACGGGCTTTCTTCTTCAAGTCTTCACCCTCTGCCCCCTCTACTCATCAAGCTTAATCCTCACTCAATTCGGTTCAATTTGTCCAGGACGAGCTGAATTCGATTTCCCAATTTCACCAAACCGCGTTCCTCCTCGCCCGGCGGCTTGACTCTCCTCGGCGCATCCATTTCGCTCGGTAGCTCCTCTTTAGTCCCTAGTGGCTCGCACTGCTCCCTTGAACCGCGGTGAGCTTATCGCCGTTTCTTTTGGTCATTTTTCGCCACATCGGTTCCCTCCGCTTGCCGACGCTCGTTACATCATACCAACGCCATTGGTACCCTTAGGTGCGCAATGACGCGTTTGGGACCCATTTTGGGCACTTGCTCGCACCGCCGCGCCGAGCCGCCAAGCCGAAGCCGTTCTTCCCCGTCGTTTTTGCCGGACGAAAACAGGACGGGCGTTTGAACGTGAGTCGGCGTGGACCGTCGATCCTTAGATCTACGGCCCATGTTCGCGCGGAAATTTTGAATTCGTCGCGTGTCTCGGTCTGTGACCCGTTTGATCCAAGATCAACGGTCCCGATTCGAGTCCTTGTGAATCGTTGGATCCCAGATCCACGGCTCGCGTGCGCGTGAACGTTCGGACCACCGAACGCTCTGGTCCACGTGAACCGTTGGATCCAGATCCAACGACGGACGACCAGTGTCCCGGATCGCCCACGCGCTCCGACCAAAGTGGTCGTGGACCGTTGGATCCTGATCCAACGGTTAACGACTGAGGTTTTCGGCGCACAGCGTTAGCGCCGGGACGCGGACCGTCGGATCCGAGATCGACGCTCCTCGTTCGGCCCCGTCATTTCTAAATTCTGATTTTCCCGAAAGGATTTATTTATCAACTGAAAAATGTGATAACTTGTAAAATGCATAACTAATTCATTTTAAATCCTTTTCGGGAGATTCAAATTTTGTGGGTTATGTTTTCAACTGAACTTTAATCTAAAAATGTTTCCAACCCCAGTATAGCTCCAGAACTTTTTGCTAATGAATAGTAGCATTTTTTATTTATAAAAGCTGAGCAAAATTGTTTTGGTCATATCTTTGGCATTAAGAATCCAAATCAATTGGTTCTTGTTGCTAAATTCTTTATAAATCAGGATCTTGCTACTGTAAAATTTTTGGAATTTTTGGAGAAAGTTTACTGTTGGATCTTTGCATTTTATTCGTTCTTATCGGTTGCTTTTTGCTTTCTCGTTAGGATCCGAAGAGCACGTTGATAATATTATTGATCCTCAGCAATACCTTGACCCATAGCAAGCAGGCAAGATATTTGATCATAAATGTCCCATTACTTTCAAAGTCTAATATCTTGTTTACAAACTATATGTATGCATTGCTTTTGTGTCCAATTATTTTTGACCTGTTTAGAGGTAGCTATTCCTAATGCATTGTTGCCATTAAAATGTTATCCCCTGCCACAACCATAAGTTATTATCATCGCTGGTGAATTAGAGCCCGGTGATTTAATTATGCTCTTTTATTGTCTTTTCGATGTCATGCTTAGAAATGCTTAGATGTCGGTAGTAATGGGCGATCATCGATTTTAGTCGATGATCTTGATCACACATTTATTTATTATTCCATTATGTCCAGCATTTGTGCTTTGTTAATTTTGTAAAGTCAAAAACTGAAAATAAAATTGTTTTAGACTTGGGCACAATGGTATGTTGGTGTGATCTGTTGGTGTGAATGGAATGGTGCCTAGGTCATCAAGGACCGAGTTACTTGTGTCACTAAGCCAAGCGCTTATGCGTGCTAACCACGCGAGAGGGATATGGGACCTCTCTTGACTTAGTACTTTGGCGTGGGTTATCTCCGAGTCGCAGGAGGGGGTTGTGTGTGTTGTGTGAAACATGATATGTGTTCTCGGTGTTCTTGTGTTGGGGTGCGGTGGGTGGGATTTCCGGTAGGCTCTCCACCTCGAGGAGCATTGTAGTTGTCCAAGGCTTTACCTGGGATGGGTAGTTGACCGAGGCTTTACAATGACTCCGACACAACGTATGGGTTTCTATCCATACGGCGGCTCGTGAATAATTCACAATATTGGAAATGTCTCAGTAGGACTTAGCCGTGTAAGCATACCTAAGGAAGTGTGCTTAATAGCTTGGCAAAAGGCGATGCGGCGTGTGGGTACATTGGTACACCCCGCAGGTATAAAACTATTCAATAGCCTCGCCCTAGGTTATGGATATGCTTGGTAAGGTCGTGCAAGAACTAGACTACAACCTTTTAAAAATTAAAAATTTGATATGGTTGGCATGAATGGGTAATTCATGCTATTGTTGTGTGACTAATGGTTTAGTCACTTCGAGTGATTGTTGTTGTCGTATATCTCTGTTATATTGTTGTCATTTACGCTTATTTGAACATTAAAAGCAGATTTGTTAACTTGCTTTTCAATGTACTACATTATTGCAAATAAAACCCGCTTTATGCTTAAAAATTTAAGTCCTAGCTCGCTCCACTTAAATAAGCTTGCATATAGTTATTGTATAGATCTGTTATCATTCTTATATATCTTAAGCGAGTACATTCAAAGTACTCACCCCTTTTTTTGGGTGCTTTTATTCTGCAGAGGAAGAAGGTGAGCCCCAAGGGCCTCACTTTTGTGAGATGTGCTGTGGATTCGACGACTAGCTTGGCGGTCCGGTCGGTTGCCTTGTGGGTTAAAGGCACACTGATTGGCTCTTTTGTTGTAGCCATCTTATGGCACTTTTGCTTCCTCTGTTAAATTTCTTTATGTATTTGTCATTTGGCTTCATTCGGCCTCTCTTTGTAATGACTATCCTTTATGTATGTTATCTTACGGTTGTTGTTTTTGCTTCGTTCTATGTGAATGAATGGAATTGATGCATGAACTTTGTAAAGAGGTGTGTATATCTTGATTCAGGAAGTATACATGTCTCGAGTCTCGGATTATCTGATTTGTGATGCTAGGACCAAGTGGATGGTTAAGCATTACAAGCCCGATAAACCGGGGTCTCACATTATTTGACTCTTTAGTTATATTTGGCCGGTCGGCCCCTTTTGTAATAACTCTATATTGTATGTCTTTCGTATCGTTTAGTTGTGCTGTGGATTCTATGTAACGAATGGAGTCGATACAAAAATTTTGTATGGGTTATTTGTAATGCACTTCTGGGAAGTACATATAAGCCGAGAGCCGTGATATTTGATTTGTAACGCTTTAATCATTTGATTGGTTAAGTATTACAAGTTAAATACCCCGAGGTCTCACATATGGGCTGTGGTCCCTGTGCTAGAAGGCACAGGCATGGGTATGCATTGACGGATGCAAACTTCGCAATACCGGTATATGCAAAAGAGAGAAAGAAAAGTGCATTTGAATAGTTTGCATATGTTATTGTCTTACTAATTGTACTTTGCTGAGTCTTTGACTCACTCTTGCTGATGTTGTGTTTTTAGGTACTTCGTTTATGGACGGCATGCATGGGAGGGAGTAGAATTAAGCTTGGTCGCACATTGGCACAAACAAACTTTCCGCTGAATAAACCATTTGAACGATAACTCAGATTTTGAATAAATTGCTTGAGATTTGTTTCATTATGCTTTACGTCTTGGATAACTTCTGTTGGAGTTGGATGGCGTATTATGGATGTTACTCTTATGATTATGTTCTAAACTGTGCGTTTGGATAATTGCTTATTATTATTGTTTGCTGTGCGAACTTCAGGGTGGTTAGTAATTCAAAGGAGATTCTGCCGAAAATTAGAAAGAAATGTCTTTGTTTAATTTGTAGTTATGCTAGTGTGGTAGCATTCCAGGCTTAGGTTGGTCTGGGGTGTTACATTACCCTATAATTTACTAGGTGACTCGTAATTGGATTTCGTAATTGGATTTGGATACAAAATCATAATAATAGCAATTGGGTTTGGATATGAATTCCAAGAAAAAAGAGTTAAATTCGAAATAAAAAATAAAAGAAAAAATGCAATTTGATTTCCATACGAATTCCAACTTAAAATCACAGTTGTAGAATCCTCCTAAACTTGGGTTGCCATGGTATGAATCAAATCACACACTCCAGTGTGTCCGATTCGATGAAGTAGGACGTGGTTCACCTGCATGTTTAGGATGAACGCCCAAGGAGCGAACTAGCTAGCCGAATTCAGGGCTCGAGTTACCTAACAAGGGACTACAAACTATATATATATATGAAGTCGATTTTAAAGGCACAAGCAGCCACTGCTTGGAGATTTCATAGAGAAGTAACTATCACAGATGGTTCCTTAGGATAAACCATTTGTCATACATTAGCTATCACAGACGATTTATAAAAGAAATCATTTGTGATATATCAGCTATCACACACGATTTTATCTACAAACCGTCTGTGATAGTCAACTATCATAGACGGTTCTGAGTTAATAACCATCTGTGATAGTCTGAATCACAGACGGTTTGGAAACCGTCTGTGCTGACCATATGTCATTACTGACCCATAAACTCAGACGGCTCACGAAACCATCTATGATGATGTTTTTGAACCATCTATGACGACCTTTTCTGTATTAGTGAACGCATGCCCGAAGCTCTCGAAGCTGGCCGTTACTCCCCGATCATGTGCACTTAAAACCATTAACGACCACGTTCTCACCTCCTGCACTCATTCCTCCCGTTACCTACCCCCCTTAACTCCTATTAAAACCCAACGTACCTGTGTAGGTTTCACTGGATTCTAATTATAATTATACCAAAATAGAACAGGTTAATATACCTAGATTCCCTAAAGAGGTCCGCACACGACTTCACACTTGTCCGACAATTAATAGATGGGTAAACACATTTCCTCCATAGATAACTCAATTGTAGTCCTTCCTTCCTTTCCAATGGCTAAGGCTAACTTCTTGAAATCAGGTAGGTCATTCGCCGTGTACTATGCCAAAGGAGGGAAAAGCAAGGGAAGTATTCTGCGACATGGTCTAAATTTCTTCGTATTTGCTAGTACACATTAATCGTATATAACACTTTGTAGTAATGCCTCTCGGACTAACCAATTCTATTTTTGCAGTTCCACCAGTTCGCCGGCCTGCAACATCTGTGGATACTATGTTTCCCACAACATGGAACTCCTCGTTGGTTCCGGATGACCAATGATCCTTAGGTTTGTTAATCTTGCAATAATTATTTCATACTTATCAATTTATATATGGACGAATTTAATCTTCCTAGCGATAGGTTGCGAGCATCGATACAACTGCGTTGGAACAGGGCCTGCTCATAAACATTCGAGGATAGTTTGCATCATTCTTGAACCATGAGGTCATAAATCCAAATGAGAATTTCCACAATGTAGATTGAACTTAATGGTACATGTGTGTAAATGTACATGAATGGTTAATTTTAGTTAATTGATTTGTGAATTAGATGTGCTTGTTTCTGAAATGAATGTGAATAGGATGTATACATATACTTGTTGTGTTTCAGCTTGTTTTAGAGGGCACGGCTAGCATTTCCTGAGGCTAGCCAATAAACAAAAATAGATTTAGCAATACAAAAGAATATCACAGACGGTTCCTTAGGACAAACCGTCTATGATAAATCAGCTCTCACATAATGTTTCATCTACAAACCGTCTGTGCACATCATCTATTACAAATGGTTTCATCTAAAAACCATCTATGATAGTAAACTATCACAAACGGTTTTGATTTAATAACCGTCTGTGATAGTCTGCATCACAGACGGTTTGAAAACCGTCTGTGATGACCTTATATCATTGCCGACCCATAAACTCAGACGGCTCACGAAACTGTCTCTAATGACGTTTTTGAACCGTTTGTAAAGACCTTTTCTGTAGTAGTGATTGGCTTTATCAATGAGTGTTGCTTCGAGTTTGGTGCCACCTTAGCATCGTTTCGATTTTCATGGCTAAAAGGCAAGTGCATAGTAAGACGTTAGACATCAGTTTGTTTGTCACTTGTCTTTATATTTGATTTGCCATGATATATATATTTATGTCTTATCCATGCTTATTACAATATCATGATGATGATAGTAATTATATGGTAATGATGATGATATGACCATGATGATGACATTGTAATGATGGTAACATGACGATAATAGATCATGTCAATGGATAATGAAATAAATTGCATTCTTGTATCATATACACAATCGTGTTATGAAAGAATATCACATGCTCACTAGTGGTAGAACTCTACGGGAGTGGATAGATCCCCGGTTTCTTATACGACGGGCCGATAAAAGGGTGAACACCGACGTATGTTCACTTAGCTACACCAGTATAAGCTATGAGATGTGAAGATGAGCATGTAGAGTAGAGATATACTGCATTTCATTAATAAAAATATGATGATTTTAATTGAATACATGATTATGATAATAATCAACATGAATGATGAGCTATGTTTGTATTGTTTTATCATGTACTTGCTGAGTCTTGGACTCACCATTGCTTTGTTGTTGTTGTTTAGTGATCATTGAAGCCAACATACATGGGATGGGATGTCGAACCTGGGAACAAAGAATCCCAACTTGGCTTCTTGATGCTTGCCTTCTTGGCTTATAGCTTTATTCACCAACTGCTGAAAATCAGTGAAGTCCTGAGAAATCAGACAGGCGAAGAGTTCATCGTTCAATCCCTCCAAGAATCGCTCCTGTCTGTCTTCATTTCTAGCCACGTCTTCTAGAGCGTAGCGAGCAAGCTGGTTGAACTTGTGCAGATACTCACTCACCGAGCGGTTACCCTGGCGAAGCGAGCGAAACTCCTTCTTCTTCAAAGTTACCATACCTGAAGGAATGTGATATCGGCGAAAAGCTTACACGAACTCATTCCAAGTGATTACTTGAGCATTGGCATGAGACATACTGAAGTTGTACCACCATTCAGATGCAGGACCATTCAGCTGATGAGAGACAAACAAAACTCACCCGTGACTCGTGCATTGAGCAATGTCTAACTTCTTTCCGATGACCCAGAGCCAATCATCTGCATCCATAGGTTCTGTGCTGCTACAAAAGGTTGGCGAACGCATCCTCATAAATTCTGACATAGTTGCTCTTGGTGGAGGTGGAGGTGCATGAGTTGCTGTTGTTGCTGCCTGAGCATTATGATTATTGTTAAGATACTAAGCCAACACATCAATCAGATGAGTCTGATTGGCCATCATGTGGCACCAATCAGGTGCTTCAGTTGGAGAAAGTGGTGGCTGCTGAACTGGATTCTCCTAGTAATCGGCGTCCTTGTTTCCTTGTCCCCTAACGCTGCCACTTCCGGTACGAGTAGTCACCATCCGCTGGATCCTCCAAAGACAAAGAAGAGAGAAAGAAAGTTCTAAGGGGTATAATCTAAAATAGCACAAGAACAAAAAAACACAAGGCAAAGAATAAATTTTTCCAAATAGCTCTTTTATTAATTTATTAATTTTATTTTATTAGTTATGGCTACCACAAAGGATATTAGTAGCTCATAATCCACGTCTAATGATAAACTAAGTATAACATCTAAGGGGTAACTAGGGTGTAGTTTGGCTCGCTAGAACTAGCCTCATCCGCCTTTTCATGAGCAGTTCTTCTTCTCAATGCATGTAGTTTTTCTTCTGTGGCTTGCAACCTCTCCTGGATGGTTTGCAGCTCATCTAGGGTGTGACAGTAGGCATAACCCATAGCCTTTGCCAAGCCCACCTGGTGTGTGAGATCGGGAGAGTCTTCATATGTGTTCGAGCGGAAGGCACTGCCGTGATGGGTCAGAATATGCATCGGGTAATAGTAGAACCCAGTGCCATTGAGGCGGTGATCATAAATGTAGCGGAGTCGGCAGACTACTTCTCTCGCTGCATCCTGGAGGCCCTCAGAGAAAGTGTATCATCGCATCGGAGCATCAAGATTTGGAAATCTATGTTTGGCGACAAGTTAGAGTAGAGTATCACCTCCACCCTCCAACGGTCTTGATTTCCCACCTTGTACTTGTAGCCCAGTATGTTGGCCTCTCGTTGAAATCAAGATGCGCGACGAGAATCGCGCCTAGTGTCCAAATGAAAACTCCGTGAGAAATGACATTTGGTACTTCGGTCATCTACAATTTTTTGAGAGATATGAGTTAGTAACCATTTTTAAAGAGAAGGGTTGAGATAGGACACCAGAAGTCCAAAGTATTTTTAATTTTCAAAAATAAGTCCTTAAGGCTCTTGACCATTCTAGACCACGACCTAAAGTTGATATGGATCTGATACCACTTTTGTCGAACCCAGGAACGAAGGATCCAGACTTCTCTATGTTTCATACACTAGTCAAAGATTGCTAGTGTACACAATTGAACAAAAGTGACATCACAATCATATCACGCGTTTATTAAATATAAATCAGAGTTTATTACAAAATAGAGCCTGAGGCCGAATAAAATAACACAGCGGAAAATAAAATAATAAGTGAGTCACACGATGCGCCACAGGCAATTGTCTGGGGCGTAGGCCTAGTCGTCAAGATCCTCACCGTCCTGGTAGAATGCTTCACCTAAATAAATATTATTCAGTAAGAGTGAGCACAACTTTCGTGCTCGCAAGTTACACCCAATAAAAGAATATGATGCATGCATAAGTAAACAATTGAGGTTAATAGAGTCTATTTTGGATAAAGCAGCATTTCCATATTTAAATACTCTGACTAAGTTTCAAGGCAATTTTTAATTTATAACTAAAATCAGATTTTTCATGTTGACAGTTTTATAGTGGATACCCTCCTATCATATGGCTAACCGCCTAATTTTACCACAAGGATTTACCATCCTGAACTCATCTTCTAAAATCTTTTTAAAACCAAAAACAAAGTCTAACTTAAAGTGACTTTGCTCAGCATGTCCATGACTATGGACATGGCTATTCAAATAGTTTTCTACTCTACAGAGTGTGTACAGCTTTACCCACAAGAGATAATTTGTTTAATATGTCGACCAATACACGCTTCCATAGGTGTGTGACTAAGCAATTATCACAAGACGTTTCCAATGCTCTACCTCAAGGTTAACATGCCCACTAAGGTTTCACTTCCATTGGGTTAACCACCCGCCGGAAGCCCCCTCTTCCGCCAGGTGGGAATACTGTTTAACCAACACCCACTCAACAACATGACACACAAGACAATGAGGTATTACAAATTAATAAGCTTAGTTATGCCCATATAGGACATGTGGTAGTACGGTAGAGCTTAGCAAGATGCGGCTCATAGACCGGTCCTTAACTGACTTGGGCAACATTCGAAACCCCCAGACTCGATCAAAACAATGAATCGAGCCTATGCATCGACTTGCACCATCCACAATTATTATGCCCAAGTCTAAACTATTATATTTCTCAAGTAAAACATTTTCTAAACTGTCGAACCCGGGAACGAAGGATCCCAAATTCTCTGTGTTCATACACTAGTCCAGGATTTCCAGTGTACACAGTCACAAAAATGTTATCACAAACATATCCAGCGTGTATATTTAATAATCATAGAGTTTATTACAACCGGGCCGAGGCCAAATAAAACATTAGCGGAAGCAAAATATAATGGTAGCCACACGATCGCCACACAGTAAATCGGAATTCAGGTCGCCTAATCGCCCCGCTCCTCACCTTCGGATAGCGGTCTTCTCCTAATAATAATATTCAACAAGAGTGAGCACTACAACCGTGCTCGCAAATTACACCCAATACAGAATTTAGAATGCATGCATAAGTTATTCAAAGGAAGGTTGTAGGGTTTATTTGCATAAATCAGCATTTTTGGTTTAAATAGTTATACTAAGTTTCAAGGCATATTTTCATTACATAGCTAAAATCAGATTTTAAAATTGATCATTTTATAGTGGATAACCTCCATATGAAACATGGTGAAGGATACCCTCCTATCACAAGGCTACCCGCCCAAATTTACCACAAGGATTAACCATCCTCAAATCATGTCCAAAGTTATTTTAAAACCAAAAACAAATCTAACTTAGAGTGGCTTTGCTCAGCATGTCCATAACCGTGGACACGGCTATTCGAATAGATTTACACTCTGCAGAGGTGGTACAACTTTACCCACACGAGATAATTTGCCCGTTAAGTCGGCCAATACACACTTCCTTAGGTGTGTGACTAGGCAATTATCACAAGGCGTTTCCAATGCATTACCTCAATACCAATGTGCCCGCTAAGGTTTCACTTCCATTAGGCTAACCACCTGCCGGAAGCCCCCTCTTGCGCCAAGTGGGAATAAAGTCTAACCGACACCCACACAACAAAAATGGCATAAACAATACTGAGGTAATACAAATTATTAAGCCTGGTTCTGCCCATACAGAACATGTGGTAGTACGGTGGAGCTTTTGCAAGATGCGGCTCAAAGGCCGGTCCTTAATCTACTTGGGCAACTTTCCATAAAAACCCTGGGTCTCAGTCCTAACCAGACAGGCCCGTGCATAAACCTGCACCCACCAACGGTCCATGTTTGCCCAAGTATAAACCATTTTCTTTTATTTTTATAAGTTTTCAAAGACATTTGCAAAAGTCCACCATGACAAAGCAATGTCATAGGCTTTTTATCAATTTATGCAATTTTGGCTAAATTCTCCCAAAGTCAAATATTTCATGGTCTAAGCAATTGCTATGCATATATTTATTTTTTTAAATTCATTTGACTAAGGTTACAAGGAATTGATAATACAACAATCAAATTTGGCTATACAAAGGAATTGGAATAATTAAATATTTAAAACAGGAATTTAAAATAATTAAATACAATTATGCATGCAATAATAATTTAAAACAGGAATTAAATAATTTTAAATATTGGGGCAAAATGGTCAATGGTGTAACTTGCCTTGTTCAAATTCTGGTATTCTACTTCTTCAATAGGGTCAAGCTCTCCGAGTCGTCAAAATCTATACGCGAAAATATTCCAAATTCAAACAGAATTCAAATGAACACAAATAAATTCAAATGAAAATTCAAATTAACTCCAAATTAAATAATTTTGGTTTAGTTAGCTAGATCTTGATTTTATACAAATTTAGAAATTTGAATCACCTAAATCGGAGTTTGTATGAAGAAATACGAGTTCTGGAAGTTTAAATCTAAATTTAATTCCAAAATCAGATTTTCCAAATTTCCAATTAAATTTCTAAAGGAAATTCTATTTATTGCGCCACCGACATCAGCGATCTTGATGCCCGAGATCGACATGTGGGCCCGCACAAGATGGATCGAGTCCACAATGAGGCGCAAGTCCACTGTGGACTCGGTGCACGCAACGAAGACGAAGGGTAGTCTGCGTTGGCCTTGTATACGGCTGCCTGGCGACGCTGGCGCCGACTTGGCCGCCACGCATGCAGCGATGAGGTGGCGGCGAGGTGGCGAGCCACGCTCGGCCTTAGAGAGGGAGGCGCGGGAACCAAGGTACAGCATGGCGGTGGCGGCAAGCGAGCTCGGTGGTGCGCAAAACATTCGAGACGACATCGAGTACGATCGCTACTGGCGGCGCGAGGGCGTGGCGGAAGATGGTCGACGACGGCGAGAGGCGGCGGTGTGGTTCGATCGTTAGCGTGAAGAGAGCTCGTGACGTTCCGAGGGTGCGAGGTGCGCACTGTGTTCGCATCTTGAGGCCGGTTAGTGCGCCGAGGCGGCGAGGTTCACCGTGCGCGGCGCTAGAGGCGTGAACCTGACTTCGCCGGCGAGAGAAGAGCCAATTGCGGGCGATCGGGGAGCGAGGTGGTGTGGAGAGTTGGGGCAAAAGCTTGAGGGAGTAGAGGCGCACTGGTGCTCCCTTTTATAGGCGAGGCGAGGTCGGGATGCATACAAGATCTTTGGGCTTCGCCCAAGATCAGAAAGTGTAAGATTTTAAACCTTTTTCAATTGATTTAATTCGAGAAATTCAAATAGGCTTTAGAAAATAGTAAATGAAGTCCAAAATTTTGAGAAAATTCACGAAATTCTATGAGGCATTCGGACTTAAATAAAATAATTCCAACTTTTAGTTGGTAATAGATTTTGCACATAAATTCTTTTAGCCTTAATATACTTTAGGAAAAGTTTTTAAAATTCGTAAATTCCACAAAAATTAATAAAGTCTTATTTTAAATGAAATTGAAATTTTGGGTGTTACAAACCTACCCCCTTAAAGGGAATCTCGACCAGAGATTCAGACTTGGTCAACAAAAGGTAGGGATACTCGGCTCTCAAAACTTCTTCTCGCTCCTGTAGCTTCTTCTTCGAATGATTGCTCCACTTGAACCTTACAAGAACGAATGACTTTGCTTCGGTGACGCGTTCGCCACATCGAGAATCTTGATTGGTTGTTCCACATAGGTGAGATCTTCCTCAAGATCGATGTTCTCGGCGGTGTTTCTTCCATTGGTACTCGAGACATTTCTTTAAGCGGGATACATGGAAGACATTGTGAGCAAATGACAGAGATCTTTGGTAGTTCCAAGCGATAAGCAACTTCACCTCTTTTTGCCAAAATCTTATAGGGTCAGAAATCAAATCAGGTGCGAGTTTTCCTTTAGTCTGAAATCTCTTCACTCCTCGAGTGGAGTTACCAGATAAACAAAATCTCCTATCTCGAAGGATAGTTCTCGCCGACGATTATCGGCATAACTCTTTTGTCGGGTTTGAGCTACTTTCAGACGTTCTCTTATTGCTTTTACCTTACTTTCAGCTTCTTTTATCAATTCAGGTCCGAAGAATTGGTGTTCTCCTACTTGATCCCAAAGGAGAGGGTTCTACACTTTCTACCATACAATGCTTCAAATGGCGACATCTGTAGGCTAGCTTGAAAGCTGTTGTTGTAGGAAAATTCTGCATAGGGCAAATTCTTATCCCACTTCTTCCATAATCTATAGCACAAGCTCGAAGCATGTCTTCTAGGACCTGATTTACGTTCGCTCACCCGCCATCTGTTTGGGGATGATATCTTTGTCTTTGAAGTTGAGTCTGTTCCTAAAGCTTCATGTAGACTCTGCCAAAATTTTGAAGTGAGCTGAACCTCTGTCAGACACAATTTTCTTGGGTATACCATGTAGACAGACGATCCTCGCCATATACAATTCTGCTAACTTATTGCTTCGTAAGTGGTCTTGATTGGAATAAAATGAGCCACTTTTGTTAATCGGTCAATTATTACCCAAATGGAATCACAACTGATTGGGTCCTAGGTAGTCCGGTGATAAAATCCATACCAATCTCCTCCCATTTCCACTCGGAATTGGTAATGGTTGTAACAATCCGGCGAGTCTCGATGTTACGCCTTAACACGCGACATACATCACAACGTGCAACAAACTCGCGATCTCTCGCTCATACTAACCCACCAATACTTTTCCTTGTGATCCCGGTACATCTTGGTACTCCGGGATGAATAGAGTAAGGTGATTCATGAGCTTCTTTCGAATCGGTTATGCGGTTTCATGATGTTTAGGTACACGATGCGGTTGCCAAACCATCTTGTGCCTGCTCATCTTGAGAAAACTCGGGCTTTGCCTCTTCTCATGTTCTTCATGATTTCTTTGATGTCTTCGTCTTCTAGCCGTTTTTCTCGATCGACTTTGTATGGTTGGTTGGACTTCCACTGTGTTGATACTGACCTTGATGACAATTTCAGTTCGGATGCTTTAGTTCTTCATACAATTCTGGTTGATTTTCTTGAACTAACACCATGTTGCAGTATGTCTTCCTACTCAGAGCATCTGCTACCACATTGGCTTTACCCGGGTGATAATGAATTCCAAGGTCATAATCCTTTATCAGCTCTAACCATCTTCTTTGCCTGAGATTAAGATCTGACTGGGTAAAGATATATTTCAAACTCTTATGATTTGTGAAAATCTCACAGCGGTTACCAATGAGATAATGCCGCCAGATTTTCAAAGCATGCACAATTGCCGCTAACTCTAAATCATGAGTTGGATAATTTCCTTCATGTGGCCTTAACTGACGAGATGCATAAGCCACAACCTTTCCTTCTGCATCAAGTACACATCCTAGCCTCAAGCGATCGTCCTGAAAAACTTCAAAATCCTTACGTATATCCGGTAAGACTAGCACCGTGCGAGACTAATCTTTTCTTGAGCTCTTGGAAACTATGTTCACATGCACTTGTCCATTCAAATTTCTTTTCCTTCTTCAGAAGTTGAGTCATGGGTTTGGCGATCTTGGAGAAACTTTCAATGAATCTGCGGTAGTACCCAGCTAATCCGAGAAAACTTCTCACTTCTGTGACAGACTTGGGTTGCTTCCAATCCATTACAGCTTCAACTTTTGAGGGATCTATTGCAACTCCTCCTGCTGACACAATGTGTCCAAGAAAAGCCACTTGACTGAGCCAAAATTCACTTTTGCTAAGTTTGGCATAAAGCTGGTGTTCTCGAAGTTTGCCCAAAATAATTCTGAGATGTTTGTCATGCTCTTCCATATCTCTCGAATAGATGAGAATATCATCTATGAATACCACCACAAACTTATCCAAGAATTCCATGAACACTTTGTTCATCATATTCATGAAATAAGCAGGGGCATTTGTTAGTCCAAATGACATCACTGTGAACTCGCATATCCATATCCGTGGTGAAGGTCGTCTTGAATATCTTCCTGGTCGATTTTTAGCGATGGTAGCGACCTCAAATCAATTTTGGAGAAAACACTGGCTCCTTTAAGTTGATCAAGCGGATCATCTATCCTAGGTAACTGTACTTGTTTTTGATTGTTACCTCGTTGAGTGATCTATAGTCCACACACATTCTCATACTATTGTCTTTCTTTTTGACAAATAATACTGGAGCTCCCCAAGGCGATGAACTCGGTTGAATGTAACCTTTACTCTGTAGTTCTTCGATCTGCTTCTTCAACTCTGCTAGATCGTTTGCGGCATTCAGTAGGGTCGCTTCAAATTGGAGCGAGTTCACAGGACTAAGTCAATTAAGAACATTATGTCCCGGTCCGGTGGCATACTGGGTAAGTCCTCCGGAAAAACATCTGGATATTCTTGTACCACGGGTATATCTTCCAGTTTCACTTCCTTTAAAGCTGGTCAAGATAGGACTTCTTTTCATAGAAGTCTTGGGTTGGAACTCTCTTGAAATCCCTTGTTCATTGGTGAGGTTGATAGATCTACTAGCACAATCTATCACCTTACGATTTTTGGCAAGCCAGTCCATTCCAAGAATTACGTCCAATCCTTGCGAGCGCAGGACTATTAAGTTGGCCGAGAAAGTTACTCGGAGATTTCAAAGGTAAGATTTGGACAGAATAAACTAGCCCTCATTTACGAGCAGGGAATGGATTAACATGGGCTTAACTAAGGGGAGGTAGATAACCCATATTTTCCACAAACTTATTTGACACAAAAGAATGCGAAGCTCGGAATCAAATAAAGCGATCTTTGGTCTTGAGTTGACAAGGAACATACCAAGAACAACATCCGGTCTTTGCATAGGCTTCCTCTGCGGTGGCGTGATTCACGTCCCTTCATGAATGACCGGTGGTCTTGAGGGACCGCCGGAGGCCAAACTCCGGAGTTGTCTTGACGGGGTGGCGTCACTGCTTCTTGGGACACTTATTGGCATAGTGACCCAACTTCGTTGCGTGAAAGCAAGTGATTCTCGCCGTGGAAATAGGCAAGCCTGCTGGGCCGACCTCGGATGAACTACTACGGAATCCGGAAGTATTGGGCGCGAATCGGCTGGGCTGGAACTCTCGGTGTAGTAGTCTGGAATCTCCCACGCCGAGGTGGTGAGGCCGATCGAGAAAGCGAGGCTTGGGCGATCCTCTGAGTTAAACTTCGAGCCGCCATCCTCCGCTTGCGATTCTCCATTTCGATGTTTGCCTTCTGGCGTATGGCCTTATTTACCAAGCTGAAAGTCGGTAAAATCACGAGAAATCAAGCGAGCAGAGAGTTCGTCGTTCAACCCTTCGTAAATCGCTCTTGCTGTCTTCATCTCTGGCTACATCCTCGGGGGCATAGCGAGCAAGTTGGTTAAACTTATGCGAGATACTCACGACCGAGCGGTTTCCTTGGCGGCGAGCGAAACTCCTTCTTTTCAAGGTAATCATGCGGATGGAATGTGAGATCGGCGGAAAGCTTGCATGAACTCATCCCAAGTGATTTCTTGGGCATTAGCATGGGACATCTTTGAAATTATCCCACCATTCGATGCGGGACCCATCAATTGATGAGAGGCAAACAAAACTCTCTCACGATCGTGCATTGAGCAATATCCGACTTCTTTCCAATGACCTGAGCCAATCATCCGCGTCTATGGGTTCCGTGCTACTAGAAAACGTTGGCGGACGCATCCTCATGAACTCTGACAAAGTTACTCTTGCGGGAGGTGGAGGAGCATGATAAGTCATTAGCGCTTGGGTATTCCGATTCTTTGTGAAGGTGGGCTAGCAACTCAATCGATGAGTCGATTGGCCATCATTTAGCGCCGATCGGGAGCTTGATTGGAGGAGGTGGTGGTACATTGAGCTGGGTTTTCTTGATATTCGGTATTCTCATTTCCTTGCCCTCTAGCACTGACACTTCCGGTGCGGGTGGTCACCATCTTGATGAACTCTTCACAGATTAGACAAGAGAGACAGGAATTATAAGAGTATAGATCTAAAATAGCCCAAATTCAACAAACACAAGACAAGAACATTTCATCAAAATAATTTATTTTTATTTTATTAATTCATTATGGCTACTACAAAGGTTTGGTAGCTCATAATTCGCAACTAAAGGAGAAATTTAAGGTCAAATCTATGGTGTTATTGGGGTATAATCTGGCTCACTAGAACTAGCCTCGCCTTCCTTGTAGGAGGCCGTTCTTGATCTGCGATCTTCAACTTTTCTTACGCATCTTGTAATTTTACTTGCGGGAGAGCGGCTCATCTAGTGTATTCCGTAGGCATAATCCATGGCTCGGCGAGATCCACGATGAGTGAGATCGGGGCGATCTTCATCTCTAGTTGAGCGAAAAGCACTTTGTCATCTTAGGGTTGGGATGTGCATTGGGTAATAGTGGAACCCAGTCTTGTTGAGGCGGTGATCGTAGATGTAGCGAAGTCTGCGGGTTGCTTCCTGGCGCATCTGGATGCCTTGGCGAAGGTGTCTCGTCGCATTGGGGCATCGAAGGCGTGGAAGTCGTGTTCGGCGATAGATTGGAGTAAAGGATCACCTCTACTCTCCACCGTTCTGATTTCCCACCTTATACTTGTATCCTTGATCGTCGGTCTTTCTTCAAAGTCCAAATCTCTGCATCATCTTCCGAGAATGGCGGCCCAATGACCAAAAAGACTCCATGGGAAATGGCATTGAACTTGACCATCTACAATTTTTGAAAAGGAGATGAGTTAGTAAATAATTTTTCAAGAGAAAAGTTGAGAAATGACTCGAGAATACCAAGTTATTTTTGATTTTCAAAATAAATCCTTAAGGGTTTGATTTCCTTCTAGGTCACGACCTACGATCAATATGGCTCGATACCACTTTTGTCGAACCGGGAGCGAAGGATCCCAAATTCTCGTGTTCATACACTAGTCCGAGATTTCCGGTGTACCACAGTCACAAAAATGTTATCACAAACATATCCAAATGTATATTTAATAATCATAGAGTTTATTACAAGCTGGGGCGGAGGCCAAATAAAACATTAAGCGGAAGCAAAATATAATGGTAGCCACACGATCGCCACGAGCAATAAATGCGGAGGTCGCCGCCTAATCGTCCCTCCTCACCTACGGATAGCGGTCTTCTCTGAATAATAATATTCAGCAAGAGTGAGCACTACAAGCTGTGCTTAAATTACACCAAATACGTAATTTAGAATGCATGCATAAGTTATTCAAAGGAAGGTTGTAGGGTTTATTTGCATAAATCAGCATTTTTGGTTTAAATAGTTATACTAAGTTTCAAGGCATATTTTCATTACATAGCTAAAATCAGATTTTAAAATTGATCATTTTATAGTGGATAACCTCCATATGAAACATGGTGAAGGATACCCTCCTATCACAAGGCTACCCTTAAATTTACCACAAGGATTAACCATCCTCAAATCATGTCCAAAGTTATTTTAAAACCAAAAACAAATCTAACTTAGAGTGGCTTTGCTCGGCATGTCCATAACAGTGGACACGGCTATTCGAATAGATTTACACTCTGCGGTGGTACAACTTTACCCACACGAGATAATTTGCAGTTAAGTCGGCCAATACACACTTCCTTAGGTGTGTGACTAGGCAATTATCACAAGGCGTTTCAATGCATTACCTCAATACCAATGTGCCCTAAGGTTTCACTTCCATTAGGCTAACCACTGCAGGAAGCCCCTCTTGCGCCAAGTGGGAATAAAGTCTAACCGACACCCACACAACAAAATGGCATAAACAATACGAGGTAATACAAATTATTAAGCACGGTTCGCCCATGAAACATGTGGTAGTCTGGTGGAGCTTTTGCAAGATGCGGCTCAAAGGCCGGTCCTTAATCTACTTGGGCAACTTTCCATAAAACCACAGGTCTCGATCCTAACAGACGAGGCAGTGCATAAACCTGCACCCACCAACGGTCCATGTTTGCCCAAGTATAAACCATTTTCTTTTATTTTTATAAGTTTTCAAAGACATTTGCAAAAGTCCACCATGACAAAGCAATGTCATAGGCTTTTTATCAATTTATGCAATTTTGGCTAAATTCTCCCAAAGTCAAATATTTCATGGTCTAAGCAATTGCTATGCATATATTTATTTTTTTAAATTCATTTGACTAAGGTTACAAGGAATTGATAATACAACAATCAAATTTGGCTATACAAAGGAATTGGAATAATTAAATATTTAAAACAGGAATTTAAAATAATTAAATACAATTATGCATGCAATAATAATTTAAAACAGGAATTAAATAATTTTAAATATTGGGGGCAAAATGGTCAATGGTGTAACTTGCCTTGTTCAAATTCACAGTATTCTACTTCTTCAATAGGGTCAAGCTCTCCTGAGTCGTCAAAATCTATCTGTGAAAATATTCCAAATTCAAGCAAATTCAAATGAACACAAATAAATTCAAATGAAAATTCAAATTAACTCCAAATTAAATAATTTTGGTTTAGTTAGCTAGATCTTGATTTTATACAAATTTAGAAATTTGAATCACCTAAATCGGAGTTTGTATGAAGAAATACGAGTTCTGGAAGTTTAAATCTAAATTTAATTCCAAAATCGGATTTTCCAAATTTCCCGAATTAAATTTCTAAAGAAAATTCTATTTATTGCGGTGACATCAGCCGATCTTGTGCCGAGATCGACATGTGGGCCTATACAGTATGGGTGAGTCCACAAGACGCAAGTCCACGATGGAATCGGTGCCTTGCTGATCGAAGGGTAGTCATGCTGCGTTGCCTTGTAGGCTTTATTTAGCCACCTGTGGCCCGACGGGCCGCACATGCGCATGCAGCGATGAGTGGCGCCGAGGTGGCAGAGCCACGTCGGCCGCCGAGAGAGGCGCTTCGGGAACCAAGGTCACAGCGCATGGCGGCGGCGAGCTCCGGTGAGTCGCAAAACATTCGAGAGGCGATCATCGAGTACGATCGCTACTGGCGGCGAGGGCGTGGCGGGAAGATGGTCGGCGGCAGCGAGGCGGCGGTGTGGTTCGATCGTTAGCGGCGAAGGAGCTCGGCGACGTTAGAAATGCGAGTGCGCGCGCGAGTTCGTGATCTTGGCCGAGGCGGTGGAGTGCGATCGAGCGGCGGGAGGTTCACCGGTGGCGGCGCTAGAGCGGCGAACCTGACTCGGCGGCGAGAGAGAAGAGCCAATGCGGGCGGCCCAGGAGCGAGGAGGTGTGGAGAGTTGGGGCAAAAGCTTGAGGAGTAGAGCGCACTGGTGCTCCCTTTTATAGAGGCGGCGAGGCGGGATGCGCCGATCTTGGGCTTGGCCCGATCTTTATGTGAAGATTTTAAACCTTTTTCAATTGATTTAATTCGAGAAATTCAAATAGGCTTTAGAAAATAGTAAATGAAGTCCAAAAATTTTGAGAAAATTCACAGAAATTCTATGAGGCATTCTGGACTTAAATAAAATAATTCCAACTTTTAGTTGGTAATAGATTTTGCACATAAATTCTTTTAGCCTTAATATACTTTAGGGAAATGTTTTTAAAATTCCAGAAATTCCACAAAAATTAATAAAGTCTTATTTTTAAATGAAATTGAAATTTTGGGCTGTTACATAAACTCTCTATGGTACAACAATACCAAAGACTCAATTTAAAACTAGTTTGACTAATTTGGCTAAACTCCCCAAATTTAAGATTTTGATCTATGCATTGACTAATCATATAATTATTTTCAAATTTTTATTTGACTAAGGTGTCAAGGAAATAATAACTCAAATAACAATATTGGCCATACAAAGGAATTGGAATAACTAGGAATTTTAAAACAGGAATTAAAATAAATGAATAAAATTATGCATGTAATAGTAATTTAAAATATAATTAAATACTTTAAAATAATAGCAACAACATGATCAAGGGTATAACTTGCCTTGCTCGAAGTACTGATAATCTAACTCTTTAGAAGGGTCGGGCTCTTCGGAGTCGTCGAAATCTAGACGTGAAAATAGGCTAAATTCAAATAATAATCAAATAAATTAAAATGAACATTAAAATTAAATCAAAATTAAATAATTTTAGTTTAGTTAGCTATATCTTGAATTTATATAAATTTAGAAATTTGATTCACCTAATTTGGAGTTCGTATGAAGAAATACGAGCTCTTGGAAGTTTTAAATCTAAACAAAACCCTAATTTTAGATTTTTTTGTTGTTTTTTTGAATTATTTTTCTAAAGGAAATTCAAATTATTGTGCATGCTGACGTCAGCGTACGAAAATTCGAATTTTAGACAAATTCTTTTTCTTAAGAAAAAATGCTTTGAGTCTATGACATGTGGACCCCGCCATCAAAGACTAGGTCCACGACGGTGAACCAGTCCACGGTGGACTCAGCTCACAGAAGAGTAAACGGGGTACACTGCTGGCGCTTGCGACGCTGGCGACCACACTGGCCGACTAGGTGTAATACCGAAAGTGATTGACTTATTAGAAGAAGTTTGAAAGAGGAGCTAATCGAAAAACGTAATCATCTTTTCACGGGGTTTTACGTGATTTCACGGCAACTGGGCTGGGCCACGGCCGGGAGGGGCCCATGTGGTGGCCGGCCATAATAGGGGTTCCCACCCCAAACCCTAAACTCCACATTTCTCTCCCCCTCCCCCCTTTGGAGCCGCCGCCCCCCCTTCCCCCTTGCTGTGCACCGCGTTGTACGTCGATTTTGGGTAAGATGCGTTCGTTTTTTGACCTGTCCATCTGTTAAAAAGTTGTAGGTATTATTCTTAGCTTTCCATAGCCACCGAGATCACGTGATTCCTCCTTACGGTTTAGGAGATATTATTTTTTTAGTGCGCGCTGTTCTGTCTGTCTGACGAGAAGGATCTGTCGGCTTGATCCAAGGTTTTGATTTAGTTAGAAGCATTTCCAGAACCTCCACCCAAATAAGTTATTGTAGCCCTTTAAATTATCTTTCAAATCTGGTAAAGATCATTTCCATTGGATCTGTATAATGAAAGTTATGATATTTTATTTACCACTGTTCTGAATTCTGGGCAGATAAATGTTAGCGTTTTCATCTATTGTTTAGACTACTGTAGAGGCCGAATCTGGAGTTTTGCCCTTCTAGAGTTTTATTCCTGGGAACGTTAGCTTTCTTTTGGAACCGAGATCAGGAAAATCCGATCTGTAGTTTGGGAGATATGAATTTTTGATTACGAACTGTCCGGTCTGTCTAAAAACTGAGGTCAGTAGGTTTGTCCCTCGGTTTTGTTCAAATTATGGGCCGAATCAGAACCTTCACGCAACTAAGTTATTTTAGCCCTTAAAATTATATTTCCAAGATGATAAGAATCATTCTCATTGGATCAATAGGTTGAAAGTTACGCCGTTTTCTTTATCTCTGATCTGTATTCTGGACAGACGTAGATGGGATGTGTTTAGCTGATAATTAGCCTCTGTTTTGGCCGAATCAGGGGATTCCGTCAACTATTGTTTTGTATCCTGATCTGTTAAGATTCAGTGAGCACTGGTTTCAGGTCTTTTAGAGTTACAGATAATTAATGGTGAATTTTCTCGTACCGCTGCTCAAAAGGGCTGAAATCTGGCTGAATAGTTTATTTTCATTTTGGGTCTATGCGGTATATTGGATAGTCAGGGGTTATTGTAGAACTCCGGTAGCAGTGTTATATCGTTGTTCTTATTTTGGGAACATGCTTGTGTAGGCGGCGAGGCATCATGTGTGGGAACACCTCCGATGCCTACTAACGAGTCACAACGCCAAAGGCAAATCTTGTATGTTAGCGGTGTTGAATTCAAAGGAATGCATAATGATATGTTGTTTACATGAATGTTCTTGTGCTTTGTTCATGGTGTTGATATCTGCAAGTGACTAGTGTGGCCTTATTGGTACATTATGTTGAGTGTGAATACATACTTATACTTGTTTACACATGTTGTTGAATGCCATGTGTCTTTTCCACTAATGTGTGTTATTCATTCATACCATGAGAAATCATCATGTTCATTCATAAAATTCATTATGACCACGAAGTGGATTCTTTTAGTAAGTCCCATCAATTCCAAGTATGGGCATTTGAAAGACCCATCAATTCCAAAGATGGGCATTTGAAAACCCACCATTCCAATGTGGGTAGTGTTGACCACCATTCCAATGTGGCAACTTGGACACCGTGTAAACGTTCTTCATACGGTGATTGGGTCCCCGTGCTTTGTGAAGTACGGGCTTAAGTGAACACCGACGGGTGTATCACTCGCTATCTGCAGTATATCACGATCGATAAGTCCATACCTTCAATGCATTCTTACATTTCATCCATTCATGTATTCATTCCATACGTACATGTATGTGTTCCAATAATTGTTCGTAATTCAAGCGAATGGTGTTGTCCACTCCATGCTTGATTATTCTTGTTTAGTACTTGCCGAGTCTTGACTCACCCTTGCTTTGTATGTTTTAATTAGGTAATTGAGGAGGACGACAAGATGATTTGGTGGGGTAGTTCAAGACACTACACTTCACTTTTATCCAATCGAACAATTATTCTTGCCATTCGGTCAAGTCAAATTGTTGAAATAAGTTCCAGATTGTAATAATCCTATGTTAGTATCGATTGACTATTCGTGGTATTATGACCGTTTATCCATTCTTTACCATGATTCTAGTGATCGTTCATTGTCTTTCCTTAGGAATTTATGTTGATTGAATCTGGATAATCTAGTTTTAATGCTATGCTTAGTAGTTTGATAGGTTTGCGTGACATTTTGGCTTCCTAATAGCCAGGGTGTTACAGTTGGTATCAGAGCGGGCTTTAGGTCCGTGGTTCATTCAAACATATTAAATTGACACCTTGTGCACATTAGGAGGGTTGGGTAAAATGTTGCTTCGCATTTCAATTGTGGTGACTCGAGTATTGAGTCGTTGTTAAATTGTGTTGTGCTATGATGTGTTAATCCATGATATGATGTGATAACCTCTATCTATGAAATTATTCTATGATCGTCATGAGATGATCCGATATATATATATATATATATATTCATAATTGATTGCATTAGTTATGCGTTTCGCTAGCGGGCGTTGATCAGTTCAGTTCGTGGTTGATGTCCTGGGTTTTGCCAGGCTACACCACTATTTGTAGTATGATATTAGAGAGCTTCTTAACTCTGTTCCATAAGCTCTGTATTGAGCATGAGCTCATTGATGAACTTGTTGCCTTTCTCGAACTGATATCTGGTTTCCTGGTTGTGGTTCCTGGCAGTTCGTGAATTCTTTTGAAATTGGGGTTTTAATGAAGAAGGCAAGCTCCAGCAGTTCTCTGATTCGTTCTTTGAAACAAACGTTGCCCTTTCGACTATTGTGATATTTCTTCTCCACGTGAGCATAGTTCAAATGCAAGATTCCTCTTTTCACAAAAGACTTGTTTTACCCCTATTGGGGAAATTTAACTCATTCGTTCGTTTGGAATCTCGGTATTGGAAGACTTCTTTTGCAAGTTCTTTATCAAGTGTGTATTGATCTTGCATATTTCTCTTGGGCTGCTTTAGTAAGTCGTTCTCTTCCTTGATTTTCGAATTTGACAAATTCTTGTCCGGTGGCGATTGATGAATTTCTCTTGGGTTCATGATTTTGGTAGACGAGTTTAAATATGCCTTTAATGGTACTCCGAAAACATTATTATTTTTCGAGTGTCGAATTGCTTTTACTACGAATGATCTTTGTAAATTGGCAACATTGATATTTTCATGGTTGTTCTTTCTTTCTCATTAGAAAAGAGCGACTCATTTACTCGTTTGATGGTTTGCCTAATGAGAATTCTTGTTGCAAGTTCGTTAACACGAGAAAGCATTGGCTCAATGTATTCCTTTTGGAACCCTCTGCTTGTTGAAATTTGATGCATCTCTTTTCTGAAGAAAAACGTTAAAACCCTTTTGGAGTGCTTGGTTATGCTTAAGTCGGGGGTTGCACCCAAACAAAGATTGTGGGCTACGGGTTTCTATTAGACCCTATTTGTTTTTTAAAAAAAAAAGTTTCTTGCCTTTACGTTGTTGAGCTCTCATTCTTTGTTTGTGAGCGTTATTCTTGACAAGATCGTTCTCTTTATGTTAGCCCTATCTCTCTTGTTGATAAGGGCGGCTCGGTTATCCGTTTGACAGTTCGGAGAATGCAAATTTCCTTTCACAAAGTTCATTGAAGAAATTTCGACTATGTTCATTTCTTTGGAATATTTGGAGTGTTGGAGTTTAGAACCTCCCTTTGAAAAGAAAAGTGTCGAAACCCCCTTTCACTAGAGTTTTGTAGTGCTGGGTGTGACGTTTGTTCAACTTAGTGGTTTTCGTACCAGAATTCTTTTCTAGAACAAGTTGTTATTACAATTCCATTTGATGCTGAAAATTTTTATGACCCGATTTGTCATGTTTCCTTTAGAAGGTTTATTGACACGATCAGTAATGTGAGGGTAAGGTTGATTCTTTTATAGAGAAAGAAGAAGTTTGACCACCTTTCTTGATGTTTCAAAATGATTCAATTTCGAGTTTTGTGTTCATGACCTATTGGAGGTCCCAGATAATTATGATAAACAAAGTTTGCCACGTAAAACGATTTGTTGCGGAGTTATAATGGTTCTTCAGTGATGCGAGCGTTTTGATCTTGAATGCTCGTTGTTCTTATCTGTAAAGATCCGACATTCTCTTCTTGTGAGGCTCATGTTTTCAATTGTGGACTCCACCTAGGTTCAATGAGTTCATTGCCTAAATTTTCTGCCCTTTTCACTCAAAAGATTTCGAGTTTCAATCGTAATGCCGTTTTCTTATCGGTTGTTATTTGCTATATCTTCTGAGGAATGTGTTCCCTCAACCACGAACTTAGTTTTCGTTTTCCAAGATCACCTTTAGCAGAATATTTCTTTTGGTTTCTTGGCCGCCGTGGTGAGCAACGCTTTCCTGTATGAATGAACTTGTTTTTGTTCGCCTCTTCCTTTTGAGAAAGGATCACAATTTTGTGTTGCGAATTGTTTGCAAGGTGAAAGTTTGGCAACTGTTTGGTGGTGGATGAGTAATCGTAGCGATGATACTTTGCTACCAAGCTATCGGAGGAGTAGTAGAATGTGAAATGGTTTTGATCTGTATCCCTTGGAGGGAAATTGATTCACCTGAGATGTTTGACTTCGAAGTAAGTCTGAAAAGTGTTACGGCTGATTAACACCTGGTATAGTGAAATTCTAGAACTTCAATTCAGGATAGAAAGGTTGGTGATTATCGGAGGTATGGAAACCTTCATTGAATTTTTAGAGTAACGCAATTGGATAGCATTGCGAGATGGTGTGGGTGATTTCTGATGATGTCAATGAGTGAGTATGTTAGAATGGTGGTAATGTTGGAGATTTAATTCGATGATTTCACTATCAGTTATAAGAGCAATCTGTTGTAGAGGTTTTGGAAGTTAAATGGGCCTTGCATTCGTTTATGCTAGACCTTTGGTCACGTCTTGATTGTGTGTATAGAGGGTGGAATAAATGAGTTTCCGAACATGTTTATGCTAGGACCCTTTTGAAGCGATACATTAGCATGCGTCTTGGACGATTCTCGAGTTGTTCTTGAAAATTTGAGGTAATGTGATTGTGCGGTATCTATCATGTGGCGCTTTGGGTGCCTTTAATCAAATTAAGGTTGAATAGTAGAACGAGATGTCTAGAGCAATCGAAAAAATCAATGGAGTCTCTCCACCATGGTGTGGATGATGTATTTCAGTTTGAGCATAATTTGATAATGTTCAATTAAGAGGTTTAATCTCTTGAGGTATGCGATGAATTAATTCCAATATTGAGAGAAGTTTTACTCCTCGAAGAAGCGGAAGAAAGGATGTTTCCTCGGAAAATGATGCGTTTCCTTACTTCGTTTGGGTTTTGTCTTTGTTGATAAGTGTTTTCAGCACTTTGAGTTGGGGCCGTGTTGGCATGGTGAATCTTTCCAGTTCGATCGAGTAAAAAAATATTTGATTTGAGTATTCAAGCAAATTTCTCTTTTAGTTTCCGTGGTGTTCTTTATAAATTGATTCATTGGAAGTGGAATTGCTTTCTTGATGAATAGTCATATTTGGGATTTAACCTTTTGGTGAAGAGTTAACATTGCGTGGTTGCGATGAGAACTCTCTATTTTTCAGCTTGGATTCTCTTCATTTCCTAGTAGAAGAAATTAGGAAGTCGGCTTATCGCTTTGACCGTCACGGTACATACGCGAAGCATAGCGTAAGGTGCGTCTTTGGTCTTGAAGAAGCGGCGGGACCATTCAAAGTTTGAGATTAAGTTAAACACGTTGACCATCGAGTAAGGTCTTACCTTGATCCTCTTCGATGAGTGTACCTAGAAAGTTCAAGTTGATTGTTAGGTCGACGTTGCTTCACATCTTTGCTTTGTGGTTTCTCTATTCCGAGAGAGAGCCACTTGGGAGATAGAGTCTCGCATGCGCGGCGATATCGAACCGTTTGTTTACAGTACAGGTTAAATCCGTTGATTTCAACTCCTTGAAATTGGTTACGTATTAGTTGCGGTTAGAATTCGAGTCGAATTCGTTAAGGGGAAGAATGTAATACCGAAGGTGATTGACTTATTAGAAGAAGTTTGGAAGAGGAGCTAATCGAAAACCGAATCATCTTTTCACCGGGGTTTTACGTGATTTCACGGCAACTGGGCTCAGGCCACGACCGGGAGGGCCCATGTGGTGTCCGCCATAAGAGGGGTTCCCCCCCAAACCCTAAACTCCACATTTCTCTCCCTCCCCCTTTGGAGCCGCCCCCCCTTCCCCTTGCTGTGCACCGCCTTGTACGTCGATTTTGGGTAAGATGCGTTCATTTTTTGTCCTGTCCATCTCTTAAAAAGTTGTAGGTATTATTCTTAGCTTTCCATATCCACCGATATCACGTGATTCCTCCTTACGGTTTAGGAGATATTATTTTTTTAGTGCGCGCTGTTCTGTCTGTCTGACGAGAAGGATCTGTCGGCTTGATCCTAGGTTTTGATTTAGTTAGAAGCATTTCCAGAACCTCCACCCAAATAAGTTATTGTAGCCCTTTAAATTATCTTTCAAATATGGTAAAGATCATCTCCATTGGATCTGTATAATGAAAGTTATGATATTTTCTTTACCACTGTTCTGAATTCTGGGCAAATAAATGTTAGCGTTTTCATCTATTGTTTAGACTACTGTAGAGGCGGAATGTGGGGTTTTGCCCTTCTAGAGTTTTATTCCTGGGAACGTTATCTTTCTTTTGGAACCGAGATCAGGAAAATCCGATCTGTAGTTTGGGAGATATGAATTTTTTATTACGAACTGTCCGGTCTGTCTGAAAACTGAGGTCAGTAGGTTTGTCCCTCGGTTTTGTTCAAATTAGGGGCCGAATCAGAACCTTCACCCAACTAAGTTATTTTAGCCCTTAAAATTATATTTCTAAGATGATAAGAATCATTCTCATTGGATCAATAGGTTGAAAGTTACGCCATTTTCTTTATCTCTGATCTGTATTCTGGACAGACGTAGATGGGATGTGTTTAGCTGATAATTAGCCCTCTGTTTTGGCCGAATCAGGGGATTCTATCAACTAATGTTTTGTAGCCTGATCTGTTAAGATTCAGTGAGCACTGGTTTCAGGTCTTTTAGAGTTACAGATAATTAATGGTGAATTTTCTCGTACCGCTGCTCAGAAGGGCTGAAATCTGGCTGAATAGTTTATTTTCATTTTGGGTCTATGCGGTATATTGGATAGTCAGGGGTTATTGTAGAACACCGGTAGCAGTGTTATATCGTTGTTCTTATTTTGGGAACATGCTTGTGTAGGCAGCGAGGCATCATGTGTGGGAACACCTCCGTTGCCTACTAACGAGTCACAACGCGAAAGGCAAGTACTGTATGTTAATTGGTGTTGAATTCAAAGGAATGCATAATGATATTTTGTTTACATGAATGTTCTTGTGCTTTGTTCATGGTGTTGATATACTGCAAGTGACTAGTGTGGCCTTATTGGTACATTATGTTGAGTGTGAATACATACTTATACTTGTTTACACATGTTGTTGAATGCCATGTGTCTTTTCCACTAATGTGTGTTACTCATTCATACCATGAGAAATCATCATGTTCATTCATAAAATTCATTATGACCACGGAAGTGGATTCTTTTTGGTAAGTCCCATCAATTCCAGTATGGGCATTTGAAAGACCCATCAATTCCAGTATGGGCATTTGAAAACCCACCATTCCAATGTGGGTAGTGTTGACCACCATTCCAATGTGGCAACTTGGACACCCGTTTGAAACGTTCTTCATACGGTGATTGGGTCCCCGTACTTTGTGAAGTACGGGCTTAAGTGAACACCGACGGGTGTATCACTCGCTATACCGGTATATGCAGTCGATAAGTCCATACCTTCAATGCATTCTTATATTTCATCCATTCATGTATTCATTCCATACGTGCATGTATGTGTTCCAATAATTGTTCGTAATTCAACTGAATGGTGTTGTCCACTCCATGCTTGATTATTCTTGTTTAGTACTTGCTGAGTCTTCGACTCACCCTTGTTTTGTATGTTTTAATTAGGTAATTGAGGAGGACGACAAGATGATTTGGTGGGGTAGTTCGGCACACTACACTTCACTTTTATCCAATCAGAACAATTATTCTTGCCATTCAGTCAAGTCAAATTGTTGAAATATGTTCCAGATTGTAATAATCCTATGTTAGTATCGATTGACTATTCGTGGTATTATGACCGTTTATCCATTCTTTACCATGATTCTAGTGATCGTTCATTGTCTTTCCTTAGGAATTTATGTTGATTGAATCTGGATAATCTAGTTTTAATGCTATGCTTAGTAGTTTAATAGGTTTGCGTGACATTTTGGCTTCCGAATAGCCAGGGTGTTACACTAGGATCCTAGGGCGAACGTGGCGCCGAGGTGGCACCAACGTGGCGTACACGTGGGCATGCCACGCAGGCCCAAGGAGCGCCGTCTCACCGGTGCTACGTGCCATGGCGAGCCATGTGGAGGTGCGCAAAATGTTCAGGGCGACTCGTTGAACCTGATGCTTACCGAAGATGCGAGAGGGCGCAACGGAATGGTCGACGACGACGAGGTTTGGCGGCGGCGAGTTTAGGTTGACGGCGGCGACGGTGCTTGTAACATCCCAATTTTCCAAGCTGTAAAAATCTTTTGATTAGTTAATAGTTGGACAATACACCATTTGAATTTTTATTGAATTTTATTTTAAGCTTAATATGGACTTTGAACATCAAAATAATTTAATATGATTAATCTCAACATCGATTAATCCCAACATCAACAATTGTCAAAACCATTTTACCTGGATTCTATGTGCTTGGATATATTTTCTAGATTTTTCTGAGTTCATTTGCTATTTTCTAATTGCTATTTCGATTTTCTGGTATTTTCTCAAATGAAAAATCATTTAAAATCTCTGAACAAGATCTTGGGCCAAAACCCATCCATGTTTGGTGCGGCCCGACCTTTCAGACCGACCTCTACACCTCTGCTCGTTTGCGTGCCTTCGCGCCCGCATCCGCGTACAGGTCCCGAGTGCCGACGAGACGAGTGCCAGGCTCAAGGCCATTGCTAGGTGGGCCCCGTCGGGTCGTCGTCTCCGAGTTGGCTTCTTCTCCGCGTGAGGCAGCGCCGTGTCTGCCATTACCGCCTCTTGAGCTCAATCCGACAAAATGGATTCCCCAACTAAAATTTCCTGAATTTTGCTACCAAATCATATCTCCGATTCTCCCGCACCCGTATCTACTTTCAATCGGGACGAAAGCAAACTCTATCTCGTGATTCAAAAAGAGTCCAAGATAATCCCGATTTGGGGATTCCCAAATATGTGCCGCCTCAACCCTATAAAGACATCCTAGGGTTCGCCCTTGCCCCCGCACCTCAGAAACCTAAACCATTATACCCCGAGAGCTCGAGCGCTGCCGCAATCCAAGTTCTAGGGTTTTATGTTGGAGTTTGTTTTCTTTGAATTGCACCACCACCAGTGATGCCACGTCGACGTTGAGCAAACCGTCGGGTCCGCGGTCACCAAAGCTACCTCGTGCACCCTTCCCCGCTGCCGGAGCTTCATTGGAGCCCCCGTCCGACCAAGGCCGAAGGTCCTCTGCTGCTTTGAGCCCACCAACCACCGCTGCTGTGGGTTTCGCGCATCGATAAGGGTGTCATCGATAAGTGAGACGCCGCCGTTCGTCGGCGACCGTTGGAACCCGAGCCCCGCCCCTCGCCGTCGTCCTCGTCAGCCTCCACCTCAGCGCCAGTGTCAACTCTGTGCATATGTGTCGTCAACGTGGCACCAGATCAGCGCCCATGTGTCGTATGTGTGGTACGGTCCATCGTTATCAGCTTCAACCAGCTTGGTGAACTTGGTCCACCGTGAGCCGTGAGACTGACATGTGGTCCCCACATGTTAGAATTGTTTTATCTTTTTTCGAAAATTCCTTCGCTGACGTCGGCATTGAGTAATAATCCAATTTTTCAATAAAAAAAATTTTGGAAATTTCAGACATTCCAATTTAGGGTATTTTATTGAGTTTTGATCTTCCAAAGCCCAAATCTTCTTCATCCAAACTCCGATTGAGCCCATTCAAATTTCTAAATTCATCTAAGTTTGAGTTCTATTTATTTATATTTTTTTATATTTTGGAGTTTGTCTTGTCTATATTATTTATTTATTTTTGTTATTTGTTTCGTTTGCGAGTAGACGTTAATTCTTCGAGGCCTTTGAAGAAGGAGTACACCAAGATCAAGACCAGTAACTAGACCTATTTCAAGGCAAGTTATACCTTTGATCATATTGAACCCAGTTTTTAAAATACTTTGATTCAAATTATTGCATTCTATTTTAAGTATTTATTTAAATGCTTTTGGGTTTAGTTATTAATCCAAATTGTTATATCCACCTTGTCTATTGTTATGTCATATTCTTTTGTCACCCTGGGTTGGTTCATTAGTAGTTGGTATTATCGTAGCACCAACGTGGGTTGGTTAGATATGAGTAGATTGCTTAGCCATGCTACGAGTCATTATTTCATGTGAGTTGCAAATATGAACTTGACTAAGTGATTATGGAACTGTATGATAAAACTGTGTGTGATATGTGCTATTACTCGTTGATGGCATGTGTTGCACTTAACCAACAGGGTGGAAAAAGATTTATACCGAGGCATGTGGTGAATACTATATGATATGGTGGAAACTGTGTGAATGGGAATATTGGTATGTGTGACATTTAGTAAGAAATTGGAAGTCTTAACTTGGACAATTAAGGACTTAACTTTGTGCGCCATTGAACTGAGCTTACTGTACGACCACATGCCTAGTATGGGACAGGTCTAACTTGGTAAGTTATGGAGTCTTGACATTGATAACTCGGGTTGTAGGTTAAGCTGTGTGATGGCCTAGAGGTGTGATTCTCACATCGGGGGACGGTTTGCCGCTCCCCTGTCCAATAGTGTGTGTCGTGCCAAGCGATGTATGTATCGATTGGACAGCGGTAAAGCACATCGGGAGTGTTAATGTTTGAGATAAAGTTTCTGGAAGGTTTTGTTATGATTGTTCAATCGCATACTTTCGTATGGCAAGTCATGGCAGACATGATGAGTTAATTGTATCTTGTGGGTAAAGTGTACAATCTCTGCAGAGTGTTAATCAATCTATTAGAATAGCCGCGTCCGCGGTCATGGACATGCTCGAGGATTTCTTCTTCCTAAATTCATCTAAATTCAATAGTTCTCTATCAGTACCTATTTTATAATTTTTGATTTTTCTTTGGATTTATAGTTATTAATTTATCTCGCTTTGTGTGTATTGAATGTGGTGCTTCCGAAGTTAGCTTGGACCAGATTGCAGGAGTAACTCCAATCTTCGACGAAGATAAGTTGTAGACCTTTAATCATATTGTATCCATTATGGAAAAATTATATTATTTTATATCAACATGTATGCTAATTTTATATCAATTGTTTTCAGGGGTAGCTAATTACCTAATTGACATTATGCCAACTTGAATATTGTGAACCCTGTGTAACTTTTGACACCATAGGAAGGGTTGATTTTAGTTGGACATAATTGTAAAACCAACATGGGTGACGTAGTATGCTTAGTCATGCTTAGTTATACGACGGGCTCTTATTCACCTAATTAATCATGATAACTTGATTTAATGATATATGGAATTGTGGTGTGAGGCCACTATTGTAAAAACTATTATGCCATGGCAAGGGATGCCATTGGGCCTGGTTGAAAAAAAAAATGGTTTCATACTCAGGAGAATGATCATACAGTAAAGAGGGTGCGGGCAGCATATTTTGGATGATGTGGTTTTGCCTGAGTAATCACCAAGGATTTAACTTTGTGCGTCATTGATCTGGGCCTTATCGTACAGCCACATCTCCAGTATGGGATGAACCTCGCTAATTAATTAGTAATGTCTTGATTTTGGTTCTGCCATGTGTGGTGTGGGTTCTGGGATTTACGAGTAGATTCACATGGTGCAAGAGGGGGGCCCGACTACGGTGGATGTAACCCTTCGGTGGTGAAACCTTATCGGGCAGAACCGGATTAAGACATAACATTGTAAAAGCCTTGTGATAATCACTTAGTCGCACGGCTACATAATCGTGTCATGGCTGACATTATAAGTTGATTATCACTTGTGGGTTAAGTTGTACAACCTCTGCAGAGTGTTAAAACTATTCGAACAACCATGTCCCCGGATATGGACAATGTCTGGAGATTTCACACGAGGTATAGAGTTTTTAGAAAATGTTTGGATGATGGAATATATGGGAAGTGAACAGGTAGTTCACTAGTTGTGTGAAGGGAAGTGAACGGGTAGTTCACTAGTTGTTTCAAAGCAATTTTTTACTTTATTTTTATAATCTTTTCAATTATCATTTTTAATATATTTACTATATTTACTATTAATATTGTTTTCTGCAAAATAAAGATATAATTATTCCTTGTTGAAGCCTTGCATGAGTATTAATTGCATATTATTCCTTACGAGTTGCTGAGTACTTTATGTACTCACGGCTTTATGCTATTGTTAATCAGTTGATAAGGAAGAATATGGGAATCCAGAAATTTTATGTGTCAGACCCCGGGCGTTGAATACCCGAAGCCCTCGTGTGTGTACTGTACTAGTCCCGTGATCAGTGGCTAGTACACACAAATCCAACATTGATATCACATCCATACATTCACATATACAAAAGTAAAGTGAAATGAGTACATAACTTAAGCGTTTACAGTTATTACATCAACAGCCGACCGACCAAATGAAAACAAGTACTATCAGAGTAATCAAAAGTAGCGGCGAAAGAAAAAAATGATGAGGGTAACTAAATTCCAATAGCATGTCCATCCAAACCCAAAGGCAACTAACAAGAGACAAAGTCTAGATAGACCTGTCACCGAACCCTCTGGTTCCGGGCATGAAGAAAACGTCGTTTAGCGTAGGCTCATCCTCGAACTCTAAACAACAATGTAAGCAAGATTGTGTACAATGCGTACTCAGCAAGATTAATAGTGTATCGCAAAATTTATATAAATACAAGGCTAACAAGGGATGAGGCTCTACTCTACATGTTATTTTGCTTTAAGTCAGTTTTATTTGCAATAACCATACATAGTATTTCACAACGGAAGTTGAAAAGCAGTTAAATAGATACAAGACAGTAAGTAAGCAATTGAATGAATAATAACAATAGCTCGCAACCCTCTTTGGTTGGGAGCAATATTTTATTTTCAGCCATAAACATGGCATTCAACTCAATTATAAACCCACAAGTCATTTCCCATGTTTTCTAACGAAACGGTTTTTGCAAAAATCAAGACTATACCCAGTAATACTACATTAGCACGCTCATCACCGCGAGCACAGCTATTTAAATAGATTTACACTCTGTAGAGGGATAAAACTTTACCCACAACACACGAGTTCTCTAGTTTATTCGGCATCCATCGATACCACTGCTCACTTCCTTTGGTAAGCAGTTTAGAGCATATGTCAAAGCCTTTACATCAACTAGTCCTACCCTTGCACTAGCCCAGCGAATTAATACCCTCACTTCACCCGGGGACACCACCGTCTCAGTGAGGCAGTCGTAGTTATTTCGGCAAGCTTTGTGCCCAACACCGTGGTGATGTTAGCCCCTTCAGACATGTATACACTGGTCATGTCCGCACTATTATGGCCTACCTACGTGCAATGCTAGTTTTCAATGAAATAAGATAATGTCATTCCATACCAGCATATATGGTTGTATGCTTACGCTTAGGTCGGATATACCGGTGTTCGGTTCTTAATTGACCCGGGCGAGAATCTCCCCCTATCTACTAGTGGGGTACACCTCTCACTCTTCTCAGAATATAATATAACTCGCCCATGTCGAAAACTAGGATTTTTATTTTTATATAAAATAATAGAGGTACACCCCTCTAGACATTTTTCATAAATCTCCCAAACTCATGCTTATCATATTTTCCTTTTGTAACTTTAGGAAAAATCTATCGCTCTAATAAGCATTTGTGCGATCATCGCTTTCAAACTCCCAAATGACATTATATATTGCCTAACCCATATCCTAATGGCTACAACACTAAGAGAATCAATATTTCAAGGGAATTCATGCATCAAATAGGATTACAACTACCGTTAACCCAAACATAGCAACTTTACATCAAACATACACGGATGCATAATAGATTTCTAAAAATAAAGTACAGTAATTAAAATAGTGGGATCAACATGATCAAAGGGGTTTCTTGCCTTGCTCTGGTTGTTCTGAATAGGAGGATGGTGGGTCATCGAAAATATCGTCTGAGTAATCAACGCCTAATCAAAAGAGCCATAAACGAATTAAATAATGCAAAATAAATTCAACAGTAATCAAATCCAAATATTTTTACATATTATGATAGAGCATGATTTTATGTGATTTTAGAAAAAAAAAACAACCATCTCATTTGGAGTTTTTATGCAAAAGTTGTTAAGGTTTCAATTTGGTTTGGTTTAAAAATTCCAGGAAAAAGAAAGGGGGAGAGAATTCTCTCTCTGACTGCCTTTTCTTTTTATTTTATTTTCTGACAGTAAAGCCTCAGTGAATGTCAGTGAGTTAGCCGGATTAAATAGCTACATTAACTATACCTCGGGCCCAAGCATTAGTGACTCAAAGTGTTAATTAAACTGATAGTTAATTAATTATTTTATGCTAATTAATTTTGGCGCTACAGTGGCGGTCGACTTCAGACAAGCAGAGGAGCTCCCGGACTCTCATGGTCACGTTTGTCGCTAGAGAGACGGTCCACGGCGGTGGCTCAGGATACCCAAAATGGGTTCCCCTGAGGCAGACGGTCCTAGGGGTACTGGCGGCGACGACCCATAGCGGCAGCACAACAGGGATAGGCGGCAATGGCGCTATGGGAAACTATCTAACTACAACATCATCGATGCCCTTGGCTAACTAGCGTGCGCACAAGCTACTAGATATCACGGGGAATTCACCGGGTCGAAGAGGGAAGACGGAGAAGGTCGGAGGATGGTCGGCGACAAAGACCGAGGCGACGATGGGGATGTTCACGTGGCAGAGGCGTCCAGGCCAGGGAGAGCTCCCTCCGATGGTTGGGGAAGGATGAGGGAGGCGTAGGGGTGCTCTAGCTGTGAGGAATTGACGTGAGGTTCGCCAAGGGGGAAACGGCGATAGGAATATTACTTTTGGCTGGAGACGAAGAAGAAAGGGCTTCGGTGAGTTCCTATGGATGAAAAGTAAAATCAAATGAAGGTAAAGACTCTTGGAACTCCGGAACACAAGATGACATGAGTGGCGAAAGGAAAAACCCTCCGGGGCGGTGACAATGGTGGTAGTGGCGCGGCGGCCGAAATGGAGCTCGGTCTCCTTTCACGCTCGAGCTCGGTGGAGGAGGGGAAAAGGTGAGGAATGGTAAGAAAGGGAAATAGAGGGGCTCTGGCGACCTTTTTATAAGTGATGGGGTGGAGAACACATGAGGGAGAGTGAGCGCATGTGGGCACCGACGATGATGCACTCAGACGTGGTGACGGAACAGTGGGCAGGAATGGGCACGGCCTGGCAGCGGGCGATGCGGGCAAAGGGAGGGAAACTGGGGGCACGCTGGCCAAGTCAGTGGGAGGGTGGTTGGCGCAGCATGGGATTAGGCAGAGCTGGCCATGGCGCGGGGGTGATCCGGTGCTGCGTGGAGGAAGAACCCTATTAGTGGGGTCGGGCTGTCAGCGAGAGGGGAGCGAGAGATAGATTAGGGTTTTGGGTTTAAGTGGCTAAGAGTTTCACTGAATTTTTGTACCAACCAAACCAAGTAAAAATTTTATGAAACTTTTTTTGAGGGCTCCTAACCTAACGTAGTTTATTATGTAAATTTTTGAGGACTTTACATTGTCTATGATTTTCTCAAAAAATCTTATAAGTTTTTGTTCTTATGTAAATGCATTGTCACACTTAATGAAAAATCATATAAGTTTTTTAGTAAATTTTTCCCTAAGCAATTATGCCCAAGGTGATTCTCTTACCTACTTTTATTCCATTTTATCTAATTTTCTTTTAAGTGCATGTTTGTATGAATTTTATTATTTTCTTTTAATCCAAAGTTTAAAAATTCATGCATGATTAGTTTCTCATATGTAAAATGACAGAAATGATTTTTCAAATGCATTTCTATTATGTATTCCCAAAATATGAATTTTGGGATGTTACATTATGAGGAGGAGTAATTTGAAAATTATGTGAACTAGGATACGCCCCCCACTCGATTGCTTGTGGGCATATCAAATGGCTACTACAAGTTATCTTATTTCGGCTACAAAAGTTCATTTGGTCTTTTAAGCCCTGCGTGGCAAACTATGTAAACTTTGACTATAAGGTCCGCTGCTTCTATTTAATAATAAATTGCTTCTTTCTTAACTATTTTGTTGTATGGATATGATTTACATCGATGTTGTCACTGTATGAGCTAGCTACTGATCATGATACTAGTTTAAAATATACAGAAGGTCCATAGTTGTAAGTTCGGTCCCGACAGGTATGATGTTGCTCTTATTCTCCATTTTGCATACCATTTAAAACATATCTGCATACCAGCTGCCAAGTGGTATGATCTGTTCTGAACAATGTTTTTTCAAATAATATCTTGCTGCAGTGGCCTTCACTGGCTGACTTTGTTTGTTCCTGCTTCCCTTCCTATAGATGGCAGCCTCTACTTTTGCACTCCTCTTGATCCCATCATTTTCTTACCAATATTTGAAGCTGTACGTATGTCGGTAAGCCCAACTGAAGATATATTTTCTGATATGTGCGTCTTATTTCAACTAATCTATGTTAATTTAAAATTCACTCCCTTGTGTTGCAGAATGGTAAAGATTTGGGAAAATTCTGACAATAGATGAAATATTATACATCGATGGATATCCTGGATATTAGCACCTCATGAGTATGGCAGGAAACCATATGGAATTGGTTTGTGAGGTTGAAGGTAGATGTTTGACATGTATGTTTGCTGCAAAATTAATATCATACAAATTGCTGTCACATTATTAAGTTCTACTTAACACAAGAGTGATCACTTATGGGATCTTGAGTGTTTTTTTTTTTTTTTTGATATATGGTTTTCCGTGTGTTATACTGTCACAGACACGTTCATTTGTTATTTGATTTCTGGTATAACTTATTTCCATACTAACCAATAGTTTTACTGAACTAATGATTTCACATGTATGCTAGCTTTCCTGCAGAAGTTGCTAATGTGAAGTTCTTTAGGCTGGACGATTCTATGGTCTTATCTTGGTTGTGACGCTGTGTTGTACGGTACCTTGTGTCAGTTTTAACTTGTGTGAACTTGATCTGCAACACGCTCTTATGTCGATGCTTATCAAAAGCTGAGCTTCTCTTTAGCTTTACTTTCTTTTCTTTTTTTTGCACTTTACAAAAAGCCATGATGTAGCCTACAGTTAGGATGGGACGTATGCAGTATGCTGTACTGGGTTAAGCATATTAGTTCCCCACTATTTTTTGTTTTCTTTGGTCACAGAGATTATAGATAACGAATCCTAAATGTGAAGTGAGATCCTCCGGTGTGCTAATTTTCAAAACAGATATAAGCAGGGGCGGATCCAGAATAAAATATTTGGTAGGGCGAGTCATGGTCTCACCGGTCTCACCAGTTGCGATGTGGCCGCACCCCCCGCTCTCCGGCGAGGCTGTACGTATCACGGGCGTCCTCCTTGCGTTTCTTTTATAAATCCACAATATATTGTATGTAATCCATTGGAGTCCATATTATAGAGACGGCATCCCTGGACCTGCACTTGAGGCTGTTTGTTTCATCTTGGACAGGTCACTGATGTCTGGTGGTGAGATTCTCCTACATGAGATCTACAATATTACAACCAGTAAATCACATTACTACAATATATTATAGCACCGATTGATCCTAAAAATTACAAATGGGCATGAAGCAATCAATCTCACATTGTCCTCAGCAAGCAGGGGAAGGTGGATGACGATATATCCATTAAAGAATTTTTTTTCACATATGTAAGAATGTGGTTCATTGAGGCATTGTATCAAGCAGTGGTGCAAAACTCACTTTAATAGCAATGGGTGCATGATTGCGGAGCCGTCGAGTGGGAGAGCTGGAGGCCGGAGGCCAGAGCAGAGAGGGAGACCGAGAGTGGGAGAGCCAGAGGTGGGAGGTCGGAGCGCGGAAGCGAAGAGGGAGGCTTTGCCGAGCTATCGTGGGTCGCGTTGTCTATCAGGAAGAAGCCGAAGGGGGAGGGGGTGGCGTCACCGGCGCTGGCTACCTGGGGCGGCCGCCCAGCCTTGCCCTATTGCTGGAGCCGCCCTGGATATAAGCGTCCTATTAAGGGACTTCAGTCTTGTTATGATTTTTAGATTATAGAGGTAAACATCGCCGAGAGGATAGACAGATGGCGTCGGCTACCAGGGGAGAAGAAAAACTATAGATTGAGAAGACAAATGGGATCGAGGCTTAGACTATTTGTATTCTCATTGCTTGCTTATGAACGATGCAGTTTCTCTCTTTATATAGATAAGGTTAGCCCTTAACAATACAGAAACTATCATATCTAATGCTACCAATCAACTAAAGATAAGATAATATCTATACTTTCTAAACATAAAGATATGCATCTAATCATTCCTAATATGAAGATATGCACATAATTATTCCTAATATAAAGGAAACAACTATTCTGATCTATTCGAGCACTATTCAAGAGCATGAACAGTATTTCTGGCCATAACGCCTGGCTATAGCTCCACTGGGGCCATATCCATGACACTTCATCCCTCCCAGACAAGTAACTCGTTCTCAAGCTACATGGCGGCGGCCATGGCTGCAACCCGAGGTGTCCTCATGTCGACGAGAAGTCGTGGCACCGATGGAACATTGCATGGAAGATGGTCCACAACGCTCCACTGGACATCAGTCAGGACTACGGTCCCTTGGCGTGTCTTAACGTTGCAGGAGACATCGGCAGCATGGACAAGCTGCGTAGGGCAGCATGGACAAGCTGCGTGCTCTTCCTACCATAGGATGCTTCAATAGGGGATAAAACGTGACGCCGTCGTGGTCCTGACATCTGCCACACCCTGCACCTACGAAGGCACAGTGTCGGTCGGGCGCATGAAGAAGACAGTCGTTGGATAGCAGCCTTCTTCCTCGGCGAGGGCACCATTTGTGAAACCACGGGCAACGAGGTAAATGATGTGAAAGTCACACACAAAATCAAGGACGCCTCCGGCGGTGCAGATCGCGCAACAGCTGCTACCCATGCCTTCTTCTTCTCCTCTTCAATAAGCTTGGCCATCACAACTGTCATGTCTGCCAAGATGGCTTTCATGTCGTCTACGTCGGCACTCATATCATTAAGGGTGGCCTTCATGGCCTTGAAATTCTCGGCACTAGAATCCATGATATTGGTTCTGATACTAAGTTGTTATGATCCTTAGATTATAAGGGTAAACATCACCGGGAGTTTAGCCGGGTGGCGTTAGTTGCTAGGGGAGAGGGAAGACTATAGATTGAGAAGACGAAGGGGGTTGGGACTTAGACTATTGTATTCTCATTGCTTGCTTATGAATAATGTGGCTCCTCTCTTTACATAGATGAGATTAGCCCTTAACAATATGAAAACTATCACATCTAATGCAACCAATTAACTAAGGATGGGATAATATCTATACTTTCTAAACGTAAAGATATGCATCTAATAATTTCTAATATGAAGATATGCATCTAATTATTCCTAATATAAATTAAACTACTATTCTAATCTATAAACAGTAATTTTTGCCCATAACGCATGATCGTAGCTCCTCTGGGCCCATGCCCCGTGACACTATCCTATTAAGGGACTTCAGTCTAGTGCTGAACTACACAATTATGGATTCTGAATCTACAAAATTCTAATATGTTGTCAAATTGTGGAAATCTTTAATATGTTTTCCCGGTACAACATACTATTCAAGTAGCGCATACACTCCCACAGACCTACACATACTTACACTTGCCTCATCAGGGTGATCATGCATACACACAACATGCTCATTCGTTCTTGCGATTTCTTAGGTCTGGAGCACTTGTGCAGAGTTGCGGCACAATTTCTGGACAAAACTATACAACAGGAAAACAAAGAAAGCAACAAAAGTAAAACACAAAGACATGTCAGCTCAAATCATATTTGTCAAAACCATTCCGAAGACATACCAGTTTGACTCTTAGAATAGTATATTCCAGTACTAGTCTATATCGGTGTACCGTTCCGGAGTTTAATATAATAATATATATTTATAAGTATATATATGTTTAATTGTATGTACACTAAATTTTACTTGTAATATTACTCCAAATACATAGCAGTAGGATCAAGTATAATATATACTTCATTGAGTTCAAATGACGGTATTTTTTATTCCACCAATATGGTTGGTATTGCCCGGTATCGAAGTTGGTATGACCGATCAAGCCGGCATGGCCGGTATTGACCGGTACAAAACGCATGGCTATTATATACCGTTTTAAGTAGCGGGATGGTACATACCGCCCATACATTTCTAAGTTTGACTCAAACACAGGGGCTTATTTTACTACTGATCCACTAAAAATATCTAATGTCATGTTCATCTGCATCATATATTTCAAAGGAAATGCACACCTTGTAATTCCTTACACAATTATTATTGCAAATTGACTTGAAATAAGGCTTATTCTAGAAAAGATATGTTGTTATTGCACATCCGGCTTTACCGTTCTAGAAAACCTCAAGCAAATACAATCATTTTATGATTGGAGTAAGTCCATTTCACACCCCTAAATTTTGCAAAAAGTTTACTTAACCCCTAAACTACAAAACTAGGGTACTTAACCCCAAACTTAAAAGACCAAGTCAATTTACACCTTGAGATGGTTTTGGAGGACGGTTTTCCTGACCAGGGTACAACTCAAGGTGATTTTTTCCATGTTGGCAGCCATGTCATCAATTTTTGCTGACAAGAATGCAAAGTTGGGTCACCGTTAGTAAAACCCGGTGATATGGTTGCCAATACTGCGAAAACCACCTTGAGTGGGATCCATATTATCAAAACGCTCTACAAAACCGCTTTAGGGTGTAAATTGATCCTATTTCATGAATTCAAGAGGGGTAAATACATAGTTTTATAGTTGAGAATGTTAAGTGGACTTTTTGCAAAGTTTATAGAGTAAAATGGACTTATTTCTTTGGGGAATTATACTACCTTGGACAACAGAAAACAGTACCATTCTACCATAGAGTTCCTATCTTCTTCCTCTACTGCACATCAGTATAGTCAATATATATGATTCTAAATGGACTCAGCAGAGGATTGAACATTTCAATAAGAACTGAGTTCATCTTTGTAGCGGTAAATAAAACCCTCGCCACGTTGTTCTTCCTGAACACGAAATTCTTTCAGTCAGGCTTGCTTCCCTGCAGCTTGAAGGCTGAATTTTTTTTTCACAAAATCTTCTCTTTTCTCTTGATAGCATTGCATATTGAAAATTCTTTAAGCCTTCTACGCTCATGATAGAAACTATTGACAATTCTAAGGAATTTGTTCATATTTACTAAGGCATTTCATAGAGATTCATGATTAAATTTTCTCTTTACCATTACAACTACTCTCGAGTTATAAAATACCATCCCGGAGAGACCGAGCTTACAAATATCATCGCAAAGACAAAAAAAAAAAAAACTGGAGAAGGCCATCGCCGTAAGGTTTTCCATCCGTAGCCACTGTTTACGTCCAAATAGGGGAGAGAAAAATTCAGAACAGACATTGTTGCCCCCTGGCCTTCTCCTCCACTCTCTCCATTCCTTCCACCGTCTTCCCTCTTTGCTGCCAGAGGACTGCTGCCGGCAAGCCCATCCTCCCCAGTTTATCCGTCATTGCTATGCCACGCCGCACTTCCTCCGACCGAGAAAATAACCAAAATAGGTTCCTCACCTCCTCTGTTTCGCGGAGAAGGAAGGAGCGACTGTTGGACCTTGGTGGTCGTTGTCCTCGCTTCCTCTGTCGTGCAGAGAAGGGGAGAAGAGGAGGAAGGAAGGAGGGAAGGTATATTGGAGAAAGAAGGGTAATTAATGTATTTTGGGATGGACGGATGATATCAGATTATTTAATGACAGGTGGGACCAACCTAAAAAAAAGAAAAAGAAAAAGAAATTCAAGAAGAACAAATAGCGAGGGTAGAATGCTCATTTCATAGCCCGGGGAAGGAAAATATGACAGGGATGGCATTCTCCAGATTTTTGTGCTTGCAATGGGATTTGTATGCTCACTGTCTTTGCGATGGTATATTGCAAGTCACGACCGATTGCGATGCTGTGGAGTAAATTTACTCTAGATTCATTTATCTCATAAACTTTTTTAACAAACCTAGTCCAACAAAGGATTGTATAATAAATAATATTAGAAACAGATATATAGTCAAGAATGACGAAATATGTGAGGGGTAGGAAAAGGACACAGGTAACAGGACAACGAGAGAGCACTAGGGTAGCTAGGTAGTAATGGACGAAGTTACACACTAGTGTGTGGTAATCAATCCTTGTCACATTGTATCAACAATGTGGCCATGTATGCGATGATCCACTACTAGGAAGGATATCGGAGAAAAGGAAACAAGTATAATAAGATCAGAATTAGGGTGGGAGACGCTGGCGTGGCGATGGATAGGATGCATTGTCATGGAAACTGTAAAGAGGGAGCCCTCCAACCATTGCTGGATAGAGGTCACATGTCGTCATATGTCTTGTAAAGATCTTATGCATATTTTACTCAGTGCATCTACGGTGTGGCCATGTATGTGATGATTAACTCTTTGGAATGATGTTGAAGAAATAAAAGAAATTGTGTAATAAGAAAAAAAATTAGGGATGGAGGTGAGAACAACGATGCATGAGGGGTAGGAAGGGTGTCATAACGAAGACAATGAAAGAGGGAAAACCCATAGCAACCAGTACTAGTCTATATCGGTGTACCGTTCCGGAGTTTAATATAATAATATATATTTATAAGTATATATATGTTTAATTGTATGTACACTAAATTTTACTTGTAATATTACTCCAAATACATAGCAGTAGGATCAAGTATAATATATACTTCATTGAGTTCAAATGACGGTATTTTTTATTCCACCAATATGGTTGGTATGACCGATCAAGCCGGCATGGCCGGTATTGACCGGTACAAAACGCATGGCTATTATATACCGTTTTAAGTAGCGGGATGGTACATACCGCCCATACATTTCTAAGTTTGACTCAAACACAGGGGCTTATTTTACTACTGATCCACTAAAAATATCTAATGTCATGTTCATCTGCATCATATATTTCAAAGGAAATGCACACCTTGTAATTCCTTACACAATTATTATTGCAAATTGACTTGAAATAAGGCTTATTCTAGAAAAGATATGTTGTTATTGCACATCCGGCTTTACCGTTCTAGAAAACCTCAAGCAAATACAATCATTTTATGATTGGAGTAAGTCCATTTCACACCCCTAAATTTTGCAAAAAGTTTACTTAACCCCTAAACTACAAAACTAGGGTACTTAACCCCAAACTTAAAAGACCAAGTCAATTTACACCTTGGGATGGTTTTGGAGGACGGTTTTCCTGACCAGGGTACAACTCAAGGTTATTTTTGCCATGTTGGCAGCCATATCATCAATTTTTGTTGACAAGAATGCAAAGTTGGGTCACCGTTAGTAAAACCCGGTGATATGGTTGCCAATACTGCGAAAACCACCTTGAGTGGGATCCATATTATCAAAACGCCCTACAAAACCGCTTTAGGGTGTAAATTGATCCTATTTTGTGATTTCAAGATCGGTAAATACATAGTTTTATAGTTGAGAATGTTAAGCGGACTTTTTGCAAAGTTTATATAGTAAAATGGACTTATTTCTTTGGGGAATTAGACTACCTTGACAACAGAAAACAGTACCATTCTACCATAGAGTTCCTATCTTCTTCCTCTACTGCACATCAGTATAGTCAATATATATGATTCTAAATGGACTCAGCAGAGGATTGAACATTTCAATAAGAACTGAGTTCATCTTTGTAGCGGTAAATAAAACCCTCGCCACGTTGTTCTTCCTGAACACGAAATTCTTTCAGTCAGGCTTGCTTCCCTGCAGCTTGAAGGCTGAATTTTTTTTTTCACAAAATCTTCTCTTTTCTCTTGATAGCATTGCATATTGAAAATTCTTCAAGCCTTCTACGCTCATGATAGAAACTATTGACAATTCTAAGGAATTTGTTCATATTTACTAAGGCATTTCATATAGATTCTTGATTAAATTTGCTCTTTACCGTTACAACTGCTCGCGAGTTATAAAATACCATCCCGAAGAGACCGAGCTTATAAATATGATCGCAAAGAAAAAAAAAATGCCATCGCCGTAAGGTTTTCCATCCGTAGCCACTGTTTACGTCCAAATTGGGGAGAGAAAAATTCAGAACAGACATTGTTGCCCCCTGGCCTTCTCCTCCATTCTCTCCATTCCTTCCACCGTCTTCCCTCTTTGCTGCCAGAGGACTGCTGCCGGCAAGCCCATCCTCCCCAGTTTATCCGTCGTTGCTATGCCACGCCGCACTTCCTCCGACCGAGAAAATAACCAAAATAGGTTCCTCACCTCCTCTGTTTCGCGGAGAAGGAAGGAGCGACGGTTGGACCTTGGTGGTCGTTGTCCTCGCTTCCTCTGTCGTGCAGAGAAGGGGAGAAGAGGAGGAAGGAAGGAGGGAAGGTATATTGGAGAAAGAAGGGTTGAGAAATAATGTATTTTGGGATGGACGGATGATATCAGATTATTTTATGACAGGTGGGACCAACCTAAGAAAAAGAAAAAAAAATTAAAGAAGAACAAATAGTGAGGGTAGAATGCTCATTTCATAGCCTTGGAAGGAAAATATGACAGCGATGGCATTCTCCTGATTTTTGTGCTTGCAATGGGATTTGTATGCTCACTGTCTTTGCGATGGTATATTACAAGTCACGACCGATTGCGATGCTGTGGAGTAAATTTACTCTAGATTCATTTATCTCATAAACTTTTTTAACAAACCCAGTCCAACAAAGGATTGTATAATAAATAATATTAGAAATGATATATAGTCAAGAATGGCGAAATATGTGAGGGTAGGAAAAGGACACAGTAACGGACAACGAGAGAGCACTAGGGTAGCTAGGTAGTAATGGACGAAGTTACACACTAGTGTGTGGTAATCAATCCTTGTCACATTGTATCAACAATGTGGCCATGTATGCGATGATCCACTACTAGGAAGGATATCGGAGAAAAGGAAACAAGTATAATAAGTTCAGAATTAGGGTGGGAGACGCTGGCGTGTGCGATGGATAGGATGTATTGTCATGGAAACTATAAAGAAGGAGCCCTCCAACCATTGCTGGATAGAGGTCACATGTCGTCATATGTCTTGTAAAGATCTTATGCATATTTTACTCAGTGCATCTACGGTGTGGCCATGTACGTGATGATTAACTCTTTGGAATGATGTTGAAGAAATAAAAAAAATTGTGTAATAAGAACAAAAATTAGGGATGGAGGCGAGAACAACGATGCATGAGGGGTAGGAAGGGTGTCATAACGAAGACAATGAAAGAGGGAACCCATAGCAACCAGCCGCTGAAGAGCCTACAGGGCGGCACAAGTTTTGCGAAGTTTTCTTTAGGCTGAATTCATTATCACTGTGTGTGCGATGATCAACTCGTGGGAATTGTATTGGAGAAAAGAAAAAAAAATGGTACAATAAGATCACAAATCAATAGGGAGCGGGGCGAGAAAGGCACCACCCTTGAGAAGCAGGGGCATCATGATTGGAAAAGAAAAAAATGTTTTGTAGACATGTGTATTGTCAACAATTTTAACTTTGATAAATGATATCTTTGTGAATATTTATCTTGGAAAATATTTTTGCAATATTATAATTTTATCAGGTTTTACAAGTGTGTTACGATAGAAATCGATGGTAAGAGTTATGTTTTGAAGACCATGTTAATATTCAAAATGACACTTATGACCAGAGGTGTAATTATGATGAATTATCTCTGGGGATTTTCCTCTCTTCTAATGGGAAGAAGTTTAGGTAGCACAACGTGAGTAGTTATGAACTCTAAACGGGATGAAGCTATGGAGGCACAACTAAAGTCATGTTTAGAACATATAAAGTAACAATTTATTTTTCATAGAAATCAGGGAAAAAAATTCGCAATCCAAACGGGCTATAGTAAACAAAACTAATGTAGGAAAGGGAAAACAGGTCATTTATCTTTTTCGGAACGGGTAATTGATTTTTAGGAAATCCGAAAAATAACTGCGCGGCCAAGTAGCAAGGCCGACGGACCCAGCGTTGATTGCGGTGTCCATGCCGTAATTACCGATCCAAATTCGTTCACAGACCGAGTCGTCGCCGTCGCACGCGGCACACTCTTGTCTCCACAACTCTCCTCTCCTCTCGACCCCGGCCGGCCGGCTCAGAGCGAAGCGAAGACCGACTCACTTGACCAGCTGGACAAACCCATCCTAATCCCCCACCCTGCCCGGTCGTCGTCTCCTCCTCTTCCAGTGTGAGTCGACGTCGCAATTGTTGGAAGGGGAGAGAGAGCAGAGGAACCCGGAGAGAACAAGGCAAATAAGAAGGATGGGGTTCATCTCGTTCGTCGGGAGGGTGCTCTTCGCCTCCCTCTTCCTCCTCTCCGCCTACCAAGAGTAAGCATGCCTTTTGCCCTCGGACTCAGATCTCGTGTGTGCCTCCAGCCCAATTGAGCCGCTTCTTGTGGCCTTCTTGGGGACGCCGCCGTCTTGCCGTGCTTGTTTTCTTTCTTGCTGATCTCGAGTAGGTCCTGTCAGTTTGCGTCGGGCTGGTTGAATCGAGAGCTTTCGGCTGTGGTACGGTAAGATCCGGCCGGCGTGTTCTTGAATCTTGATGTGGTAGATCTGGGTGTAGGTATATATTGACTTACGGTAAATCGTACAAGTTGAGGCCGAGAGGTCGTATGGATTTCTTGCAAATAATTGAATGGCTAGCAATGGAAAAAGGATTGGATCAGCTCAGATGCAATGTGCGTTTGAATCCTACATAACACGCGTATGCCTTGGTAAATATGTTGACAGTGGGATTGCTATAGAAGTTTGCGTTTCCCCTGATCCCATTTTGTCCAAACACTCTAGTGTATGCATCAGCGTTCCATTGTGACAGCGCTGTTTACTGTCATTTCGTGCTGCGTTTGAGCTGATTTGCAGCGTAACTGGCTTCACCCGGGTTGTCAGGCTGTCAACAGTGTGCTATTGGCTAACTGAGCATCCTCCCAACTCGCCTTCCATCTCATTTCACAACTTAGGTGTGGTTATGTGTCAGCATTCTGAGAGTTTGTGCTATAAATGGTGAATGTCACCCTGAACCGATTCCAGTTTTCCACTGCACCTAAGAGGTGTAGGGACAATACTAAGCTCACATGAATGACGATGAATATTTGGCATGTGTGTGATTCTCGGTTGGGAAGTGAGTGCCAAGTCTGATGTCGTGTATCTAATATCTAGGACGTCTTTAAGGAACAGGCGCCCTCCCTCCTCCCTGTTACCTATAATCGGCCAGTTAGGCTGCATAATCACTACTAGGTGGGTGGCCAAACAAGTACTGCTTACCAATTTTAGAGCATTATCGCGGTCATAGAAACCAGGATCCACAACCCCAGATCTTGTGTCCTGGATCACGGGTCACTAGACAGTGAGAGGGAGGAGAGTAAGGGGAGAGGATGATGGAGGAAAAGAGAGGAGCAAGCTAAGCAAGTGACTGCTGTCCTCACCGCCGCTGCCGCCGAAGTCACTGCTCATCGTCGCCACGCGCCACGATAGCAAAGCAGCAAATTTGGAGCAACCTTGCCCTTCCTGCTTGAGCTTTGAGTGCTCGACCGTGACTTTGTTGCCGTCTGTGGCGGTGGCGACATCGGGCTGGGGTGGTGGCCGGCTGGCGACGCCCCTTCTTATCTCTCCCGAGTCTCATCTCTTCTGTTCAACTTCAATCCCATGTGGTCTGTTTGTGTCGTATGTGTGTGCTATTGTGTGTGTGTGGCGGCTGTGCTGGGAGCCCAACTGCTAGGTTTTCTGTTTTCCTTTTTCTCTTATTTCATTTGTTTTTCGATTTCTTTTCCTAATTCCGAATATGCTTAGACTATATATTATAATATACTAGCCGAGTATCCGTGCATTGCAACGGGTTTCAAATAAAACATAATATAAGTTATAAATTCAGGAAACCAATATACATAAGGTAATTATCCCTACAAATGAAAGTTTCATACATAATTTGCATCCAATTAACAAGCCATATAGACTTATCACAAATCACAAACACATATAATCTAATTATTTGTAGAATATTTTTCAAGTATCTTATACATGTGTGCACATATTTATCCATCAAAGATCCTACCAACTCAAGAGGGGATAGATGGCAGATTCACCACCACCACCAAGTCCTTCTTTTATAATAGCAAATATATAGCTTTGTGATTGGATCATTGACCCGGATTTTTTGTGGCCATGTCCCACGTCCCGAACTAGCATCCCGAAGAACCCTACTCCCCTTCGACACACATTTTTAGCCACCTGCGACCTCGTTCCTCAACCTGGTCGACCCAGGTTTCTAGTTACTATGGTCGTGGTCATAATTTCAGATGATGATAATTTTACTTCGGCTATTTTGTACCTATGCTTTTCTTGTTCAATGTGTCAAGCATCAAAATCGCTCCAGATAACTATGGGTGACTAAACTGAAACTTTTCTCTTTTTACCTGAAGTTGGTATGGAATGGCACATCTATCTCCCCCCCCCCCTTCTCTGCTGAATGGGCTCAAGATCCACTCACAAAATAACAATGTAACCTGCCAAAAATCTGTCTAATTGTGTTATCTTGGTGTTAAATTAGATATTTACATTAATGGAGTTGTTAGCTTTTTTTTTGTAAAGATATTTAAATGTAATTGGTTGAATCTGCTATCAAGTACCAATTTTACGATTTATACAAGTTTGCTGAAGTTCAAGATCAACTCCTTTATTACTAGTAGGATTTCTCATTTACCCGTATGTTTGCCCTCCCTGTCTTCTTGGCAGTCAGGAAAGTTATACCTTTCTCCTTAACTTCCCCTGAATTGGTTCCCACATAATTTTTTCGATCATCAAGGTGCACATTCAATTTGAATTTCAACCATTACAATTGTTGGTTCTCCTGTCAAGCTCTTAAGAGCCAGAATTATGCTTGGCAATTGGCTATACAAATCATTGTTATCAAGTCACGCGATTAGTTGCGACTAATCGTCAATTAATCGTAAAGTAGGTGTGGGAGCACGACTGGAGGCATTCGACTCGACTTTTTTTTGCTAGTCGACCAACTGGGAGACTGGGCGGCGACTTGCTGAAGACTTGCAGCGTCTAGGTGGGCAACTTGTTGCAGCGGCTATGGCATGGGGAGTAGGGGAATGTGGAAGGATAGAGGGAGGAGGGAGAGGGAAGGATAGAGGGAGGAGAGAGGGACCTTCGATGGCAAGGGGCTGCAGAGGCAGCGGCGAGGGACACACGCAACGTAACCCTAACACATCGCTTAAGCAACTGGGCCACGTGGCTCTGCTGCCCCATATTGTGCTCTCAAAGGTTAAAGGGCAAAACCCTAATAGCCCTGTTCACATTGAGCCGCCGCAAGCACGCCCTCAAGAGGGAGCTACAGAGGTACGAGTCATGCATGGCAATGGAGCTGCGATTCGGTGGCGATGATTGATGAAGGTGACGGCTGGATGGGCAAGAGCTATGATGTGACGGCGGTGGCGATGGGGCAACAATGGCGATGGTGAGATGCAACGAGGGCACGAGGCTACCGATGGCGACGACGAGCTGTGATGAGGTTTCTTCACCTTCTGGTTAGTCTCCTCTCTGAACCTTCTCCCTTTCTCTCCTTCCTTCTCTCCGTTTTGCTGCTGTGTTCTAGATGTAGCAGACTAGAAGCAGCATGTGGTAGATGTCTTTGAAATACGCATTAGACTAGTCGTCGACTAGTCGGCAAGTCGGTAGCATAACGACTCGACTTTACGACTTAATAACTGTTAAGGGTATTTGTGGTATTTCCTATTGTTCTAGGGTTTTAGTCCTGTGTCCCCTTGTACTCTATATATTTCCCATTGGGCTATTGCAATATACACAAATTTCATAACATGGTATTAGAGCAAGGTTAGGGTTTACCGCCGCCGCTGCCCCTGGGAGGAGCAATCTCTGCTCCCAGAGGCGGGCACCTCTTAGTCTTACTTGTAGTCTCCTTCAGCAGCAGCAACCAGATCCGAAGGGGAGAGGCGGTGAGGTCAGATCTGGCGATCAGAAGGGAGGAAATCGTCGGATCCGTCCGCCGGAGTGGAGGAAGACGGATTCAGGCAGCCCGTGCTCCGCCACCAGATCCCGCCGCCGGATCCGCGCCGCCCGAGCCTCCCGAGCTCCTCTGCTCGAGCTCCCTGTTCCTAGATCTGCGCCACCTTTGCTCGGTTCGCGCCCGGTGTAGTCGCCACCCTGGATCGCTCGGATCGCTTGCGCTCGCCCTCGAGCCCCCCCCCCCAACGGCGGCCCCCAAGCTCCGTCGCCTCCTCCCACCCTCGATCCACATTGCCACCGCTCCCAACTTAGATCCCCCCTTGGTTCGCTACGTCGCCGTCGCACCCGATCGCTTGCACCGGATCCGTGCTGTCGCCCTAGATTGAGCCGCCGCCGCCGTCCCTGCTCGGATTTCGTGCCGCCTCGGCTCACTACGCCGCCGCTGCACCCTGTTGGTCGCGCTCACACCGCCATCTTCCACCGGTCGTCGTGGCTCCTCTTGCCGTCGGCCACCACTGGAGTGCAAGCACCGCCGCCGGCAATCGTTGGAGTTTCTGCAAGGGAGAAGAGAGCAATTATGGCGATGGGAGGCAGAGCCGGCGTCCAAACAGAGGTTGTGTGCTTTGTGCTCCACGAGATGGTTCCATGGTCTCATTGCGTGGACTGAGTGCACCGGATGTCCATTCTCGATCCGTGAGTTCTGCTGCGCAACCGGCGTCACTCCTACGCTACCTCCAGCCCACCATACTCCGTTCGACACGCGTCTCGGTCACAGGCCGGTGCATACACCCGGTTCGAAATCCCACTGCGTAGCCAGGCTTCGTTTCAATGCCTGCTAATTAGTCTTTTATTTCTTAGTGTTGTTTTCTTCCGTTGCGTCCATCCAAGTCCGTACCACTCTATCTTTGAGTTCGTCTAAGCCATGCGAGTCCATAAATTCATTGTCAGTCAGCTGATTGCTTTGCTAGCCATAGTCTATCTTGGATCGGGAGTGGCGCTCTTCTTTCTCTTTTCACATGGCAGCAACCGCCGCTCTTCTCTCCGAGCCGTTACAGATCATAGAAGTCGTTATGATGCTGCCGCTTCTCTCTGAGCCACCGCCCCGAGCTTCTAATGCTGCCGCGCTTCTTCCGCACTGCGCCTCTGTTATGCTACTTGTGCACTGCACCGCCGCCATCTTGGGTTTCGATCTGCGCCGCCATGCTTCTATCCATTCTTCTTTAGTTTGATTGATAGATCTCTCTATTCCTGTCAGTTTCATCATCTTCGTCGTCGTATTATCGCGGTTGACTTTGCTCCCACTTGCCTCTACTTTCTCAGCCCCTGCACCTTGTGCTTTATGGGTGTCGTACGACCACGGATGAGAGGAGATCTTTTGATACTTGACATATTTTCCAAGAGCTACACGCTACGACGACATTACGAAGACTCGGACTTCCCTATTGTAGTGTCAACCCTTTCCAAATGCAGTGCTATTGCATACGCCTTGCATTTGAGGGGGGTGTTTAGGGTATTTGTGATATTTCATATTATTCTAGGGTTTTAGTATTGTGTCCCCTTTTACTCTATATTGCTCGTTAGGCTATTGCAATACACACACAATCTTCATATCAATAACCCTAATACAAATCTCCTGATACTCTCCAATCGCTCAATCTGTGATTGATACTTTTGAAAATTATCTCTTTTGGTGGTTAAAAAAAATCTTTTGTTCTTTTAATGCACTGTTTCTACAGTAGAAACCATGAAAATTAATGTATCAAGCATACGTGCAGGTTTAGTGAATTTGGAGCTGATGGTGGACCAGCAGCAAAGGCTTTGAAGCCAAAATACAATCTCTTTGTCAAGCAAGTGTCCAAGAGTTCAGGAATGGCAGTGCCACATATTGATGTAGGAATATTGTTTTGATTTAGCTGCTCCGTTCTATCTTTTTTTTTAAAAAAAAACATTCTACTTAGGTACCTAGTTTTGATAGCTGTTACTTTGTTCATTTACAGATAAAAACTGTCATTGCCGCTACCATGTTTCTTAAAGCCTTTGGTGGTCTTCTGTTTATCATCAGCAGCTCATTTGGTGCATTCCTACTGGTGGGTGCTGTTCTTCTGCAGGCACCATACCTAGAATTTAATATTATGGGGCTTCTAGATGCAAACTGTTGTGATTACCATTTAAATATAGACTTGTTGCACCATTTCTTCTCAAACTTAAAAAATAATACTATTTGCGATGTAGCTTACCTTGGAAAAATATGATGTGTTTGGTTGTTCATTGTTTTACCATATCCATTTCATTTGGTAATTCTAGCTTTATTACTGCTTCAACGTAGGACATGTTTTACCATATCCTGTTATTCCTGTCCTAGCAAGGTCCTAGCATCTGGTAATGGAAAACTTGAAGACTATCTTCCTGAAAGATTCCAAAGATAGTGTCAGATTGTCAGTATAATTTACCCACTAGACAGGCGCATATGCGATGAATTTCGGAGTGATGAGTGATGAGTGATTCGCTGTAGTCCAAAAGCCTGTACTTTGTAACTGTAAAACAATGTTTAACGATCTCCCAGGACATTAATCCATGCTAAATATATGTAACTTAGATTTATATATGTTTAATAAAGAAACCAAAGATATATTTGTTTTAAGAATCCGGTGATAAAATGATTGTGCTTTTTCTATAATTTCATAATCGTTCTCTTTCCTATTCGTGCTATTCTTCATTTTCTTTGTTGAAACACAAAATATTAATGCTGCTCATTTGTGCAGCTTCTTTACTTGGCATTTATAACCCCTATTGTGTATGACTTCTACAACTATGAAATGGAGACGGCGCAATTTGTTCAGCTTTTTGTCAAGTTCTCACAGGTTTGTTAGCCTGCTATCTCGCTTAGTAAAGCTTTTATTTCAAACTATTTCACCAGTAGTTGTTATCAAGTGTTACAATCTCTGCATTTCTTTTCCCTATTCAGAACTTGGCACTTATTGGTGCACTGCTTTTCTTCTTGGGAATGAAGAACTCTGTTCCAAGGCACTCCAAGAGAAGGACAACAAAAACCAAGACAAATTAAGTCAGCAATTGTGGGAGGGGAAGCCGTTAAGCTCTTTGTGTTTACATACTTCACAACAGTACATGTCCCACTTTTGCTCTTGATATGCCCATAGAAATTGTGAGTTGGGAGCTTACAGAACTTCATATGTAGGCTATTTAAGTTGTCTTGCTCAATTCTATTTTCGGTATACCGCGTTGTGTTTTTATGCCATGGTAGTCTCATTTTGCTACAGAAACTGCTCTTGTCAATGAAAGATCAAAAGATTCATAGTCTCATTCTCTCTCTCTGCTGATGGGATGTCTCTTCGGTCTTATTTTCTTTCGTAAAATTAACTTAAACTATTTGTATCCAAATACTTTGGAGTCGAAGAGAAGTATCCAAACAATAATCCATGCTTGTAGCAATAAAATACCACAACCTACTTGGTGTGATATATAAGAAATAGAATTCTCTTTCTCTATGATAGTCTTCCTTGTAAAGAACCCAAAATAGAAAGTACATTAAACCAAATCTGGCCAGACAGTTATAATATTTGACATTCACTATCCTCAAGTTAAGAGTTGACTCTCGAGTACTACCACCGTTCCTAAATACATGTTTTTCTATTTTTCATAATCTTCAATGCTAGACTTGGACCATGATTTTTTTTAATCATAATAAACTAGTAAAATGATTTAGAAAAAACTGTATAATATGAAAGTGTTCTTCAATGGTTATATTTTTAGGCCTCATTTGGAATACAAGAATTTAATAGGTGACAGTTTATTCCCTATAGAAATTGAAAAATTCCCACGTTTCAGAAGGGGTGTTACTTATGTTAGTGGACCGCATGAAGTCCATGGCAACTTGTCTTGGAAGTGTTTTTAGAATCTGCATTTCAACATGGCAAATTTACTAATTAAACTTCTTTTGTCTTGCCACCACCGTATCAAATCTCAGTTAAGGTGACTGAGGAAAAAATGAAAATTGTTATATTATTACTTTATTAATAACAGTCTGAAATAATAAAAAGTTGTAAAGAATGCCTGAACATGCAAACATAAGGTTTAAAGTTTAGGGCAAAGGGATTCGTTTTTTGATTCAGAAATTCGGAACATAAGATTCTTACGTTTTCTTCTTCAAAGGCAAAACCAAATTGATATTCCAAAAGAAAGAATTACATGTCTCGCTGGTTAGCCAAGAGCATAAGGTATTACGCGAGGAAAGGATAACGTTCTAAACCTTTTCCGGTGTTTACATATTACCAGGGCGCAGCTGGCCTGATTTGTAGAATCAAAAGCCTATGGAAAACAGTAACAATCTATATATATGTAAGTTTATGTATGTTATGTTGGGTTCAAGAAGTGTGTGTGTGTGTATATGAAAACAGTAACAATCTATATATATGTAAGTTTATGTATGTTATGTTGGGTTCAAGAAGTGTGTGTGTGTGTGTGTATGAGAACTTATCTGTTGATAATGGGTAATTCAATGCTAAGATGCTAATATCAATCTTGACCGTTGGATCTGGATCTTGACCGTTGGAGGTGGGAGCATGCAGGGTGTTTAATGAAGACGCATTAATGAATGTGCATTGAAGTTGGGAGCATGCAAAGTGATTAATGGTTTAAAGGTGAGAGCCCGCATTAATCTTGATTGTTTAATTATTCAGATCCAACGACCAAAATTGATATTAGCACCTTAGCACTGAATTACCCATTAGCACTAGATACGTTATATATATATATATGTTGTGTTGGATTCAAAAACAGCTAGCTCGGTTCGAGACTTGGACCGTAGCTGGCTACGTCGCTCGTATTACTTATATTGTAAACCATATAATCAACCTAAAAATGGGTATTGCTTGTGGACTTTGATCTTGGGATGCTATGGTAGATTCATATGTCTGATACGTGTCCATCTGTGGGAGATTTACCCATTTTATGGGCCTGTGGTTAAGGCAGCTTTGCCGACAAAGAGGGGGAGAGATCCCACGACAAAAGGAAATAACGACATCTACCGTCAACTATAGCCTTCGGCCGTTACAGATGCTGACTTGCATGGTCTAATATCCCGTATAACCTTTAGAGAAATAAATAAATTTCAAAAGAAAATAACTAGAATTAAAAAGGTAATTTCAGAATTTATTGGAGGGCGAATAAAACCTGGGCCGAAGGCCCATAGCCCCTTGGCCCATGAGGGGCCGGCCTAGAAAGGGAGCCAGGGGTGACAGCAAACCCTAGCCCCCACCCCCACCCTTCGCCACCACCCCTTTTGCCGCCTGTCCTCCTCCAGGGAGCCGCCACCCTCTACTGCCCTTCCTCCAGTGCGCCGCTAGTCCTCCTTCCGTTGTGCTCTCCCTTGCCAACCCTGCAACACCTCCCTTGCTACCTTGCTGTAAGACAGAAGGAGGAAATCAGAGGGGAGTTGGCCAGTAGAGGAAGAAGAGGGAAGCGAAGAGGAGAAGGAAGAGGGGAGAAAGAGAAGGATCTCGCGGGAGATTTGTGATATTTATCGTGATCTCTAAGGGCAACGATATGAAACCCTTTACATTTCCTTAGTTTAGTCGTTGTTCGAGTTGGGGGATATTTGGTCAATATGAAGAGTATTTGCTGTTCTGCCTTAATTCGTCAAGGTTAGGTACAGAACATTGCGATGGTAATTAGGGTTATTTAGAATTGGATTTAGAGTTCGGTCTAATTAGATAAAAGTTAAATAATCTCGTTAGCTTTCCAGGAATATCTGGATCATTAAAATTGGAGTAGCAAGCAAAAAGATATAGCCTCGAAAAAGTTACTGTCCAGAAACCGATTGCTTGTTGGACGCAGTCGTGCGAAACTATTAAATTGACTTGGTAGATTGTATAATTGAATTTTGGGCATAACTAGAAAGAGATAGCTGACTTTCGGTAGATTCCAAAAATGCTATGGTTTACAATACTTGCATGTGTAGATTAATATATATGAAAATATTAATCCTGTTGTACAGAAGATGACAAAGAGGTCTTCTAGGTTAAAAACGGGGGTTAAATGATTTAATCAGGAATTGTGATCAACTAAGAAATTGTGGGAAATTTTGTGTAGATTCCAGAACTGGTGTGGTTTTCCATGATAGGGCTTGGGAGTCAAAAGTTATACTGTTTTTAGTACCGAGGCAGCAAGAGGTGACTGTCCTGGAAAGGGGAAGTGTTGCGGATTTGGGAAACGTGTAGGAGCGATGTCATTTAATTGTTGTTCTTGTACTTCTATAGCTTGTTATTGAGATTTGGTGTTTACTGTAGGAGGAGTGGCATCGGGTTGGTACTTCTATAGCTTGTTATTGAGATTTGGTGTTTACTGTAGGAGGAGTGGCATCGGGTTTGCTATCTTCTTCTAATCAAACCATTCCTCGCAACTAGAAGAGGCAAGTGTATGGTAGACAGTGTTCATTGGCATGGTTGTCACGACAAGCTTGGCGACCACGGCGCCTAAGAGGCACCATGATGTCTAGTCATCAAGGTAGGCGCCTAGTTGTCCTCAAGGCGAGGCAAGGCGAGCTAAGGCGGTTCACTTGATGAGTACTTTACTACTTGGCTAAAACAACAAATTAGAGAGGGGTCAATGACAATTGCATACCTTAATGAGCTTGCCATTCTTTTGCTCTTTTTTCCCGGTAGCCAAGCACCCCCCATCCAAGATGAAATTGTAGAGAGAAACAATAGAGAGCAGCTTCACAAGAATACAAGATCAAATCCATTGAAGCCATACGTTCCTGCTATTGAGAAAGATCGCAAACATTAGTATGTAAAGTTGTAAAATGAGATACCAGATACTGAGCAATTGAGCATTAACTATTGTAATTTCATATTTGTAAACTTGAAATGATCAAATGAAATAAGATTTAAAGTTGAAGGGCAGCATCTTCTTTGATCGAATAGATGTGATTTTATTTACAAGAACCTTAACATCATTCGATGGAATTGATAACCACTAACCAGTCATCGCCATCTGCATCATCAAGAATTTCTGCTCTTCCATAGAAATCCTCCACCATCATGACTTCTGAAATACATAATCCAATCTGGAATCAGCTGAATGTTTTAAAGCCAAAAAAAGGAAGGAAGATGGGTCATATACATATGAACAAGAACAAACCTTTACTATTAGTAATGCTGGGGCCAGAACTCGAAGCAAAATTATTGATTTCTTTCTTCCTTACTTTAGGCTTCTTTGAAGCAACTGAATCTGGTGTTAGTTCATTCTAAAATAGAAGACAGCTTAGCACAAAGACTAATCACAGGGAACTAAACATTAATAAGAAGAAACCAATGGTATCTGACATACAAGAAGATGCTTTCTATGTGAGTTGATGTCATCCGGGGGAAATACATTCACCTGTCACACTTTATTCAGATTAGGTGCAAGATGCTCAAAATGCTTCTTGCGTTCTCGATTTTGATATTCCTGACCTTCAAGGGGACCTAAAAAACTTGGCCAATGTAGCAAAAAAATTACATACAATGAGAAAAGAAAGCTCAATAGAGTAACAATATGCAAAGCATGCACATCACAATCACATAAACATAAACTGAGAGCAAAAACTAGCATAACATTGCTAGGATAGACCATCACATAGTACTACTACTGCACAGTGCATCACTGCATTGCAATGCAAACCATAGGACATAGGTCCATTACTCCCGTGCATGACAACCAGTCAACTACTAGTACTAGTCCACATGACAAAGAGTCAAAGACAAACAAAGTTACAAAACAACTACAGCCGAACAACAAAAGATAATCAATAGCAAAAGCATGAAATTGCAAAGGCCATCAACAATCATAATCTGAAGTTGAATCAACTTCCCCACAGCCTACAACACCACTTTGTGTATTATCATGAGTAAGAGTAGGAGGAGATTCGTTGTAGTCATCCTCAATCTCTATCATCCATCTCAAAATCTTCGTCATGCTCGTCACCTCTCCTACCTCCTTCCTCTTCAACCGGCCTTAAGCTTGAACATGCAACACCACCACGACGTCGTCGATGATAAGATAATACAGTGCTCCCAGTCCCAGCAGCTGTGACATGGGCTTGCTTAGGTAGATTGTGACCACAGAGTGCACTTGATGCACCCACAACCTTATCAATAAGTGCCCAGTACATATTTTCCAGCTCTGTCTCATGGACATCTTCAGCACCCACATCAATCCAGTCAGTGTTCCACTCATACTCATCAAAGATCAATGGGTTAAAGTTGCTCCCTCTACACACATCTTTTGAAATCTTTCAGCAATCTTTTTGTTATATTTGATATAAACCAAATCATTTAACCTTTGGTGCTCCCACTGATTCCTTCTCTTTGTATGCATCTAAAAGGAATAATAACAAAAAAAGACTCAAGATTCAAGAGGACATTAAACAAATTCAATTAGACAATGATCAACTAGACAATTATACATTACTTAGTACTAGACTACTAGTTAGTAACTACTTACAAATTCAATGGTGCTCCAATTGCGCTCATATTCGGAAGACGAAGCACAAAGACCAAGAAGATGCTTTGCAAAATATTGAAGCTCTGATGTGTCGCCATATGCATCCCACCAATCAACTACAATAATGCAAAATGCATGATTCTGAAGCAATGAAATTGAATATACCAAATTGAAATGGAACTGAGTGCTTATGTGGTCTCATTTTTCCTTAACTTGATATTGCTAGTGCTTTTCCAAAGCAAGCTCGCTTTTTCTCATAATGATTAGCTTGAGTAGATATCTTTGTGGCAAGTGCCTCGTCGTCTTGACCAACCATCTTGGAAAGAACATCGTTGAAATTATCTCGTAGCTTTCGGGCACGTGTACTATCTTTCTCTTTGAATGCGTAAAATTTATTTGGATTCAAGTACAATGCAGCCCCATATTGCTTCACTTCCATTTGGTCTGTCCACCGCCTCTCAATAATGTCAATCACACGTTCAAGGAGAGCCTCACCCTGCAAGGCTTCCTTTACTTTTTCCTTGGCAACATCTATAGCTACCAAAGCCTCCAGCATCGTTGGATTCTCATCACCATCAATGATCCTCAACACCGCAACTAGTTGTTGTGTTGCTCTTTTGGAGTATTGCACAACATTCCAAAAATTAGTAGAAAGCACAATTTTAGCTACATTCTTCCCCACTTGTGATTTGGCCAATTTGCACATATTCCAATCCTCATCCACAAAGAGATTTCTCAATGCAGACCTATGCTTGAACAAACTCTGCAAGGTTAGGAACAATGTGGAGATTCGAGTGGCTATTGGCCTCACAAGATCATAGTCTCCTGTCTTATCCCTCATTACATCAAGAAGCTTCCCATGCTTGTAGATAAATGTGGTGACACGCTTGGTTTTGGTAATGCAACTATTGAACTCAGGTGTCTTATCAATTTCCTCCAACAAGAGGTCTATGCAATGGGCAGCACATGGTTTGCCTGCTGCCTTGAAGTTAGCACCATTATCAGTGATCACTTTGATCAACATTTTTCTCACCAACTTCCTCAATTCTCTTCTGTAGTAAGTCAGCTAGCATTGTTGTATCGGCCACCTGACTTGATGCATAAATAGACTCTAGGAAGAAAGTCCCCTCTGAGCTATTGGCAAGGAAATTAATCAAATATCGTCCTCTTTTATCAGTCCACCCATCTGACATGATAGTCCAACCATACTCTTTTATCATGTGTCTTCCTCAGGACCTCTGTTTTCTTCTTTGCGTTTTGCACCCTGGTTTCTTCGACTCATGATAACTTGGACCAATATGACTGGGTCCAATTTGCCCAATGGCCTCTACCATTACCCCAAAGGACCTTGACTTGGCCACATTGAAGGGTATTCCATTTGAGTAGAAAAAATCTGCTACGTATTCATTGCATCTCTCTCTCTTCCTTGGTGACCTTAGAGTTGAACTGCTCCACGTATGTTTGCTTCTCCCCCCTTGCCTGTCTTTTTTCAACCACCTCATGGGGAAGCTTTCAAAGCATACTAATAATAGATTTAGTTCCCTTTGGAGGCACCGGAGAAGGCTTCTTGCCATTCTTGGATTGAAAAGCTATAGCTGTTAGCTTCCTTTTCATAGCTGTCCTGGAATTTGGAGTTGGCCTTGGTACTATGGTGGTGTAATATTCTAAAATAATAATAATAACCTCTTAAGGGCCTGTGCGTAATTAAACAAATTAGATATGAGAAAATAGAATATTTTAGAATTTTACGGAGGGACTAGACTGTGCGAGGTATAAAAAGATCGTGAGAATTCTAGAAACCCTAGCATTCTTTCTTTTTCCCGTGCGCCGCCAGCCGTTATCGCCAATTCTTTTGTTGTTCGCCTCTCCCGCTTGGCTAGCAGCACAACGCCACCTGGCCGCATGCGCACTGCCGAGCACTCGCCATCGCTAGCCCGCCGTGTGTAGCGCATGTGCACGCGCGTGGAAGCCGGCCGACTCGAGCGCCAGCGCGTGTTGATCTTCGACTTTTAGCCAGCGCGTGGTCGCCGTGTGCGTTTGTTGGCTAGTCGTCGCTCAGTACTACCTATTGGTGTTTGGCCACGCGTGAGTGCTTACTCCACGTAATTCCTTTCATGCATACATCTGCTAGCACTAATTATCTAGTCTTGCTAATTAAAGAGTATGTGTGTACGAAGGTTTGATCAGTAGAGCAGAGAGAAAGAAGTCAAGATCCAGATTCTTGTGGGTAACGATCTGTAATTTTGTTCCCTCTCAGTTTTCTAGGTTAATTAGAGATTAGAATAGAGATTAATTAGAGATGGTTCTATAATTTTTAGTCGAAGGGCCGATTAATAGATCTGTTTAGCCTGCTGTTCTGTTGAACGATTATTTTGGGTACCTTAATGACGAATTTTGGGAATGTCGTCTACTAGTTAATTGTAGATAATCTCGATATATTTCTATAGGGGAATGTCATCTACTAGTTAATTGTAGATAATCTCGATATATTTCTACAGAATATTTAATCATGCCGAGCGGACAAGTATAATTCGAGTTATGAATTTTGGAAGACTGCTGTCTTTGTAGTTGTCGTCTTTCGGCACTGTTTTGGTAGACTAAATATTAAAAATAGTAAATAGACTAATTAGAGTTTTTGATCTACATAAAAGATGTAGATAATTGTCTAAGGGTTATGTAGAATCCAAGAACTCGAATTATGGTTGGGTTCGAATTTTGGTTGGGTAAAACAAAAGTTACGAATTTGGTAAGACCCGCTGTCCCGAAGCTGACAGATCGGTCTTCTGGGTTAAAAACGGAGGGTTATATGATTTAATTAGAAGACTTAGTAATCTAAGAAAATGAGGGAAATTTTGTAAAGAATCTAGAACTATGTGGTTTGCCATGATTGGACTTTTGGGTCAAAAGTTACGCTCTTTTTTAGTACCATGAGAGCACGGGGTGACGGTTCGGTACTGAGGAAGTGCTGCGGATTTGGGGAATGTGTAGAAGCGATGTCAATTGATTTCCATTCTTGATGTTGTAGCTTGTATTGAAATTTGAATATTTGATGTAGGAGATGCGTCGTGCTTGTTGCCATCTTCTAGCCAAACCGTGCGTCGCAACTAGTAAAGGCAAGTGCATGGTAGACAGCGATCAATGATTGATCACTGTTTTTTTAATCTTCCATTACCATTATTGTTGTGCTTTTATTTATATTTAATTGTAAGCAATGGAATGGTATGATTTTATCTTCGTTGACAATCAGGAGGAAAAGCTGGATATGATGAATATGATGGAGTTTGCATATTTCATACATAAGCAACTTTGCATATGAGCAAGTGATCATGAATGATCACAACTCCACGGGAGTGGAGGAGGTCCCCGATCCTTGTGCAGGAACGGGCTTGAGAGTGAATGTTGTCGCGAGCATTCACTCATGCTATACCGGTATACGCGAAAGAAGTACATGTGGACATGTAGATTAGAGTTGCATTGATATATGAGATGAATGGGTGTGAAACAAAGAGAAGATAACAGCATGATAATATTAATAGAAGTACCTGTGATGATAATGAAGTTATTGAATGTTGTTGATTTATTATTGTTCGTTGTATATTGATGTGTTTGCTGAGTCGTGGACTCACCCTTGCTCTTTTGTTGTTTTTAGGTGAACTTCGAGGACGCCACAACTGAGAGCGAGTAGAGCACATGGAATAGATTCATACTCCAAACACATAATCAATTGCCATAAGAACCCTTTTATTCAATGCAGGATTACTCTAGGACACGTTAGAGGTTGAATAAAGTTTAGGTCAACGTTTTGGACTAAACTATTTGTTTCAATGGTTTGGATTCATTGGTTGATGCTATTTTGGATTATTTACCTTGTTATGTTTCCCATTGTTTGTTTATTCTTACCTGATCCATAGTTATACGTGTTCTTTTGTGGTCTATGGATGTGTTTATTGTTGTTTTCTTGCTAAAGTTTTATATTGTGCCAGTGATCACTAGTTTAGAGAGTAGTTTAGTGGCATTCCAGGCTCATTGTTGGGCTGGGGTGTTACAGTTGGTATCAGAGCGGGCTTTAGGTCCGTGGTGAATAGATTAATAACTTCGGCAAACTAAAATCGTTAAAATTTATTTCAGGTTTAGTAAATCAACTAAACTTTGCTAAATGTTAAATAATCTAAAATTTGATCCACTAGTGCACAGTAGGTTAGAGAGAGGTACGATCATCGTTTTACGCTTCCGTTATGTTGTTTATTGATTCATGATTTTATTTTGACCTTTGAACTCATTGTGTATTGTTGATTGTGGTTGATAGCTATGCCGAGGGGTAGAGGACGTGGTCGTGGTGGCCGCGGTCATGGAGGTCGGGGCCGCGGGCGAGGTTCCGTGGAGCCACCTCCTGTGGCAGATGAGTCAGTAGCTGAGGGGGTTGCTGTTGACCCGCCTCCGGTTGGGGTCCAGGATGACACCCCCGCTTTGCTGAGAGAGTTGGTGGGAGAGATCCATACTCTTCGTCAACAGGCGCCTGCAGCCCCTGTTGCTGCGGCATCTGTTGTTGCTCCTGTCGCACCTCCACCGGTACCTGAGGCGCGGATGACACTTCGAGAGTGGATGGGATTGAGGTTGGATCCGCTTGATTGCCTGCACACCGTCCAGCAATGGATGGTTGCACTATATGGAGAGACAGTTTGGAGCTTTAGAGATGTCCTCAAATCAGAGAGACCGTTTTGTAGCCTTTCAGCTGAAAGGGCAAGCGGACATTTGGTGGGAGGGTGTGTTGTCTTCGAGGACCGCCACTCAAGGGCCAGTCACTTGGGAGGACTTTGTTGATCAGTTCAAGGAAAAGTTCTACCCCTACTCTTTTGTTGAGAAGATGGAGGTTACCTTGTCGACCTTTGCTCAGGGGAAGAGGTCTATTGCTGAGTATGAGGCTGAGTTCAACAACTTGGTTCGCTTTGTCCCTTCGGTAGCGAACGGTGGTCTACAGAAAGCCAAGAGGTTCTGTCGGGGTCTCAATTCTGAGAACCGACATGTGTTGTGAGCTACTCCATTCCATGACTACAGCTCTGTTGTGGAACAAGCCAGGGGCATGGAGTTGGAGATGCAGCTCACAAAGGGGCAGCAAGCCTCTGGTGGACTGGTTGCTTCTGGTGGTGACCAGAAGAGGAGCTCTAGTGAGGGAAGTGGGTCTGTACAACGACCTGCTTTCAAGAAATTCAAGGGAGGACCGCAGTTCTCCAAGTCTAAGCAGTCGAGGCCATCCTCTTCTTTGGCGCCTCGTCCTTTTGTAGGTACTCCAGCCCTTCGTCCTATCCCAGGGCAGGGTATGCTTTGTTTCAAGTGTGGTGAGGGCACCGCGCTGCTGAGTGCTCTTGGATGAGAGATTGCCGTCAATGTGGCCGACCGGTTCACAAGGAGCGGGTGTGTCGCCAGAACCCCACTAGTGTGATCAAGTGGGAGCCTGTGACATCTTCTTCTTCAGTGGGTCATGCTCGAGGATCTTTCCAAATGATGACTGCTCCACCTGCACCGCCACTTCCTTCAGCTTGGGCGCCCAGAGGGTACTACCGTAGACGCCACCGCATCGCTTGTGTTGCATGACCGGCTTTACCGCACCGCCACAAAGAGATTTTCGGGCTCGCCGCCTAAGATCGTTTCTTTGCCATGGCGCCACCGAGTGTACGCCATGCCCACAGCTGAGTCCGCGGTCATCCCGACGTGGTGATGTGTACTTTGCTTGTGGATTCGTTTGATGCTTTAGTCCTTTTTGATTCAGGGGCTACCTTTTCGTTTGTCTCGACGGCATTTGCTAGGAGAGCGAACTTGAGTATGCAGTGGATTTCAAAGTCAGTGTTAGTTAGCTCTCCTGGGGGAATTATTGCGAGCTCTACTGTTTGTCCTGGGTGTTCTATTGTCATTGATGGAGAGAAGTTCACGGCGAATTTGATAGTTATTCAAATAGAGCCGTTCGACGTTATCTTGGGTATGGATTGGTTGCACTCTTATCGAGCCGTGATATCCTCGCTTCAGAGAATGCTTTTGTGCGTAACTCGCCTGGGAGACTTTGATCTTTCAGGGGAGTGCGCCTCCGCGCTCTCTTTCGGTGTTGGCCGGACTATTTCCGGGTCAGCGTGTAGTGAAAACTGGGCTTCTCTTAGCTCTTGCTGAGAAGCCGAGCGTGGCTTCACAGATTGAGGAGATTCCAGTGGTCAGTAATTACCCAGATGTGTTCCCAGCTGAGCTTCCAGGCTTGCCACCTACACGAGACGTGGAGTTTCGCATTGATCTTGTTCCGGTACTCGCCCCATCTCGATGTTCCATATCGACCGCACGTCCGCTTCGTGACGAGTTGAAGAAGCAGCTGGACGATTTGTTGGCTAAAGGTTTGATCAGCGAGTGTATCGCCATGGGGAGCTCCTGCTCGCTCACGCAGAAGAAGGATGGGAGTTGGCGATGTGTGTTGATTACCGCGCGCTTAATGCGATCACAATCAAGAACAAATATCCTTTGCCCCGCATTCAGGACTTGTTTGATCGGTTGAATGGAGCTCAAGTGTTCTCCAAGATCGATCTCCAGTCAGGGTATAATCAAATCCGTGTGCGTGAGCAGGATGTAGAGAAGTCTGCTTTCTCCACTAGGTATGGGCATTTTGAGTATAAAGTTATGTCTTTTGGATTGACTAATGCACCTGCCATTTTTTTTGGAGACCATGAACAACATGTTACACGAGTATCTGGATGACTTCGTGGTGGTGTTCATTGATGATATTCTTATCTATTCCAAGACCAATGAGGATCATGAGCGTCATTTGAGGCTGGTTTTAGAGACTTTGAGAGAGCACAAATTCTATGCTAAGTTGAAGAAGTGTGAGTTCTGGATTTCAGAAGTGAGTTTTCTGGGTCATGTGATAAATACTCAGGGCATTGCTGTTAATCCTAGTAAGGTCTCTACAGTGGTGGATTGGAAGAGGCCGACAAATGTGAAGGAGGTGAGGAGTTTCTTGGGATTGGCTGGTTATTATCGGCTTTTTGTGCAGGATTTCTTCATCATCGCCAAGCCACTGTCTCAGCTTACTCAGAAAGGGGTGAGATTCCAGTGGACTGATGAGTGTGAGCGCAGTTTTTGCATTTTGAAGGAGAGGTTGGTGACCTCTCCTATTCTCACTCTTCCCGAACTAGGGAAGCGATTCACAGTCTTTTTAGATGCGTCTAGAGTGGGTCTTGGCTGTGTGCTTATGCAAGACGGTAAGGTAATTGCTTATGCATCGAGGCAGTTAAAGAAGCACGAGCAGAATTATCCCACTCGTGACTTGGAGTTGGCTGCGGTTGTCTTTGCTCTCAAGATTTGGAGGCATTATCTATACGACGAGCCTTGTGATATTTTCACAGATCACAAGAGTCTCAAATATATCTTCACTCAGAAGAATCTGAATTTGAGGCAAAGGAGGTGGTTGGAGTTGATCAAGGACTATGATCTTACTATTCAGAATCATCCAAGGAAAGCCAATGTTGTTGCTGATGCTCTTAGTCGCAAGGCGACTCCCGCTACTCTAGATTGCCTCATTACTGATTTTGATCGCACGGGGATATCCTATTGTTATGCAGGCACAGCGCATGTTGAGACACAATTGATCCTTAAGTCAGCTATTCCAGACCGTGTGTGGGAAGCACAGCAAAGTGACCGGTTACTACAGGAGGTTAGGAAGCGTCTGGATGAGGTCAAAGAGGGTGATTTTAGCATGGACGATTCTGGTGCTTTGAGGTTTAAAGGCCGCCTTTGCGTGCCGCAAAAGGCGGAGGTCAAAGATGATATCTTGAGGGAGGCGCATCGCACTCCGTACACTGTTCATCCTGGTGAGACTAAGATGTATCGAGATCTGAGATAATAGTTTTGGTGGAAAAGGATGAAGATGGATATTGCTAATTATGTGGCTTCTTGCGGTGTTTGTCAGCAAGTAAAAGCTGAGCACAAGCATCCTGCAGGGTTGTTGCAGCCTTTGGAGGTTCCCCAGTGGCCATGGGATGATATCTCTATGGACTTTGTGGTGGTGTTACCTCGTTCACCGCGAGGGAAAGAAGCAGTTTGGGTAGTGATTCAGCAAGTCTGCGCACTTCATTCCTATTCGTACGACAAGTTCTGCGAGTGATCTAGCTCCTATTTATCTGTGAGAAATAGTGAGACTACATAGTGTGCCAAAAACCATTATTTCTGTCAGGGACGCGAAGTTTTCTCCAAGTTCTGGGAGAGTCTGCAGAGTGCATTGGGCACACAGCTCCGCCTTAGTACAGCGTTTCACCCTCAGATAGATGGGCAGTCAGAACGCACTATTCAGACTTTGGAGGACATCTTGCGGTCTTGTGTTTTGTCTTGGAAGGGTAGTTGCGAGGACCAGTTGCCACTTGCAGAGTTTGCTTATAATAATAGTTACCATTCCAGTATTAGAGCCGCACCATTCGAGGTTCTGTATGAGCGGAAATGCAGATCGCCACTTTGTTGGGATGCTGTGGGTGAGAATGTAGTTTTAGGTCCGGACTGGATTCAGAAGACCGTTGAGCGCGTAGCCTTGGTGAGGCAGAATCTGTTAGCAGCTCAAAGCAGGCAGAAAAGCTATGCAGATGTGAGGAGGCGTGACTTGGAGTTTGCAGTGGGTGACCAGGTGCTCTTGAGAGTGTCTCCCACCAAAGGCATTGTCCGGTTTGGTACCAAAGGGAAGCTTAGCCCAAGGTACGTTGGACCGTTCCCGATTATTACAAGAATTGGGAAGTTGGCTTACCGCTTGGACCTTCCTGAGTCCATACGTGGAGTTCACAATGTGTTTCACGTCTCAATGCTGAGAAAGTTTTTGAGAGACCCAGAACATAAGATTTCATTAGAGCCGTTGACTATTGAGTAAGACCTCACAATTGAGTCGCGTCCGGTGCGCATTCTGGAGAGGTCGGAGCGAGTGCTAAGGCACAAGACGTTGATATACGTCAAGGTGCTGTGGACGCATCAATCTGAGAGCGAGGCAACTTGGGAGTTGGAGTCTCGCATGCGTGAGCTATACCCGGAGTTATTCACGTTGGGTACGTGTTATTTTTGTTGTTGTTTAATTTCGGTTGTGGTTGTTTTTCTCAATAGAACGACGATTAGAATTCGGGGTCGAATTCTGTTAAGCGGGGTAGAATGTAATATTCTGAAGAAAAAAAATAATAAATAATAATAACCTCTTAAGGTCCTGTGCGTAATTATACAAATTAGATATGTGAAAATAGAATATTTTAGAATTTTACGGAGGGACTAGACTGTGCGAGGTATAAAAAGATCGTGGGGATTCTAGAAACCCTAGCAGTCTTTCTTTTTCCCGTGCACCGCTAGCCGTTATCGCCAATTCTTTTGTCGTTCGCCTCTCCCGCTTGGCTAGCAGCACAACGCCACCTGGCCGCATGCGCACTGCCGAGCGCTCGCCATCGCTAGCCTGCCGTGTGTAGCGCATGTGCACGCGCGTGGAAGCCGGCCGACTCGAGCGCCAGCGCGTGTTGATCTTCGGCTTTTGGCCAGCGCGTGGTCGCCGTGTGCGTTTGTTGGCTAGTTGTCGCTCGGTACTACCTATTGGTGTTTGGCCGCGCGTGAGTTCTTACTTCACGTAATTCCTTTCATGCATACATCTGCTAGCACTAATTATCTAGTCTTGCTAATTAAAGAGTATGTGATACGGGGGAATGCCCGATCTTCTCGGTGAGGAACCGTGGATAAATGATGCGAAGTAGACGATGACGCTAGCTGAACACTCGCGCCAATGCACGAACCCTCAACTCTTTGGAATACGCTCAAAACACACCGGATAGTTGATCGTCGCGAGACCACGAACGACGATCGTCAAGTCCCCAATTCCCAATGGAACGACGGCTTGACCTTGAATTGCAGAACGAACAAATGGATCGCCTAATCCTTTCTCAAAGTCCTCGCATGAACTATGGTTTCGAAAGAACAAGCAATAGCTATGTTTCTATTCTTATGCATAAACTGGTCTGAGGTTACAATGGGGGTCTAACCCTCAATATATAGTGCCCCTTCTCCTCCTTATGGCTGGCCAAGAGGCCCTACTCCTACTCTAATTCGGAATTTGAACTCCTACTCCAATTCCGACTCAATCTAAAACAAAAAGAAAACTCTAATTTTACAACCGTCATATTGTTTCAGGCATATCTTTTGAGTCCGAGGAATTTCGGAGTGATCCAGGATCCGTTGGATAGGGCTTGAAGTTAGCTTTCCAACAATCCCAAAAACACCCCAATCGGACTTCGTATGCAAAAGTTATGACCTTTTTACTCCGGACTGTCCTGCTGATTCCGAATCCGAATTTGAGGCTGATTCCGAATCCGAATTGGATTTTGAGTTGATTCCGAATTTGATTTCGGTTGGGGTTGTGGGAGATCTGAATTGGGCTTGAAAATCTTATCCAAAACTTGAGCTTTAAGTCCCCTTTTGCTCTACCATCACACGGGCTTCTTTCATCCTTGATCAGCCGCATGGACTGCTTGACTTTCTCCTTCCCAACCGCTTTGACCTTCTTGTTCTTCATAAGTAGGCAACAAATATGGTTACCCTCCTCCTTGTACTCCTCCATTACTTTAGCTCCGGCTTCCCTCTCCTCCCTCTCGGTTCCAAAGACTTTAAGTTTATCAAACCTGAGAATGCACAAAGTATTGATTTTAAGTAGTATCCAATTCTCATGGAAAACACAAGGAAACTCATTAAGAAACAAATGCACCTGTTGTTTTAGAAGTTTAGTTCTTCCTTCATGAACAACCTCATAATTAGTAGAGATATCCTCATCATCCTCCCTTTCTTCAAGAAAAGTCATCCCGGCTTTTGATAGCCTCGAAATGTGATAGACAAAGGAAACAATGTATATGCATGGTATATGTATTTATCATCCGTTTTACAAACCCTTTGGTTTTGCAGATCAGGAATAGTATAACAATAGCTATTAGATAGATGTGATGTATTCATCTCGACATGCCTTTTATCCACATTATTGCCCCACCCATGAAATGAAGTTGTCTTTGACTTTTGTAAGTATGTATCAAATTAGGAATGGATGTACAAAATTCATTTTCAAATGTAGACAAATGGCTCATATAATCATATTTCATCTTTACAACATCAATTTTATATAATGTAGACGATAAAATTGTTTGGTTATTCCATTCTTCAATTGCACTACTCTGATTGTTTATACATGATTGTTCAACAAAAGATGACTGAGCAGGCTTTACAAATATGTCTAAACAGTAGACACTCACATTTAAACTCATCTCTAAGTGATCATGATGTTGTCCAACCGATGGTTTGTTCCAAGCATGCATTTTCAATTCAAAGAAGTCGATCACAAGTAATGCATATTCGAGAAACATGAAACGTGTTGTCTACACCAAAATTTCCAATCAAATTAAATTTATAAGTGACGGTGTAGGTACTAGCTAGCGATTTCAAACACGTAATTTCAGATACTCTCTCAATCACACTAGATAGCTCTATGGGTTCATCGAACATGAGATAGCATAAAGATACATCAGGGGATATTCTAGTAAGAACTTTATCATGAGTAATCAATTCCACATTACGTAAATTAAGCGTATTAAATTCAGAACATAGAATATTTAAAGGAACACTAGAGTTCTCACACTTACGTACCTTTGCGTGATGAATATTAAATTCAACACCATTATTGTTACCTTTAGCATCCTTTTCGGTTATTGTAGGTGTTGTAGGTATCAAATCATCATGACAAAACCACGGGGCAGCAAGCATTCCATCCACAACCGTGGTTATCTCCGCGTCTTTTACTTCCAACGGTGCTGGTTGTTGAACAACCAACTCATCTTCTGTGATATCAACCTGCACAATGTGAGAAATAACACTAGAAGTAGCGAGTAAATCGTTAATTTCAGCAGTAACGTCACTTTGGCTATCATCTACTTCCCTCTTTTGTGTTGGTGTATCTCTTTCACACTCAATGTAGATGCTCTCAACCTCACATTTGGTGGAATCACACAGCTCACGCTCTTTATCATTCTCAGTCAATTTGGTTTTGGCCATGTGGCTCTCATTCTCACATGGGTTTGGATACATCGCATCCACCAAAGATTGTGGGTCAGCAACGGAGCAATCACGAGTAACAACAATCTCTTCATGAAGCAATGGAGCAATACTACATGAAGTCAGGACCGAAGGAAAAATACCATGCTCGGTCTCCTTCTCTTGTGTCGCACAAGTGGACTTCAAACCTTGTCGCAGCCCTGTCAACTTTTCCACTAGGGAACGCTTGTAGTGGTAAGGTACAAAACGTACACGCAAATGCTGTTTCATCTGCTCCCAGGTGATAATCGGTAATTCATGGCGCTCCATACGCTATTTAACAAATCGCCCCACCAATGTGTGGCATAATCAACCAAACCATTGGACGCAAGTAAAAGCTTCCTCTCATTGGAATAGTTGTGCATTCCAAATATCGTATCAATTTCAAGCTCCCAATTAAGGTATTCTTCCACATCTGCACGACCTGAGAATATAGGTATAGGAAATTTGGGCTTAGTAACAAAATACTTACGATGGATGTTGGGGTGGTTGAACATGGCGCGCAGCTCTAAGAAGTTGTTGTTGATGTCCGTACGTAGCTGCGTAACCTCCTCCCCGAGGTTGTTCAATTTATACCGAACGGCCCCAAGCTCATCGCAAGACACCACTATCACGATCCCGGTTGCTTTTGTAGCATCCTCGCAGCGAGTGTACTCCATCCATGTAACCAATAGATCCTCATGATGACCTGACATGGCAACAACTCACAAATAGGAAACAAGATTATATCCAGGTTAGTAAAACAAAACAGCTCTCTCTCTACGCTCACAACTCACTGTCCTGAAAACAAGACAAGCTTACCGTTCCAAAGTGAATCAAGGACGGCAAAAATGACACTTGTGGCGGCGAACGAACCTCAACCCGGTAATGTAAGAGCGTAACCAAGAGCAAAGGTAGTACACGAACGGGTGTAGGTGGAGCTTGGTAAGGTATGTGTATAACCTATGCAAACTGATATTCAAGTTGTTGTAATGCTAAGTAATGATCCAAGCTACATTCTTTTGCCTATGTGCTGATCCAAAAAGGTGTAAGCGAAGAGGATGAACGCACACGCAAAGACAAATGTGACTTAATGCAAACAAAGGAATGAGCTAGCGAGAAGGGATCTAAAAATGAGATCAAGCAAGCTCGTTTTGCACAAAGTACTAAGAGAGACGCTAGCCAATTGCAATTGAAAATAGTAGGGCACAAGATTGCTCAAAGAGAAAAAAAAATTACTACACAATATGAATAATGATGGGTTGGTACTGTAGCAACCAATAAAATGCATGCTACTGTAGCAATCGGCAAAAGAAATTTTTTTTTCTTCCTCTCTTTTCATTCGCAAAAATTATGTTTTTGCTCTCAGTTTTTTTTATACTCTTTTTTTTTGCAATGCCGTGGCTTTTGCTATTGTGTGGCTGCCTTTTTTTTCTTCTTTTCTCAATGACCGAAAGTGTTTTGCTACCCTCGTGGGTGCATAAGCCCAAAAATTCAGCAAGGTGTAAACAATGTTCAATAAGCAGCCCTAATACAATATCAAAAGCTAGTCTCACAAGATGAAAGGATATAAGTGAAGCGGAGTTCGGACGCAAAAGTTACGACCGAATTACAAATAGTGTACCAATTGAACTCGGATTTAACGAAAATTGAGTCAGGGATCGAATTTGAATTTTGGATTTTTTTTTGGTTTTTTTTAGGGAAACAAGGAACAAGGTACGCAAAGGAAACACTAAGATCAGCACTAAACAAAAAAATTCTAATGGACTAAAACCTAATAAAACTCACAAGAAATAACAGATTGAAACTAGGGTTTAGAATTTTTGTGTTGCAATTTTCGGTTTAATGGACTATAGGACAGAAAAACGAATCTAAACTAAGGGTAAAAAAAAACTCTCACCGAGTAAACCTAGAATCTGATACCATATGATACGGGGGAATGCCCGATCTTCTCGGTGAGGAACCGTGGATAAATGATGCGAAGTAGACGATGTCGCTAGCTGAACACTCGCGTCAATGCACGAACCCTCGACTCTTTGGAATACGCCCAAAACACACCGGATAGTTGATCGTCGCGAGACCACGAACGACGATCGTCAAGTCCCCAATTCCCAATGGAACGACGGCTTGACCTTGAATTGCAGAACGAACCAATGGATCGCCTAATCCTCTCTCAAAGTCCTCGCATGAACTATGGTTTCGAAAGAACAAGCAATAGCTATGTTTTATTCTTATGCATAAACTGGTCTGAGGTTACAATGGGGGTCTAACCCTCAATATATAGTGCCCCTTCTCCTCCTTATGGCTGTCCAAGAGGCCCTACTCCTACTCTAATTCGGAATTTGAACTACTACTCCAATTCCGACTCAATCTAAAACAAAAAGGAAACTCTAATTTTACAACTATCATATTGTTTTAGGCATATCTTTTGAGTCCGGAGGAATTTCGGAGTGATCCAGGATCCGTTGGATCGGGCTTGAAGTTAGCTTTCCAACAAGCCCAAAAACACCCCAATCGGACTTCGTATGCGAAAGTTATGACCTTTTTACTCCGGACTGTCCTGCTGGTTCCGAATCCGAATTGATTTTGAGTTGATTCCGAATTTGATTTCGGTTGGGGTTGTGGGAGATCTGAATTGGGCTTGAAAATCTTATCCAAAACTTGAGCTTTAAGTCCCCTTTTGCTCTAGCATCACACGGGCTTCTTTCCTCCTTGATCAGCCGCATAGACTGCTTGACTTTCTCCTTCCCAACCGCTTTGACCTTCTTGTTCTTCATCAGTAGGCAACAAATATGGTTACCCTCCTCCTTGTACTCCTCCATTACTTTAGCTCCGGCCTCCCTCTCCTCCCTCTCGGTTCTAAAGACTTTAAGTTTATCAAACCTGAGAATGCACAAAGTATTGATTTTAAGTAGTATCCAATTCTCATGGAAAACACAAGGAAACTCATTAAGAAATAAATGCACCTGTTGTTTTAGAAGTTTAGTTCTTCCTTCATGAACAACATCATAATTAGTAGAGATATCCTCATCAGTATGTGTGTATGAAGGTTTGATCAGTAGAGCAGAGAGAAAGAAGTCAAGATCCAGATTCTTGTGGGCAACGATCTATAATTTTGTTCCCTCTCTGTTTTCTAGGTTAATTAGAGATTAGCATAGAGAATAATTAGAGAGGGTTCTATAATTTTTAGTCTAAGGGCCGATTAATAGATCTGTTTAGCCTGCTGTTCTGTTGAACGATTATTTTGGGTACCTTAATGACGAATTTTGGGAATGTCATCTACTAGTTAATTGTAGATAATCTCGATATATTTCTATAGATTATTTAATAATGTCGAGCGGACAAGTATAATTTGAGTTATGAATTTTGGTAGACTGTTGTCTTTGCAGTTGTCGTCTTTCGGAACTGTTTTGGTAGACTAAATATTAAAAATAGTAAATGGACTAATTAGAGTTTTTGATCTACATGAAAGATGTAGATAATTGTCTAAGGGTTCTGTAGAATCCAAGAACTTGAATTTTGGTTTGGTAAAACAAAAGTTACGAATTTAGTAAGACCCGCTGTCCCGAACCTGACAGATCGGTCTTCTAGGTTAAAAACAGAGTGTTAGATGATTTAATTAGAAGACTTGGTAATCTAAGAAAATGAGGGAAATTTTGTAAAGAATCCAGAACTATGTGGTTTGCCATGATCGGACTTTTGAGTCAAAAGTTACGCTCTTTTTTAATTCCATGACAGTAGGGGGTGACGGTTCGGTACCGAGGAAGTGCTGCGGATTTGGGGATTGTGTAGAAGTGATGTCAATTGATTGCCATTTTTTATGCTGTAACTTGTATTAAAATTTGAATATTTGATGTAGGAGAGGCGTCGTACTTGTTGCCATCTTCTAGCCAAACCGTGCGCCGCAACTAGTAAAGGCAAGGGCATGGTAGACAGCGATCAATGATCATTGATCGCTGTTTTCTTTATCTTCTATTACCATTATTGTTGTGATTTTATTTATATTTAATTGTAAGCAATGGAATGGTATGATTTTATCTTCGTTGATAATCATGAGGAAAAGCTGGATATGATGAATATGATGGAGTTTGCATATTTCATACATAAGCATCTTTGCATATGAGCAGGTGATCATGAATGATCACAACTCCATGGGAGTGGAGGAGGTCCCCGATCCTTGTGGAGGAACGTGCTTGAGAGTGAATGTTGTCGCGAGCATTCACTCATGCTATACCGGTATACGCGAAAGAAGTACATGTGGACATGTAGATTAGAGTTGCATTGATATATGAGGTGAATGGGTGTGAAACAAAGAGAAGATAACAACATGATAATATTAATAGAAGTACCTGTGATGATAATGAAGTTATTGAATGTTGTTGATTTATTATTGTTCATTGTATATTGATGTGTTTGCTGAGTCGTGGACTCACCCTTGTTCTTTTGTTGTTTTTAGGTGAACTTCGAGGACGCCACGACTGAGAGCGAGTAGAGCACATGGAATAGATTCATACTCCAAACACATGATGAATTGCCATAAGAACCCTTTTATTCGATGCATGATTACTGTAGGATATGTTAGAGGTTGAATAAAGTTTAGGTCAACGTTTTGGACTAGACTATTTGTTTCAATGGTTTGGATTCATTGGTTGATGCTAATTTGGATTATTTACCTCGTTATGTTTCCCATTGTTTGTTTATTCTTACTAGATCCATAGTTATGCGTGTTCAATTGTGGTATATGGATGTGTTTATTGTTGTTTTCTTGCTAAAGTTTTATATTGTGCTGGTTATCACTAGTTTAGAGAGTAGTTTAGTGGCATTCCAGGCTCAGTGTTGGGCTGGGGTGTTACAGGTGGATGCCCGAAGAGAGGGTCAGGAGCCTTTTGATGAATGTTTTCTTCTCCTTGTGGTTGGTTGACTTCTTTGAACTCTTGTGCTTCCTCTTGTGCCTCTTCTCCATCGTCGTCGTCATCATCATCATTATAATAATAATTGATTGGCTTGTTCCTCACTCCCTTCCTAAGGTATTCTTGCATTTCTCTCATGATGGTTGTGGTTGCCTTGGAGCATTTCTCTACATCTCTAAAGCCATCGGTAAGATATTGCTTAAGCCTCTTGATTCTCGAAGAAACAATCACTCCACAATGCTCGCATAGGACCTTATCTTTGTTGCTCAAATCTAGCCAAAAACCATAGTGCCACCAAGGGACTTTGGACTTTGCCCTTTCTTTAGGATCTTTACTTGGATCATATTGCTCATGCTCAGTCTGCTGCTTGGCTGCCTCAACATTGTCACCACGTTGCTCTCTCTAATTTTCCATCAAAGATTCTGTGAGGACCCCGGATTATTGGGCTTGTAATGCTTAGTCACCAATTGACCCTAGCATCACAAACGAAATAACCCGTGTCTTCGAGACATGTATACTTCCTTAAATGCAAAGATACACACCTCTTTACAAAATTCATGCATCAATTCCATTCATTCACATAGAACCGAAGCAAAGCAATAACCAGAAGATAACAAAAATAAAGGATAGTTATTACACAAGAGAGACCGACCGGCCAAATGACATATACATATAGAAATTTAACAGCGGAAGCAAAAGTGCCATAAGATGGCCATAAACCAAAAGTGCCAATCAGTGTGCCTTTAACCCACAAGGCAACCGCCGACCGCCAAGCTAGTCGTCAATCCACAAGACATTTCACAAAAGTGAGGCCCTTGGGGCTCACCTTCCTCCTCTGCAACAAATAGTTAAGCAAAGCAAATGAGTACAAAAATTGTATTCCACAAGACTTACGTGTAGAGTAACAGACCTATACATATGCTACATGCAAGCTTATTTAAGTGGAGGTTGTATGTTTCGTTTTCAGCACAAAGCAAACTTTATTGGCAATAATGTAGTACATTTAAAAGCAAGTTAACAAATCTGTTTTTAATGTTCAAATAACCGTAAAAGACAACAATATAACCGTAGATAGAGGACAACAACAATCCTGGAAGTGACTAACCCATTAGTCACCACAACAATAGCATGAATTACCCATTCATACTAACCATGTCAAATTTCAATTTAAAAGGTTGTAGTCTAGTTCTTGCACGACCTTACCAAGCATGTCCATAACCTAGGACGAGGCTATTTGAATAGTTTTATACTCTGCAGGGGTGTACCAATGTAGCTACACGCCAGACCGCCTTTTTGCCAAGCTATTAAGCACACTTCCTTAGGTATGCCGGCACGGCTAAGTCCTACGAGACATTTCCAATATTGTGCATTAACTACGAGCCTCCTGTATGGATAGAAACCCATACGTTGTGTCGGAGTCATTGTAAAACCTCGGTCAACTACCCGCCTCTGTAAAGCCTTGACAACTACAATGCTCCTCGAGGTGGAGAGCCTACCCTAATCTCCACCACCGCACACCCAACACAAGAACACATATTCTTTTTCACACAACACACACAACCCCTCCCGCGACTCTGAGATAACACACGCCAAAGTACTAAGTCAAAAGAGGTCCCATATCCCTCTCGCGTGGTTAGCACGCATAAGCGCTTGGCTTAGTGACACAAGTAACTCGGTCCTTGATGACCTAGGCACCATTCCATTCACACCAACAGATCACACCAACATACCATTGTGCCCAAGTCTAAAACAATTTTATTTTCAGTTTTTGACTTTACAAAGTAACAAAGCACAAGTGCTGGATATAATGGAATAATAATTAAATGTGTGATCAAGATCATCGACTAAAATCGATGATCGCCCATTGCTACCGAAACTAAGCATTTCTAAGCAATTTCAATTCGTATTCTACTAAATGACAAGAGCTCATCCATCGAACTCAAATCATAGCACATACCCTAGGCTCATGGTAGTAGAGGATAAACAAGTCCTACAGATTATGCAACTATAGGATACTAACCATAATTTAACACAAAATAGCAATGCATACATACAAGTTGAAATCAATATATTATACTTGAAAAATAATGGGATTAACATGATCAAACCGCTTTCGCTTGTCGTGGGTCAAGATGTTGCCGAGGATCAATTATATTGTCAACGTGCTCTTCTGATCCTAACGAAAGCTTAAAACAACCGATAAGAACGAAGAAAACACAAAGACCCAATAAAGAACTTTCTCCGTAAATTTGAAATTTTTTACAAAGAGCAAGGCAATCGATTTATAAAGAATTTAGCAACAAGAACCAATTGATTTGAATTTTAATGCTAAAGATATGACCAAATCAATTTTGCTCACTTTTATAAATAAAAATGCTACTATTCATTAACAAAATTTTCTGAGCTATACCGTGTCGAAAACATTTTTAGATTAAAGTTCATTGAAAACATAACCCACAAAATTTGAATCTCCCAAAAGGAATTAAAATGTATTAGTTATGCATTTTACAAGTTATCTCATTTTTCGCTTGATAAATAAATCCTTTCGGAAAATCGAAATTTGAAATGATGTGGACGATCGTGGAGCGCTGATCTTGGATCCAATGGTCCACGTGGATCCCAAATACCGACGCCAAGGCCATGTCGAGAAACCCTACTTGCCAACCGCTGATCCGATCCAACGATTCACGCGATCAATCGGGACCGCTGATCTTGGATCCAACGGGTCACGACCGAGACGCGCGACGAATTCAAATCTCCGCGAATGTGGGCCGCCAATCTAAGGATCAACGGCCCGCATCGACTTCGCTCAAACGCTGCCCCTCGCTTTCGTCCCAAAAACAACGGAAGATCGGCCGCCGCCGGGCTCGCCGCGGCATGGTGCGAGCAAGTGCCCAAAATGGGTCCCAAACATCATTGCGCACCTAATGGTACCAATGGATTTGGTCGTGTGGTTCAAACGCCGGCAAGCCGAGGGAACCGAGGAGACCGCAAAGTGACGAAATGAAAAACGCAAAGAGCTCACCGCGGTTCAAGGAGCAAAGCAGCCACTAGGGACTAAGGAGGGGTTACCTGAGCGCAAAGGATGCACCGAGAAGAGCCGAAGCTGCCCGGGCGAAGAAGAATACCGATTTCTACCAAATTGGGGAATCAAATTGATTCGGGCCTGACCGAGCAAATTGAACCGAATTGAGTGAGGGTTGCTTCAGAGAGTAAAGGGGAGTAGAGGGAGCAAAGACTTGAAGAAGAAAACCCTCACGCACCGCTCCACCGAGCTCCAAAACCAACAATGGCGCCAAGGATTACCGAGGATCTGCAGCCCAATGACTTGTGAGTGCTAGCTAGAGTTGCGGTGCTAAAGGAAGCTAAGGGAGAAACAATGGAGCTTAATAGTTGAGGATGGCCGAGAGCAACGGCGTTATCCCGCTCGGGTCAACCTGGCCATTTGAGCGCAAGAGGGCGACGGAGCAGCTGGAGAGTGGACGCTCGAGGGAGGAGAACGGCGGCATTAAATGCGCAGAGATAGCCGCTTAAAGGCGACCGTGAGAGTGGATCGACGCCATGCTTTTCTCCTCTCGCGCACGCCATGGCCGGGCTCACGCGCTACCGACAGAGGAAGGAGACGGCGTGTCGACCGCCGGATTGAAATCGAACTACCGAGTTAGATCGGTGGATTAAAACGATTCCATCGCTTATCGGTCGAGGATCGCTCGATGCCGATCCAACTACCGAAAGTTAGATCGGGTGGATTAAAATGATTCCATCGCTCGGCTGGTCGAGGACCATTCGATGCCGATCCAACGGCTGATTTAGATCGGGAGGATTAAAACGATTCCATCGTTTGGCTGGTCGAGGATCGTTCGATGCCGATCCAACTACCGAGTTAGATCGGGTGGATTAAAAGATTCCATCGCTCTACCGTCGAGGACCGCTCGATGCCGATCCAACGGCTCACAACCCGCGCACCCGATCGATCGCAAGAAGGCGATTAGTTGATCGACCGAGTCCAGTGGCTTGAGCCCGAGTCCGGTTCGAACCCGAGGAACAGTGCAAACCAGTTAGAATTTGAATTTTAAACATATGATTTTTGAGGAATTATTTGAGGTAGCAAACAAACTTCAAAATTTATGAAATTTTAACTGGAGCTTGCTGACTGCCGGAGGAACCTCCCATAAAATTTTCAGAGATTTTTATGCACTGAATTCTTCTCCAGAAATTCCAGAAGAGGGGAAATAGGGTTTGACCAAATTTGACTTGCCTCCAAAAATTATCAAATAATTTCTAAAAATCATGAGATAATTCAGAGGTGTTGCCAAGAGTCCCTATAACTCAGGAAAAATATTTCCAAAAGTTTGGCACAAGATCTATGCCACAAAGGTTTTTGATTTTCCATAATTCTTTTTGAAAGAATTACAGAAATGACCAAGGGCTTCAAGATGCAAGAAAAGTTTTAATTTCTTCTTATTTTCTTACATTTGAAACATAAATCCATATTTGGGATGTTACAGATTCAAAGGTCAATAAACCTAGCACCTGCACATCAATAGCAAGTAGCAACACTAGCACATCAGTACTCAGTAGGAAGTTTCCAAGTAGCAACACTAGCAGTCTAGCACATCAGCAAACTCTGCAAAATGTTGAATGACCAAAGCACTGTAGAGGGGAGACTAGGAGATGCAGAGGGGGAACCATAGGCCGGAGAAGGAAGCAGAGGGAGGGAGATGGTGTGGCGGGAGCGCGGGAGGGAGTGAGAGAGTCTGTGAGTGGACTAGTGGAGGCAGCACATGAGGGAGGGAGGGAGTAGAGGTAGTGTAGGAGGGAGGGAGGTGGCACAGCGGGAACCCAGGAGGGAGGGAGTGGTGGCGGGCGCGGCGGGAGTGGAGGTTGGGCCGTGATAGGGAGGGAGGGAGAGCAGGAGGGAGGGAGTAGAGGTCACAGAAGGCGTACCTGGCGGCTGACATGGTGAAGGGCGGCGACGGCTAGGGTTCTGTGCTTCACTTCGGCTTCACTTCCCAGTCGAGCGAAGCTTTTGAGCCCAACACCTGAGACCCCGAGCGCTCCTTCGGTCCTTGCTTATTCCGGGGCGGAACCGACCTGGACGCCCACCTAGAAGCTCACCTTGGATGCCTCTTCGACGCCATGGACGCCGCACTAAACTGGGCGTCCGCCTAGATGGAGAAGGTGAGGCACTCCTCCACGGTGTCCTCTCCTGAAGAATCTAGATCCACCATTATGAGTTAATGGAGTATTTTTTAGTAATTAATGACAAATTCATATATGAGACTAATACTTCTATTGATATACCTATCGTGTAGTCTTATTTGGATGAAAAGGTGAAAATCATAGAGGTATGCATTTGACATCCAATTCTTATATCTTGTTGCATTTCTCATATTCAAAATATAGGTTGAACTCTACTAAAAGTCTAACTTGAATATATGCATATTTTTTCATTACACATTTATTATCGGGACCCAAAAATGCACTTCTGGACCCTCTGTGTGGTCTGCACTACTATAGGATTACGCTAGTGTACACATTGTCAAGATAAATAATAGCATAAACAAGTAATTTGAATAACAAATAATGGTTTTGACCCTATGGTCGAGTTTACATTTTTAAGCCTCATAGGATGGCAACAAATAAAATAGCAGCAGCGAAACAAAATTAAACTCCAGCGGAATACCATCAATTCACCAGAGGCAACCGCCTGGGATCATGACTCTAGTGATCAACACTTTTGTAGAACTCCTCCTCAAATGCAGCGAAGACTCTACTTCTGTTGAATGTTTGCAGCAAGCATGAGTACACAACTGTACTCACAAGTCATACCACAGAATGCAATTTATAGATGATAGCTTATTCCAAAGGAATGGCTTATGTGGTTATTTTGCATAAAGTAACATTTGCAATTGAATACAAATAATAGATTTAAAACTTAAGTTAAAAACAAATAAACAATAATATTTTAACATCTGTTTTCATAAAGGACACAAAGCCTAAACAAATTCTTTCACACAGTGTTGAGGATTAAAATATTCATATATTATCTTAATATATGATAAAGACCATACGTCTTCGTGGTCGTAACTTCTAAGACCATCGACCTAATCGGGTCGAGGTACTACGTGGTTATATAATAAATACCATGGTCTGACAAAGTTCCAAACCTAGTCCACGCACTGTAAGTGCTCGTAAAGCTATGAACAAAGGCCCGGTCAAGTCCCCACCACGCCACTCACTATGTGATGAATGAACCACGTGTTTCATATTCCGCATAATACAACACTATCACGGCTGATGATTTAACGCCTCCTAAATCATTAACCGCATCAGCTTGATATCTTCACCAATCGCCTCGCAGTTGGTAGAACCGCCAACCGCCACCTCTTTCCGACTGCACGCTGCTGCTCCCCAACGGATGTCTCTTCATGGGAAAACCGCCATCGCTTCATCAAGTACTTAAGGAGGACCATAGAAGGCCGGAAGGGAGACACGGAGAACACAAAGACGTAACGACGGGAACACGAGAAGACTACACATCAGCAACAGTCCTATAGAAGCACATCTAGCGAGATATAGCAAAGTGTTGTGTTTTTAGATACTCTGTTTGTAATCGTGAGTTCATAGCAATAAAGAGCAAGTCGATCCACTCCTGTGAGATACGCACATTTTTCCTCTTTTCATTTATATATTCATAAGATCGGCGATTTGATCGCCGATACCGGGCGCCGTCCGTGGGGTAGATAGTGCAAAACTTCTGAAGAGGTTCTTTGCTCAACTCATCCGTTTTCTTCATATTCGTAATTGCAAGTATGGCAGAACATGGGATGAGGAGAACTGGTTCTACTCGGATGACTACTCCAACCTTGACATGGAAGCTCGCATCCGTGCCATGCAACATGAGGAATCTTCATCCTCCTCCGATGAGTTCGCAAGTCGCCGACGACAAATAACTTGAGCGGATGGATGAAGATACACCGCTGCGCCAAGAGGCGCTCGAGGATAGGTCGTTCACCAGCCGAACGTCCGAATATTTTTCCAAGCCCGGCTTCGACCGCAAAAAAGGTGACAACACCTCACCACACACCCGAGGGTCAATATACCCTTGACACAATTATGGTCGATGTATTCACCAACGGCTCGAAATTCCAGGACCAACCGACACCGTAATCGGTGTCGATGAGGCCCTCACCGTAATGGGCCGAGCGGGATGATAAAACTCGATTCGATCCGCAACTCGTCAATCGATCGAGCCCGCCACGAAGACCTCGGAGGTTCTCATCTCCGACCGGTCTCCATCGTGGAAGTCTCGGTAGAAGCACCGAAGTTCTCCACTAGTTACGAAGTGGAAGCTCCTCGAGGATCGCTGCCGAAGCATGAGGTCAACGCGATCGGAATATCGATCGTGATGCCACGCACGCCCCGCACACCCCGCCGCCACCACCGCCGATGGAGATGGCGCGGCAATCAAGCACCACCTACCGTAGGCAACGGAGCTAATGGACGCCCATCGCTTACGCGTGGTGCAGCCCCACCAAGGATGACAGGCCTCCTGACGGAGTTAGGCCAAAGGTCCAGAGGAACTTCGGATCTCCGAACGCCAACATCTTCGATGAATCCTCTGAGACCTTCGGTAACGGTTCAGAACTTGTGTCGTATTCAAGATATTCTTAATAATATCGACTCGCTCGGTGAAGCTCCGGCTTTACCCAATTGGTAGGGCGTATCGGAAATCCTTCAACAACCGTGGCAAAGCAGAAGCGCAGGGGCAAAGGATGTCACAAAGTCTAACGGTGACTTCATCTCGCCGCCCTCCTTCAAGAGGGCAGCATGGTTACCCACCGTACCTAGACCTCCTCGGCGATTTCGACCAAGGGTCATGAAGGAAGAAGGTTGTTTCAAACAACGACCTCTTCCCTAGCCTAGAGGGCACTGCTGGCCCGTGATGATCTCCGCCATCATCCGAACCATACTAATGGTCAAAGACGCTATGATAACGCTCGCGATCGGATCGGGACGACGGAGCCTCGACGCTCAAATCAAGAAACCGATCTCCCATCGATCATAATCCGCGCTTCCCGAGAATGCGCTACGAATCATTACAAAGTTGTCGAGCCTTTTCTCGCAGGGCTCCAAGTCGACGCTGGCCTAATAGGTTCCGACCGCCAACATGGATAAATTTGATGTATCTCAAAATCCATTAGAGTTTCTCAGATATATACCACCGCCATCGTGAGTCTGTGGTGATGAAAACGTGATGGCTAATTATTTGCCCACGGCTCGAAGGATCTCGCCTTGCCTTGGTTGCTTAACCAACCTGCTTGGATCTATTTATACTTGGGAACAACTCGCGATTTATTGATTGTGAATTTCTGTGGTACGATGATCGCCTCGAAAGGAGGATGATCTCCATCGAACTCGGCAGGAACCAAAAGAAACTCTCCGGCAGTACATCAAAAGGTTTAGCCAAGTTCGAAATTCCATTCCAGAGATCGCAGAATCTTCTATCATTCAGGCATTCAAGGCAGGTCTAAGGAATCGGCGGTTTACAGAGGATATCGCTATGAATCCTCCACGAACAATTGCTGAACTTTTTGACATGGCTGATAAATATGCGGCCGCTAGTGAGGCGGTTGAATGGAATGAAGCCATTGATCGAAAGATAAAATCCCTCAGCCTAGCCTTGAGAAGTCAGAAAAGAATCCCAAGAAGATTTCCAAGAAGAAGAAGCACCGCAAAATGGGCACCAAGGAAGTCCTAGTGGTTCCAGATAAACCGTTCAAGGGTAAGAAGGACTATACCGGTAGGGGCAAAGCCAAAGCTCTGACCGATAGCCATAATAAAGGTAAGAAGTGGTGTCCACTTCACCAACAGCGTGGCATGACTTATGCGCACCGTCGTGTTTGGCAAAAGAAGTCGGAGGATTTCTATGCGTGTAAAGGCCCGCTTCCCGCAATTCAGAGTTGGGGAAACAAGTTCCAAAAGGACAAGGATGGCGACGAAGAGATGGAGTACCAGAGCCTCAACGCACGGTCAACATGATCTTTGGGGTTCTTCTTCATACGACTCGCCATCATCCGAAAGCCATGGAGCGAGAGGTCAACCTATCTAACCTTCGATCATAACCAAACCATCAAGGTGGTCTGATACCGTAATCTCCTTCGCAAGAAAGAAGACCGCTCGCCTCATCAACTCGACCGTAGGTTCCCTATTATCGTAGAGCCTACTATTAATAATTGCAAAGTCAATCGAGTTTTAATAGACGGTGGTAGTTCTTAAATATTTTATTTTCGGAGCTTTAGAAGATATGCAGTTCCTAGAACAAAGGTAAAACCGTGAAATACGCCTTTCATGGCATAGTTCCTCGGCTCTACCGCCAAACCGATAGGACAAGTATCCTTACCGCTACGCTTGAAGCCCCGATAACTTCCGAACTAAAAGATTTCATTTGACGTGGTTGATTTTGAAACCGCAGATAATGGAATTCTGGTCGTCCAAGATTAGCAAAATTCTTGATAGCCACGCACTACGTATCAAAGTTTGAAAATGCCAGACCAAAAGGTGTGATCACGGTTCGTGGAGATCGCAAATGGCATACGCATGTGATCGGGTCTTTAGAATCGGTCGATGAGTTGCCACCGTAAATTTCGACTCATCATCTATGCAGTCAAGCACCTGCACTCCAAGATAACACCCAAACCGTCCGACTGCACTAAAGAAGTTCCGCTCGACGGCGCGCCTCCAAGAAGCGCCATGTCGTGCAATGATGGTGGATCCTTTCCAAAGGTAATCGATCATAGCAGACTCGATCCTAAATAGGAAGAGTCGCCGCCTCCTTCCTCCGAGTAAACCAGATGTATTCGCATGGCAAGCGTCCGACATGCCCGAGTCCCTGTGGAGGTGATCGAGCACAAAGCTAGCGCCCACCGACAAAAATCCGGCCAAGGTAAGCTCAAACATTTCGCACCGACCGAAGGACGCCATCCACCAAATTGACAAGCTCTTAAAGGTCGGATTCATTCGTGAAGTACATCACCCTCAATGGCTCGCTAATCTCGTAATGGTTAGGAAGAGTAATGGGAAATGGAGGATGTGTATAGACTTCACAGATCTTAATAAAGCTTGTCCGAATGATGATTTTCCCTTCCTCGCATTGATCAACTTGTAGACTCTACCTCCAAAAGCGAGTTATTAAGTTTTTTAGATGCTTACTCAGGTACCACCGATTAGTATGAGTAAAGAAGATGAAGAGAAAACTTCCTTCATCACTCCATTTGGCACTTATCATTATGTAAAGATGCCCTTTGGTCTCAAAAAACGCTGTGCAACTTTTCAAAGATTAATGCGTAAAACCTTCAAACCCACAAATAGGTTGAAATTTGGAAGCCTACGTTGATGACTTGGTAGTGAAAAGTGTCAACTCCGCGACCATATGCTTGACCTTAAAGAGACTTTCAATAACTTGAGAAGACATAACCTCAAGTTGAATCGAGAAATGTTTGTTCGGGTTTCACTGAAAATTGCTTGGTTTCCTAGTTTCGCTAGAGGTATTGAAGCAAACCCGCAAGATATCGCCATCCATCGATGCGCCCGACCACAAAGAAGGAAGTCCGTAAGCTAACCGTCAGTATGGCGCTGCTAAGTCGTTTCATAGCTGTGTTAGGGAAAAGGACTACCTTTCTTCAAACTCCTTCGAAACATGGAAGTTTCGAGTGGACGACGTGTTTAATGATGCCTTTGAAAAGCTCAAAGAGTACCTTACGAGCACCTGGCCTTAGTTTCTCCAAGACTAGGGAAACATCGTTGATTTACGTGGTCGCAACGCCACAAGCTATCACGTGTATCGGTCGTCGAGAACGTGAAAACGCCCAATGACCAAAGTATTACGTAAGTTTAAGTCTTACATGGGCCAAAGGAAAGATACCCACAGTACAAAAGTTGCTTTATAGTCTCCTTATGGCTTCAAGGAAACTAAGGCATTACTTTCGTGCCCACAAAGTGGTCGTGCTTCATCGGATATCCCTTAGGTCAAGTCCTTAGAAATAGGGAATCGTCAAGACGAATAGCAAAATGGGCGTAGAACTAGGGACGCTCGACCTCCATTTCATCTCACGAACACCATAAAGTCTCAAAGCGATAGCGTAATTCGCTGTCGAGTGGACAAACCTAGAATCTAAGCAAGGACCCGAGTACGAGCACCACGACGAGTGGACAATGTGCTTTGACGGTTCCTTAATGCTTAAAGGATCTGGGTCGGAGCCGCCTTGATATCCCCATCGCGAACACATCAAGTATGCCGCCCAGCTTTAACTTTCCGCTACAAACAATGTGGCGGAGTAAGGTTTGTCGGCAGACTCGAGCACTCGCTCGCCGGGATTCGCAAATTATCAGGAAAGGCGATTCTCAACTAGTAGCGAATCAAGTAGGGAAAGAGTACCAATGCTCGAGTACCAAGATGTCTTCCTATTTGGCGGAAGTACGAAATTCAAAAGCACTTCTTCGCTTCAGATCCAACATATTCCTAGAAAGGAGAACTTTCTAGCAGATCGCTTGGCACTGATGGCCTCTACTAGGTCAACCGTCCCGCACGGAGTTTTTCTCGAGCAACTCGATTCACCCTCGTAGTCGAGCATTCCGAGAACATCGATAGTTTACATCAGTCAATCCTATTGACTCGATAACTTAGATGCTCCACAGATCGGTGACGATCAAGGTAGAGATCGGATGACATCGATCTACAATTATCTTCAAGATGACCTAATTCCTCAAGATGATGTAGAGGCCGATCAGATAGCACGAAGGCCAAATCATACACTCTAATCGAATGTACCTTGTATAAACAAGGATCTCATGGAGTGTTGATGAGATGCATATCTCAATCTACCGCATTAGGTTGCTAACCAAATTCATGAAGGAGTCTGTGGAGCACATCATTCCTACGTAACCTTGGTCAGAAAGCCTTCAGCAAGGATACTATCGCCAACCGCCTTCATGATGCAAAAGAGCTCGTGACGGCGCGCATAATATCGGGCTTATAGCCGATAAGTACATCACCAAGACAAGCTTTGCAAACAATCCTCTTTCTTGGCCTTTTGCAACCTGGGACTAGACATTCTGGGACCATTCCCAAGAGCACCCGGGGCTTCAATTCTCGTCGTCATGATTGACACGCTTACAAAATGGATTGAGCCGAGCCAGCTTGTAAAAGTTACAATCAAGTCGCTAAGAGGTTCATAATAAAAAACGTGATTACACGATTTGGTGTACCCAATAGATATCACGACAATGGTACCCGCCAAGCAAGAATTTCAGAATTTCGCAAGAACTAGGAACCAAGATCCATTTCGCTTCAGTAGCTCATCCACAAAGCAATGGAGCAGTCGAGTGTGCCAATGGTATCCTAATACAGGGGATAAAACGCCGAGTATTCGACCAGTTAATAAAACGGTCAGGGGCTTGGATTCAAGAACTTCCTTCTGTTTTATGGGCTATCCGGACCACGACCAGTCGTGCGACCGGTGAAACACCTTTCTTTTTGGTTTATGGGGCCGAAGCTATTCTTCCTCCAGAATTAAAAATTGGCTCTGCTCGCACTAATTGTTTTAACTTAAGCAATCAGGAAGAACATCGACTCGACGATATCAATTTCCTTGAAGAACGACGAAACCAAGCTTTGATACGTTCGGCAATCTACCAACAAGCCATGCGAAGGTACTACAATCGTAAAGTGTAACCTCGCAACCTAGCTGTAGGTGATCTGGTTCTCAGAAAAATTCAGAGCCAAGCAGGGCGCAATAAACTTTCCCCTAAATGGGAAGGTCCTTACACTGTGGTCGGGTTACCCGACTGTGCTCAGACGATTAGCCATGTCGACGCAGCAGGTTTTGTCAATTCATGGAACATTGACCAATTGCGTAAGTTCTTTGTTTAATTTCTTCATTTCATTTCATTTCATTTCGCTTAAATTCCTTTAAATTTGATAATTAAGTTTAGAGCAGTAAAGTGATGTTATTTATATGACGCTGCCCAACTCGTCGATCATGGTTCGTATGCTCGTGGATTATAAAGTGTATAGTTTATGTTTCAAAATTCGTTCTACTCTTGTTTGGCTACCGGTCGACACTGAAAACCTCCTAGTCGAAGTCTCTCCTTTTCGCACGTGGTTCCGCCTAATCGGAAGGAGCTTCCTAGCGACGGTCTTTTCCTACGATCCTCGCCGCCAATGGACTACGAGCATGAGCACGCCTTATAAATATATTTTATACCTTTATTTCCTAGCTAGGTTCATTCCGACAAGTATTAAGCATCGCATAGAAGTAAAACCACTTTCCTGCTTTTAGCATATGTTTTTTCCTCTTATCAAGGAGAATTCTTTATTTTTCCGACCATATGTTGTCTTAGTAAAGTACTTTGATCATTAAAAACAGATTTATAACTAGCCAAACCTACACTTGCCCGACCATAAAGGTTTCCTAGTATTACCACGATCGCTTTTTACCGATCAAGACATACTCACAAGTAATGGTTGAGATTTGAATTTATATTCTTGGTTCAGTAGTACTATTATATAGTAAAGATCTTCTACTATATAACAATGGGGCTAGGTAAGACATAAATTCACAAGTCGAATTTGATGAATAAAAGAATTTTTTCCATTTTGATAAGAGAAAGGTAAGTCTTTACATTGTATGCATTGTTTTCTCCTGCAGCCTAAACTACTAGAGAATGCCTAAGTTAACTCATCGCTAGATGGAGATCCGACTTCCATCTCTTCTCATGACCTTTCGCTAGAGGTTTCATCTCCGCGAGGATCCGATTTGCCTCTACTGTAAGCAGCTGAAATCCTCTTCGATGGCTTGAAGGTTAGTTGATGGGTCTAAGCTTTCACTTTGCCAAAGCAAGACCGACTCCACGGTGCAATAGACTTTAACTAATGGGCATAATTCTCCTAGTAGTCTTGAGCAAAACCTGAGCTCTTCCAACAAAGAGCCTAGGTAGTTGACCTTCTCTATTGGATCGCTCAAGGAGGGCAAGCTTGATCCCGCGCCCATATCAAAGAGCATTTTCTTTAGCGAGGTGATTTTCTCGTCCAAACTAAGCACGAGTCGCCCTTGTCTTGCTCAAATTCCAGAGCTTTCTTCACTGTCAATGCTTGTTTTTGTTCGCATAGACAAAACAAGTATTAAGTAAAAATATTAGAAGACATATTGAGTCATGGCTACGACCGCTACCTTCCTCTCTTCTTGGAATCATCCAAAGCTTTTTATTGCTGGTCGCCAAGTCTTCGATCGACCGGTTCTTAGCCCAAGTTCTTCTTCAAGCTTTATTCTTCCTGCCTTTTCAAATTAAAGCATCTTCTTTTATTTTCTAAATCTATCAAAAGAATTTTTGATAAGGAGAATAAATAAAAGGAAAGTCTTAAAGAGGAAAAAGAAGAGGAACTCTTACTCTATTTCAGAGTGTTTTTCTAATATCCCGACTCGCTCTGCTAGTCCTCCGACCGTAGCGAGGTTTTCGATCATATGTCGCACAAGTAGCATTTCTTCCATAAACCTTCTTGTAAACTTCAAGAAAGGTTATGGAGAAGATTGAAGACACTTACCCAATTACGCATCATTGTAATCGGAAAATTTTATCGGGCACTGCGTTAGGCGATCCGATATCCTCCCCAATAATCATCAAGTTCCTTACTCGCATTTAATCGAGTTGAGAAAGGAAACTTGTTAGTTTTGGAGGATGACCTTCGTGCATCGAACCTGTGGAAGATCCGCAGCGGTCTCTACCTCCGCTGACTCGCATAGTGACTACTATGGATCTAACTCGCCTCGCGTCCGGTTGGCCTGGGGCTCTCCAACCACGCCGCCCTCGTGGATGTCCTACCTAAGGAAGACAATGGCCAGACCACTCCGATCGCCTCGACTGTTGAATGCGATTGGTCTAAGCTTACTGTGATTCAGCAGATTCGCACAAGAGAAACAAAATGTTCAATTCTACTTGGAACATACGAGGTATGTTTTTCATATAAAAATTGTACATACCAAAGTTGTTTTCTTAGTCTTGATCTTATAGCTACCGGTTTAAAATCTGCTATACTGCTTTTTCTTCTTTCCAATTGTTCCCACCAGCCCAACTCGTAGGTTCAATTGTGTTCTCTACATCCCGATCGAGATCGAAGCAATGTTCTCACCATCCGTCGAGAGCAAGGTCCCCGATTCTCGGGTCGAAGTGTAGTTTCACCGGTCTCGTGAACAACTGTCTCATGAACAACTATACGAGACTCAGTGATTGCCGCCTGGATTAATAAACAAAGTTAATCAGGTGAAGGATATACTTCATCTTGCAGAAGTTATTTCTTTCGCCATTTACCTCGCCGCGATCACGCTTTCAACGATCGCAAGACTGGTCGAATAATCAATAGGCTCACACGTCTCCGTAGCCTCGTTGATCTTGAGTCCGACCAACTACACATAAAGAGGATTAGAACTGATTGAAAATAACTGGAAAGGTGAAAAGAAGTTAATACACTTACCCTAAGTCTTTCAATCCTCTCCTCAGCACTAGCAAGTGCCAAGATTAGGGGAAAGCTAGCCTTGTCATCTGGTTCGCCAGCACAGATCATTTTGATCCTATTTCTGACGTCCTCAGAAGACAAGACTATGAATACAAATGAAAGGTCTTAGTTTTTGCGAAAATAATCAACTCGCAAAATAATATGGTCGGGATTTTCTGAAAAGTTACCTGTATCAGAATCCTTGGTAGCATCATCGCCACCGATGAACCAGAGTATCGAACGTGCCCTGGTCTTTAAAGGACTAATCCTCCTAATGGAAAAGTCCCTTACAACGTGCCAGGAGGTTAAACCCCTGACACTCAAGAGATGGATAGCCTCAATCCATCTCTCAACTTTTCCCTCCTTCGAGGAGGAACGCCAACGCGAGTTCTCGACCGCCTTCTTACCACTGTAATACAGGCCGTCTTCTCGCGTAACCTTCATGTAGAACCAGCTTTTCTTCCATGACGACCAAGAAGACTTCGAGTACATACGAATGTACTCGCCACCTTTGCCGCCATGAAGCCTTAGGTACATTCCCTGTGGGTGCCGGTCGCTTTCTTCGAATTCGCCATCCGGTAGTAATACTTGAAGAGTTCCATCGTCGGTGGAATCACCAAGTATGCTTCGCAGAGGTAGGCGAAGATGCTCAGGTTTGCAATGGCGTTGGGAGCAAGGTTGATCAACTCAACCTCATAAAACTCCAGCACTTGGGAAAGAAAAGGATGTGCTGGAAGCTTGAGCCCGCACTCAACGTACGCGAGGAACACCGGGATTTCTCCTCCTCGCCGCTGGGCAAGGTTTCCAAAAGCCGATCTCCAAGAGATCAAACTCTGCTCGGTAGCAACCCAACTCTCTCCAAACTCTCCAATTTTCTCTCACTCAGATCGGAGATCGACCAGCTTATGATGAGGTCCGACATAGTGCTTTCCTTTTTTGGGTGAAGAACTCAAGGAAGATTTTCTTGGAGATAGAGGCGTAAATGTTTAAAGCACTTATCCGGGGTCGTTTTATAGGCACTTCACTGTAACCGACCCTACGAGAAGTCCAACGGGCAAATACCTTTTCGCCTCGCGTAATGTAAAGGCTTTTTCCTTTTCCAAAGCGTTTCTCAACTTTAAATGAATACAGATCGCCGAGTCCCACGGCATTTAATGAGAGGTCTGTCCGATATGATTGCATCAAGAACGTGTCCGCATCGACCAACATTCATTTAAAAGTTCGGGGCTAGCCGTTGAGGATTAAAATATTCATATATTATCTTAATATATGATAAAACCATACGCTCGTGGTCGTGAATTCTAAGACCACCGACCTAATCGGGTCGTAGGTACTACGTGGTTATATAATAAATACCTCGGCCTGACAAAGTTCCAAACCTAGTCCACGACCGTGTAATCGCCGTAAAGTTATGAACAGCGCCAGGTCGAGTCCTCGACCACGCCACTCACTATGTGATGAATGAACCACGTGTTTCATATTCCGCATAATACAACACTATCACGGTTGATGATTTAACGTCTCCTAAATCATTAACCGCAGAACAGTTTAACATCTTCACCAACGGCCTCGCAGTTTGGTAGAACCTCAAACTGCCACCTCTTTCCGACCAGACACGTCGCTCCCCCAACGGATGTCTCTTCATGGGATAACTGCCATCGCTTCATCAAGTACTTAAGGAGGACCATAGAAGGCCGGAAGGGAGACACGGAGAACACAAAGACGTAACGACGGGAACACGAGAAGACTACACATCAGCAACAGTCCTATAGAAGCACATCTAGCGAGATATAGCAAAGTGTTGTGTTTTTAGATACTCTCAGTGTTTGTAATCGTGAGTTCATAGCAATAAAGAGCAAGTCAGATCCACTCCCAGGAGATACACACATTTTTTCTCTTTTCATTTATATATTCATAAGATCGGCGATTTGATCGTCGACACACAGCCATATGTATTAAGTCACACAACTGTCCCTTTCCAATTATTTTATGAAAATCTAACCCTCGTGTGAAATCCCCGAGCATGTCCATGACCGCGAACGCAGCTATTCGAATAGATTGATGAACACTCTGCAGAGGTTGTACACTTTATCCATACGATATAATTAGTGTAGCTAGCACTAATCGTAACAAAACCTTTCAGAAACTTCATCTCAAGTATTGACACTCCCGATGTGCTTTACCGCCGTCCAATTTATGCACACAGCTCTTGGTACGACACACACCATTGGACAGGGAAGAGGCGAACCGTCCCGCGATGTGAGTCATCACTAAGACAGAAACACACCTCCACCCTAGCACAAACCTAACTTATCAAACTGAGTAATGAATGTCAAGATTCCACAACCGACTAAGTTAGGCTCGTCCCATCAGGCATGTGGTTGTACGGAAGGCCAAGTTCAATGGCACACAAAGTTAAGTCCTTAATTGACCAAGGCAAGACTTTCAATTTCTAACTATGTCACACAGACCACTATTCCCATGCACACAACTTCCACTATATCACACAGTATCCACCACTTGCCTCAGTCTAAATTATTTCCCACCCTGTTGGTTAAGTGCAACACATGTCATTAACGAGTAATAGCACACAGCGTACACAGTTGTACACAAAGTTCCGTAATCACTTAGTCACGTTTATATTTGCAACTCACATGAAATGATGACTCGAAGCATGGCTAAGCAATCTACTCATATCTAACCAACCCACATTGGTGCTATGATAATACCAACTTGTATTGAACCAACCTAGGGTGATAAAAGATCATGACATAACAATAGACAAGGTGAAAGTAGCAAATTAGATTAATAACTAAACTCAAAAGTATTTAAATAAATACTTAAAGTAAAATGCAATAATTTGAATCAAATTATTTTGAAAACTGAGTGCAATATGATCAAAGGTATAACTTTACTTGGAATAGGTCTAGGTACTGGTCTTGATCTTGGTGCACTCATTCTTCTTCAAAAGTCCCCAAAGAATTAACGTCTAATCGTAAACGAAACAAATAAAGAAAATAAAGAAATAACAGGGAGGAAAAAACTCCAAAAATTAAATAAAAATCTCAGATAAATAGAGATCAAATTTAGAAATTTGAATGAGCTCAAACGGAGTTCGGATGAAGAAGATATGGCCTTTGGAAGATCAAAACCTAAAGAAATAACCTAAATTGGAATTTCTGGCATTATCCAAATTATTTTTCTACTAAAAATTCCGGGTATGACGTGATGCTGATGTCAGCACTGAATTTCCAAATTAAAAGAAATCCAGATAAAAAACTATGAGGCTGACATGTCGGCCCTCGGTCTATAGACCGGGTCCACGGACTCAACTCACGGGTCTACGGGTGCATGGGTCTACGGAACAGTGGATCTAACAACGGGGTCCACTGCCATAGGAACGGCTCACGATGGACTGGGTTTATACCAGATGGATCTACACTTTTGGGTTTGAATCTGCCACGCATACACGCACGTGGAGCTGTCGCGGTGACACTCGAGATTACACGCATGCGCTAGGGCTGAGCTGGCATAGACGTGGACGACGGCAAGGCAGGCGGCGCTCGGGTTCCGATGGTCGATGGCGAACGACGACGCTTCACCAGCGGTAAAGGTTACCAGTGAATAGAGCGTACTACGGGGATCTCGATGATGCACTCATGGGCACAAGAGGACAACAGTGGTGGCCGACGGCGAGGTTTGAGCGGCGTCGAAGACACGGGCTCATTGGGATCTACTCTTTGGTGGTGCTCCAACAGAACCAAGGCGACCAGGATGTAGCCCCCGTTCGTGCGATGCCGAAGGTGCAAACCACGAGGCTCGGGCGGCTCTATTTACGGCGGAATCGCTCGTCGGAGTTGCATAGGCGCATATCCTTCTTCGAGCTTTGTCGGTGGCTAGGGTTCAGTGCTCGAGCTTTGGCGGCTAGGTCTTGGGTGCGGAAGCCAAGGGCAACCTCTCTTTTTATACACGGTGGCTCGGGAGAGTCCGGGGCACAAACGCCCAAAACAAGCATGCGGTGGTGGAACAGAATCCTCAATGGATTCGGGAATGATCAATAGTAGATTTGGTGGGGCCCGCTTGCCAGCGAACGTGGCTCTTACGTGCTCGCAGGATGAACGATGCTGGCGTTGCTGACTGGTGGGACCGGGCGTGGGTGAGCGGAGAGAAGGGAGAGAAGACTAAAACGTGGGGACCACCTGTCAGCGAAGGCGGGCGCGAGCGCGGGTGCGTTGGGTCGCACAGAGATGGGCCAGCGGGAATAGGGTTTGGGGTTCAGCCCAAGCACTGTTCTGATATTTTAAATAGATTTTCTATTTTAGAAAATACAGAAAATCTAAATGGCAAATAGAAAATAGGAAATGAACTCAGAAAAAATCTAGAAAATATATCCAAGCACATAGAATCCAAATAAAATAATTTGGGCAATTGTTGATGTTGGAATTAGTGATATTAAATTGTTTTGGTACTAAAAGTCCATATTAAGCTTTAAGTAAAATTCAAAGAAATGCAAGGGTGAATTTTTAACTACTAACTAATCCAAAGATTTGTAAAACTCAGAAAATTGGGATGTTATATTTATGTATGCATCCATTTAGGGGGAGTTCACTCTATGTTTTGTGGCTTCATTGGTATTGATACATATTCCTTTATCCACATATATTTGGGATCTCTACTTTGAAACATATTTCTTGCATATATAAAACTTGTGTAGTTTATATATACTCATATTGATTTATATTCAATTATTATTAATTATGATGGTTGTTATCAATTACCAATGAGGGAAAGATTGAAGTATCTTGACCCACTATTATGAGTTAATGGTAATTAATGACAATCACATTGTGGAACTAATATTTTTTATGAGTTGGTGAAATAGGTCGAGTTCCATGATGATGATGACTTGGGATGACATGATGAGTTGATCTCCATCAAGTTAAGGTTCAAGAAGATAATGCATCATGTGTTGATGCATATCAAGAACTAAAAAAGGAAATCATCATGTGTTGATGATATTCAAGTCAAGAGTTTGGAGTAGAGGATGCATCATGTGTTGATGAACATCAAGATCCCGAAGAGGAGATGATCATGAGTTGATCATCAAGTCAAGAAAAGATCCATCATGTGTTGACGGAAGTCTAGTAGAGGATGCATGATGGGTTGATGCATGTCAAGTCAAGGACCCAGACTTGAAGTAAAGATGTGCGTCATCAAGCTTTAAGTGAATGTGCCAGGCAAAGGTATGACTAGCTAGTCTAAGGATGTGTTCCTTGTCTTTTACCGCTATTGGTGTTTGGTTGGAGACCGGATTGCTAGTATAGATTGTCGTACTATTAAGAGGGGTCTTGACTAGTAGCTTGAGTTAGTCATATGTTGATAGCTTGTCTTGCTTGCTCTAGCTCTCGTTAGCATATTGCCGGTATTTGTGAATGTGTTTTGCAAATGGTCGCGGCTCATGCATAATCCTTGTAGTATGTAACTTTAGTTTGCGAATGTGTTTCGCAAATGGTGTAAGTCCATGCACCTTATTCCTTGTGGCATTGATTCTAAAAGTTGTCAAATGTGTTTTGCAACTTGTTGAGAATCTTGTCTTCATCCATTGTGTGCATCTTGCGTCAATTGGTAAATGTGTTTTGCAAATTGAATTGAAACAATGTGTGCAATCTGTTTTCAGCATTATTGACAATGGGCAGTCTGACCGCAAATGTCAGTTGGTCTGACCGGTAGGGTATTGGTCTGACCGCCATGTGTTGACCGGCCTTTGGGCAGTAGTATGACCGCTTTTTTGTTCGGTTTGTTTTTTTTACAAAGAAGATGCTTTTGGGGGTTTCTCTTGATCCCAAAAATGGTATGACCGTATTTATTCAGCGGTACTACCGCACACTAGTAGTACTGATTTTTAGTTGGCGGTTTGTTTTTTTTCCAGAAAAGTCATTTTTATGGTTCTGGACCTTTCTTTTTTGAGCGGTCTGACCGCTCCTCTGGCGGTCTGACCGGTTGGGTCCGGTCATACTAGCAGTTGTGAGGGTGGTCAACCTAGCGGTGTGTCCAACTGCTAGTTTTATAGCCGTTGGAGCTGGGGCAGTCTGACCGACCATTTGTTGGTGGTCTGACTGGTTTTCCCTAGTTGTCTGAAGATTCTCCTCCAACGGCTAGTTTTCTTTATGTGCGTATAAATACCCCCTTGTGGCCGGTTGTGGGGGAGTTGATGGTGTCATATTCATTCCCTTGGGCAAAGAACAAGTCCTCTACACTCTTTTTGTGCTTGTATTGCACTTAGTGGGCTTTGAGAGGTAGATCCTAATGCATGTATTGCATTAGGTAGTGGATTGTGTATCCATTGAGCTTAGACACTTGATTCGTTCAAGTGAGCGTCTCTGACTTGTTACTCTTGGTGTTTGCCGACACCTAGACGATTTGGAGGAGTTGCGCTGGTGATCTTTTCAAAGAAGGTTGTGAGAAGAGTCAGACGGTTGTGAATGGTTTGGTGCTCGCCATCTCCGGAGTGGAGGAAGAGCAACTCTGAGTGGATCAAGGTGCTGGTTCGTGTTGGAGCCAGTCCAAGTGGTTGGACTTACCTCGGAGGTGTTGGATCAATTTGTGGAGCCGGTCCAATGTGGTTGGGCTTAGCTTAACGTGGATTAGGAAAGACCGGCAAGTCTCCGAACACCATGGTAAAATATCATTGTGTCATTGTGGTTTGTTCTCTATTGATTTACTTTGTACAATTTATATTTGTAGAATTAAATTTCTTACATGTCTTTGTGTATTTGCTATCATTGATATACTCTTATATTGTTTGTGCACTTAGTGAGACTAGTTGATTTAGGTCTTGATTGTGTAAAACCAATTTGATTTACTCTTCCACACATAAGCTCGACTTTAGGCAAAAGAATTTTAAAACCGCCTATTCACCCCCCTCCAGTCGGCCTCCTCGATCTTACACCTCCGCACCACCTGGACGCTAAGGCGACGCCGTGACAACCATGTTTATTGGTTGATCATTGTATTTCTTTACTACTCATTACAATTATATTGTTTGTACTTTTACTTTATTTAATTGCAGACAATGTGAATGGTCATGATCATATTTGTGTTGATGGATATGAGAATGTTGGATAATATCAATAATGATGAATCTATGAATAGTTGTAAATTGATAAACATCATTTCATATGAGAAGGTTATGGTGTTGATCACAACTCCACGGGAGTGGAGGAGGTCCCCGATCCTTGAGGAGGATGGGCTTCAGAGAGAACATTGTCGCGAGTGTTCACTTACGCTATACTGGTATACGCAAAAGAAGTGCATGTGGACATGTAGTGTAGAGATGCATTGAATGAAAAATATTTGATAATTTGGTATGAGAATAAGAGAAGAGGATTGAATGATTGAGTATAAAAATAAAGAAAAGAGAACAAGTGATGTTGATGATGATATTGTTTACTGCTGATTAAGCATGGTTCATTATTTATTATTGTGCTTGCTGAGTCGTGGACTCACCCTTGCTCTACTGTTGTTTTTATGTGACCGTTGACGATGTTGCTCATAGGAAAGGCTAGCACTCACTTTGTTTCACGTCATTTTCTCAATCACAAGAACTATTGATCACGTGATAGTTTATTAGTGTGATAAATTATAATTAGGAATGGATATTATTGCTTAGCCTTAGTTGATTATTCATTAAATAGATTTGATTGGTTTGGTTATGCTTTGAACCTTGTTTATTATTTTGGCATTCTTCCTATGAATTATTTATCCATGATTTCTTTATCGTTATGCTTGCGTAATTGTGACCCGTGGACGGGTTTTACCCTTGATGTGCTTGCTGTAATTTAGTGTTAATACTTGTTAAAATTGATAGCTAGGTTAGTTTAGTGGCATTTTGGGCTCCATGTTCGGCTAGGGTGTTACAGTTGGTATCAGCGGGCTTTAGGTCCGTGGTAAATAGATCAACAACTTAGGTAACCTAAAACTTGCTAAAATTTTGTTTTAGGACTGGTAAAATCAATTAAAATTTTACTAATGGTTAATTAACTTTAAATTTGACCCACTAGTGTATAGTAGGATGGGAATGGGACAAGTATCGCCTTTATGCTTTCGATATGTTGTAATATTGATGCATGAGTTGATATTGATTCTTTCAACTTATTGTGTGTTGTTGATTGTGGTTGATAGCTATGCCAAGAGGTAGAGTACGTGGTTGTCGGGACCCAAATATGCAAATCTGGACCCTCTGTGTATTCTGCACTAGTCTAGGATCACGCTAGTGCACACAGTGTCAACATCGATGAAATATCACATCCATACAACGAATATAAGAATAAACAAGTACTTTGAATAACAAATAACTGTTGGGACCTTAAGGTCGAGTTTTACATTTATTAAGCCATGCAAGGCTGACAATAAAGAAATAAACTGCAGCGGAAACGAAATAAACTCCAGTGGGCTCCCATCAATTTACCACAGGCAACTGACTGGGATCAAGACCCTAACGATCAACCTTCGTAGAACTCTTCTTCAAAAGCAGGCGACGACTCATCCACTTCTGTTGATTTGTTTAGCAAGAGTGAGTACACACCGTACTCGCAAGTCATACCATAGAATGCATTTATACATGATGGCTTATACCAAAGGAACGGCTTCCGTGGTTATTTTGCAGAAATGCAACATTTGCAATTGAATACAAATAATAGATTGAAAGCATAATTCAAAACAAATAGACAGTAATAAGTTAACAATTGATTTCACAAAGGACACACAGTCTAATCAAGTTATTCACACAGCTGACCCTTCCCAATTGTTTTTATGAAAATCTACCCCTCGTGTAAAATTCCCGAGCATGTCCATAACCGAGGACGCGGCTATTCGAATAGATTGGTTTAAACACTCTGCAGAGGTTGTACACTTTACCCACACGATACAATCAGTGTAGCTTGCACTGACCATAACAAAACCTTTCATAGACTTCATCTCAAACAATGACACTCCTGATGTGCTTTCCTGCCGGCCAACCGATACACACAGCGTTTGGTTACGACACACATCGTTGGACGTGGATGCAATAACGTCCCGCGATGTGACATATCACACCTCCACCCATCACACACCTTAAATACAACCCGAGTTGTCAATGTCAAGACTCCATAACTTACTAAGTCAGGCCCAGCCCATACTAGGCATGTGGTCGTACAGTAAGGCCCAGTTCAATGGCACACAAAGTTAAGTCCTTAATTGACCAAGGCAAGACTTTCAGTTTTAACCCAAATCACAAAGTTTATAGCACACAGTTCCACCATTCACACAGATCCACCACTTGCCTCAGTCCAAACCTTTTCCCACCTTGTTGATTAAGTGAAACACATGCCATCAATGAGTAATAGCACACAGTACACACAGTTTCATCACACAGTTCCATAATCACTTAGTCAAGTTTATAATTGCAACTCACATGAAATGATGACTCGTGGCATGACTAAGCAGTCTAATCGTATCTAACCAACCCACGTCGGTGCTACGATAATACCAACTAATAAAGAACCAACCTAGGGTGACAAAAGATCATGATATAACAATAGACAAGGTGGATATAACAATTTGGATTAATAACTAAACCCAAAAGCATTTAAATAAATACTTGAAATAGAATGCAATACATTGAAACAAAGTATTTTGAAAACTGGGTTCAATATGATCAAATGTATAACTTGCCTTGGAATAGCTCAAAGTACTGGTCTTGATCTTGAGGAGGTGCTCCTTCTTCAGCAAAATTTCCCGAAGTATCGACGTCTACTCGCAAATGAGACAAAAGAAACTAAAAATAAATAAATACAGAGGCAAAACAAACTCCAAAAATAAAATAAAATTCACCATTAAATAGATCTTAATTTTATATAAATTTACAAATTTGAATGGGCTCAATCGGAGTTCGGATGCAAAAGATATGGGCTTGGGAAGTTTGAAAATCAAATAAAACCCTGATTTGGATTTTATTGAATTTCCTGAATTATTTTTATAAAGGAAAATCGGATTATTGCGCAATGCTTGCGTCAGCCGAGAATTTCCGAAAAAGAAAATGGATTTAAAAAGAAATCTGACATGTGGCCACATGTCAGTCTCGGGGTTCACGGTGGACCGAGTGCACCGAACCGAGGGAGATCTGGCACGGTGGACTGAGCCACGCATGCATGTGATGGCGCTGATCTGGCGCCACGCGGCTGCCACACCAGCACCGAGGCTGACGCTGGCGCTGAGCTGGACGACAACGGCGGCGGTGGCGCTCGGGACCCGATGGTCACCGAGCGAACGGAAGCGACTCGCCGGGGGTGGAGGGTACCAGTTTATTCTCCGTGCTATTGCGCACTCAGGGGTGCCCTTACTAGTAGCTAGCAACGACGGTGGCGACCGGCGGCGAGGAAGAAGCGGCGGTGGAGCTTCGGGTTTTGTCGGACGAGTGCTCCGGTGATGCTCCAGCGATGAGGAGGTGCGCCAGAGGTAGCCTGGGACTTGCTGAGCACGGTGGTGGAGTCGGCGAGGCAAGGGCGGCGACGACGGTGGTGCAATTTGCCGGAGAAGAAGCGCAGCCGAAAACCCTAAAACTTGAAATGCGGCGGCGCTAGAGCGATCGGGGCGACGAGGGTGGCGGCTTTGGGTTGCGGAGGTCTGGGCGGTGCTAAGGGGGTATTTATAGGCCCAGGGACACCGAGATTTGGAAACCCCCAAATCGAGTACGAAACGGCCGTGATCGAAATTTCCGAGATTCGGGGAGATTGGGAGGGATTCGGTAGCCGATTTGGTTAGGGATGGGTACGGGACAGATACGGCTACAAATTGGTGGGGTCGATGCGAAGAATCAGCGACCGTTGCGATTTTGTCGGATGAAGCTTTGAACAGCGGCAATGGTGGGTGAAGGCGCGGGCGCGAGGAAGAAGAAGACTCCGCGGAGACAACGACTCGGTGGTGGTCCCACCTGGCAGCGGCAGCGAGGCGCGCGGCGCAGCGAAGCGAGCGATCACGGCGCGACACGCGGCGAAGAATCCAACGGAGGAAGGCGGGTTGAGCGCGCGTGTCCAATCGAAACGAGGGGCACGCGCCAAGCATCCAACGGCGAGGGCGCCGCCGAAGCGAGATGGGTCGGGCGCGGGTCGAATAGTGTTGGCTTCGCCCAAGATCGTTCGAAGATTTTCTTTAGTTTTTCTTTTAAATAAATCCAGAAAATACAAATAGCCAATAGAAAATAGCAAATGACTTTGGAAAAATTCCAGAAAATTCTATAAAATATATCCAAGCATATAGAATCTAAATAAAATAGTTTTGATAATTGTTGATGTTGGGATTAATCACATTAAATCAGTTTGTCCTTAAAGTCCATATTAAGCTTTTAAATTAATATTCAAATAAATCCAAATGGTGAATCTTCTCACTACCACTATTTAAAGGATTTTTAAAGCTCTGAAAATTGGGATGTTACAGTGGTCATGGTGGGCACGGTTGTGGAGGCTGTGGTGGACGTTGTAGCCGCGGGTGTGGTCCCGTGGAGCCACCGCCTGTGGCAGTTGAGTTAGTAGCTGAGGAAAACGGTACTGATGAGGAGGGGGTTGTTGTTGACCCACCTCCGGTTGGGGGTCAGGATGAGACCCCTGTTTTGCTGAGAGAGTTGGTGGGAGAGATCCGTGCTCTCCGTCAACAGGAGCCGGTAGCCCCTATTGCTGCGGCATTTGTTGCTGCCCCTTTACCTACACCCGAGGCGTGGATGACACTTCAAGAGTGGATGGGGTTGAGGTTGGATCCGTTTGACGGGTCAGGCACACCGATCCAAGCAGCGGACTGGTTGTGCTACATGGAGAGTATGTTTGGAGTTGTATTCGCATCAGAGGGTCCGTTTTGTAGCCTTTCAACTGAAAGAGCAAGCAGATATCTGGTGGAATAGCGTTTTGACATCAAGGACAGCCGCTTATGGTCCAGTTTCTTGGGGGACTTTGTTGACCAGTTCAAGGCAAAGTTCTATACCTACTCCTTCTTTGAGAAGATGTCCATTGCTGAGTACGAGGTCGAGTTCAATAACTTGGTTCGCTTTGTTCTGTCAGTGGCGAATGATGATCTGCAAAAGGCCAAGAGGTTCCATCGGGTCCTCAATCCTAAGTACCGGCACGTGTTGGGAGCTACTCTACTCTGTGACTTCGGCTCACTAAGGGGCTGCAAGCTTCTAGTGGACTTGTTACTTCTGGTGGTGACCAAAAAAGCTCTAGTGAGGGGAGTAGGTCTTTTCAGCGGCCTTCTTTCAAGAAGTTCAAGGGAGGACCGCAGTCTTCGCAGTTCTCTAGGTCTAAGCAGTTGAGGCCATTTTCTTCTACGGCACCTCACCCTTTTGCGGGTACTCCAGCTCTGTCCTGTTCCAGGGCGGGGCATGCTTTGTTTCAAGTATGGCGATGGTCACCACGTTGCTGAGTGTTCTTGGACAGGAGTTTGCCGTCAGTGTGGCCGACCAGGTCATAAGGAGCGGGTGTGTCACTAGAACCCTACTAGTGTGATCAAGTGGGAGCCTGTGCCTGCTTCTTCTTTAGTAGGTCATGCACGAGGATCTGTCCAGATGATGGCCGCTCCTTCTATGCTGCCAGTTCCTTCAGCTAGGGCACCTCCGGCAGGCTACTACTGGCAGCCGTCGCCTCCTGCATCGCTTCAAATTGCACGACCGGCTTTACCTACACCTCCCAAGGTAGTCAGAATCGAGATCCTAAGTTGGATCGATTTACCTTCGGTAGGATCGAATCGTAGTATCGAATCGTAGAATTGGCGATTCTATGGATTTTTAAAAATACACATATTTAACATCTTATATGGTTTACCACTTACTCATAACTGAAAAAGGGACAAAGCACCTTTTATCGCACAACAGAAAAGCATAATGGTACTGACATGATAGGTGATATAGTGTAACATCCCCAAATTATTTAATGATTATTAGTATGCATCTCATTAACATGAATTTGGTTTTTTGAACATTTTGCATAATGTATTGCTCTTGGAAAATCACAAAACAAATTAAACCTACAACTCAAATCTGAACTCCCAAAATAAATTAGTAATAAAAACTTATGAACACTTTCTGGAAATAATTTATTCAAATATTATATTGATTATCATAAATTAATATAATTTTTACTAAATTTTTGGACCTAAATTCAAACCTCAGAAAAATTCAAACACAATTAATAACCTATTTTAAGTTTGAATTTGAATCAAGAAAATAGCTCATGAACTGTGGGGTTTAAAATTTTATATGGGTACTAGGTCATACCAAGAACACCCCTGATTTATTTCAGAATTTTTATAATTTTATTTATATATTTAAAGCCCTAGTGAAACCTTTTCTAATTTGGTCAAATCTAGAAATTCCTAAACCCATCACTATTCCAATGGCTCGAGCCAGGCACAGTTACACTGACCCGAGCCCGTCACACCTCTTGACTGCACCCAATCGCTTTGCTCTCTCCCGCTTGGTGACCGTCCGATCAGGGTCGGACGATCCAAGCCGCCGATCCACCAATTGACCGCTTGTTGAAGTCACCGATGCCGGGCCCACCACGCCGCCTCCTTCGCCTTCCTCAGTCAGTGCATTGCTCGTGCTCAGGCACCATGTGCCCGCCAGATGCATGCGTTACACGTCACAACGACGTTGCCGCACTGCCCTTGGCAACCAGTAGCAGGTCTTCGCCCTCTCACGCCGCCTCCTTTCTGTCCCTCAGCTCAGCTTAAGTCCCCAGCAATGCCACCTTCTTCCTCACTTCTCCTCTCGGTGGCCGAGGAGAGGGGAGCTCATTTATGCATCTCCCTCGGGTAAGCTTCCACCGCAAGGCCCCTCGCCTTTCTTCTCCCCGCCTTTACAAGGACCAAATGGCAACAGAGGGGGGGTGAATGGTGCCTAAAAATTAATACTCCCTTCATCAGTATTTAAAACCGACCTACAAAGATCTCTCAAGATCTAAAGAAAGTAAATGAAGCAAGATCAAATAACAAAAACAAGTTTCAGTCGTTCTTCCGAAATCGGAAGTTCCGGCGAGATTGCGGAAGTTCCGCTTGCGTAGTTCCTTGAGTGTATATCGCGAAGTTCCGCTATGTACTTCACGCATAAAATCTAAGTCTGATTATCCCGATCAAGAATGTAACGCTCGGTTTTTGCCCAAAATCCAAACTACTTAATCTTGAATGCTCTTCTCAGTCAAGTTTTACAGACATCATCCTAAACACCATCTTGACCTTATGGAGAAGAATCGCAACCAAAGATTCAATAATCGAACCAAAATGGATTTCTTGAAGAAGGGCAAGAAAGACCAAAACCAATGATAAGCGAGATTCTCGATTCTTAGAGCATGAAACTTTGAGGAAGTAATAGCAATACCAAAACGATTCTAGATATGAAGTTTCATGCTATCTCATAAAACGAATCAAAAGATATGCCAAAACCCTAGATATTCAACATGAATGAAAGAGAGAGTTGCAAAATCAAGTAATCGAAACCTCAGATTTCATTGGATTGAAACATGGATTACTGAGGTAACGCAAAGAGGAAAGATTACAATAGGTTTCAGTTCATACTCTCCTCTCAACATGCTCTCAAAAAGCAAAACAAATCCTTTTCTAGAGCTAACCCTAATTTTCTCTCAAAAGTCTAACCCTAACTCTGTGGTTCTCCCTATTTATAGCCTTTGCTAATGGGCCTCCAACCCATTAAGCCCGCTACACCCGAACGGAACCGCCTCCACTTTTGCCGCTGCGAAAAGACCCTTCGCCTTGCGCACCTTCTCGAAGCCTCCGTACACCTTGTTGTGCACGACTGCAACCGCTTCAAGATTCACGCCGTCTTGACACATCCCGACGCTTCGACCTCAACGCCTCCTGCGCTTAGTCCGTCCACGTGTCTCGCCACGACTCCATCTTGATGCCTGCAATCACACACAGACAAAACACATCACATAGCATTGCACAATATCATAGCATCAATATTTGTATAAGACTCAAACTCATACAAAATCAAAAACACAAAATATTCTTCTCTGCATAGTTCTGGACACAATCGGAAGTTCCGCGACTTACTACAATGAAGTTCCGATTTAACATCCGCGACTGTCAGATTATCGGAAGTTCCGCACTCAACATCTGCGGTACTTCGATATCCTAACAACCGACTTTCCAGACATTTGATTCCGATTTGGTACCTCAGAGAACACTCAATGTCAGTATTATCGGACACTCCGCTACCCCTTGTGCGGAAGTTCCGAGTTCCTTCAGCCGAGACCAAAGCCCAGATTAATCGGAAGATCCTATTTCCAACGCCGGTAGTTCCGATTTATCGGAACTTCCGCTCCATACACAGCGGTAGTTCCGATTTCCTGACTCACCTGAAAATAGTCCAAACCAAAAACTCAACTCTCAATCTAATCAACACACTTGTCAAATACTCATCACTCAGAGTGGAGGACCTCTCACATGGTCTCTCAATCTCCCCCTTGATGAGTATATTGACAATTACCGAAAAAGCATAAGATGAGTTTGAGATTACTTGTCAACCAAGGTCTAAACAAGAGTAATTAAGCTCAAGACCAAGTTGACAAAAAGAGAAAGACTTGAGATGAGATGAAAGAGCAATTTTCGCACAAAACTCAAGGCTTTTCTTCAGAAGGCTTTTTCTCACAAACATTCTCCCCCTTTGGCAATAAAATCATCAATATGTAGAAAAGGGAGGAAAAGACTATATGATGTTCATTTTAAGCATTAGGAGCCATGTAGATTATCCAAAATGATTATTAGAGAATTACACCAAGCCATAACACAGAAGAATGCTATCAAGATCATGACAATTGATGTAGAGAATAGCTAAGATAGAAAATCCATAATCTGATTAATGATCCAATTCTTTAGCAGGTCAAATAAGTCAAGATTGAAATCTAGCTAAAGATATCCAAGGATGATGCAAGCCATGTCAAATAATCTAAGTTGAACCAAGAAGACTCATCTTGAGCAGTTTAGAGTGCTACCATTGAAGAAGGACTCATTTTATCCGAACTTGGTCTCTTTGAAGATAAGCAATTTTAGCACATTTTTCTTTTTCTCAAGACTTTTATGGTTTTATCTCGATAAAGCAAGCTCGGACTAGGTGCCATCCACAACCGCCTCCTGAGCTTCAACCATTTTTTTTAGCCATGTGCTAGATCCCAAGCCTTATGCAACCACTCCAAGCAACAGACTTAAGGAGGTGATCTTAGGTCATCCAAGGCTCCCCCTGAGTTCATGCCTAGTGCAATGGCAAGCCGTCTCATGAGAAAGATTTGGTGAGATCGCTTTTTCGCACAAAAGAGATCATTTTTGCTTTTGAAGTTTTAGACCGGTGATTAGAGATAAGTCATGTTTCTTAACAAACCGACATAGCTTACTCAAAAGTTCAAAAGAGATTCAGGACTCAACTCAGCCTACTTGACATGGCGAAAATCATAAAAGGATAGTTTCAACGAGACTAGTCTCAAGAGCTATCATGACAAGATTTTAATTCAAGTTTAGCATTTTAAACACCTTAGCATGGCAAAGACTAAACTACACATAAAAGTCATGATAGATCTAGCAGTTTAGCATAAATCATGGCAAGATGTAACACAGTGAAAACATATCATAAGGGATAATAAACAAGGCTCCATTTGATTATAATGCAATGCGGAATGAAATGCACAAAAATCGATTCCCTTCGTAATGAGATGCTTCTTTTAATTCAGTTGAGTTATGACAAAATTAAGAGTATGGAATAACCAAGAATAACTCCCACAACCAAAGGAACAAAAACGAGAATCGATAAGTAAAAGCAGAAAAGGCGGTCCTTTAGAGCATAGAAAGATATAGAAAACTATCGCTCGCAGACGGGTTCTTATCTACCCCATATGATTCTAGGACTATCAATGATCAACTCATACACTAAGGAGCAAACATCTTGTCCTGTCTACCCAAGGGTGGCCCGACCCTGCTAGAACCTATAAGAAGTGAGTAAGCTCTACTTAGAGAAGGAAGAAACAGCTAATAAGCAGCATCCTAGAAGCACAAGACAAGAAGTAGCAGTCAAAGCAATTTGGCAAGAGAACCACTCTAACCTATGCTGGAAGGACTTCGACCCAAAAATGAAACCAGAAAGGAGTAATAGTATAATATAATATAATATAATATAATATAATAGTAGCACAAAGCTCCCCTCACAAGAAATTCAGTAAGGACAAACCACCCCAAGCTCTCCCGCAGAGCCAAAACCGAGAGTCGCCCGAGGCTTAGTGAAGATATCACGCCAATCGTGCTCACTCTCCACAAACCGAGCACAATGTCACCCTTCTCTACATGGTCTCGAAGAAAGTGATATCTGATATCAATATGCTTGGTCCGAGAATGTTGCACTGGGTTCTTGGCAATGCAAATCGCAGACGTGTTATCACAAAAGAGTGGAACGCAGTCGATAGATAACCCAAAATCCTGCAGGGTCGAGACCATCCAAAGCACTTGGCTACAACAGAATCGGCCGCGACAGCGTGCTCGGCCTCTGCAGTGGATCGCGCAACACCGGATTGCTTCCTCGGCGACCGAGAGACGAGAGAAGTGCCAATGAATTGGCAAGTGCCGAAGTGCTCTTCCTATCTATCCTCTGACCAAAGAAAGTGCGCATCGGAGAAGGCTCTAAGAGATAGACAAGAAGAGGAAGAGTACCGGATGCCATAGTCAATGGTAGCTCGAAGATACGAAAGATGCGCTTCACCGCTGACGGTGAGATCGCGAGGAGAAGCTCAAATCGAGCACAAAGACACCGATGAAATGTATGTCCGGTCTCGAGGCCGTGAGGTACAAGAGAGAGCCAATCATGCTCTGAACTCCTTTTGGTCAACGAGTTCGCCGTCTTCATCCGGATCCAGAGCGGTTGTAGATGCCATCGGAGTTGATCTCGGCTTTCCATCATTCATGTCGAAGCGCTCAGAGGTCTCGAGTGTATTTGCCTTGATGAAGAAAGGTACCCTCCGAGTCTGTTTGATTTGGAAGCCAAGGAAGAAGCTCAACTCGCCCATCATGCTCATTTCAAACTCCGAGCTCATGACATCGGAAAACGGGAAGCGAGCATGCGAGGAGCCGCCAAAGATAATGTCATCCACGTAGATCCGGGCGAGCGGAAGATCGGTGCCAAGGCAGCGATGAACAAGGTCTTGTCAATTTTACCCATCTCAAAACCATGGCTCGTGAGATAGGACTTAAGCCTTTCATACCAAGCTCGAGAGCTGCTTGAGTCCATACAAAGCTTTGGAAAGCTCAGAGACATGGTTAGGGTATTTGGGGTTCTCAAACCGGGAGGTCAGTCTCACATAGACTTCTTCCTCAATAAGGCCATTGAGGAAGGCACTCTTGACATCCATCTGGTAAAGCTTGAAACCCTTAGAAGTCGCAAAGGCAAGCGAGATTCTAATGGCTTCAAGTCTAGCTACAGGGCAAAGGTCTCTTGAAATCTAGACCCTCAACTTGAGAGTACCCACAGAGCTACCGGCCTAGCCTTGTTTGAATGACTAACCCATCTTCACTTTGCTTGTTCTTGAACACCCATTTGGTCCCAATGATATTGTGACCTTGAGGGGCTCAACAAGGGACCGACCTTGTTCCTTTCAAAGTTTTCCAATTCCTCGTGCATGGCGTTAGTCCATGACTCATCGAAAGAGCATGACAAGCGTCTTTGGGCTCAAACGAGGCAACAAAGGAGTAATGGAGCAGAATAGAGACATGCCGCTTTTGAGCAGTGACACGCTCAAAGAGGTCTCAATGATCCGCTCAAGGATGGTCCTTTTGAATGTGTCTTGGAGGTCCAGGTGAGATGAAGAAGTGGCCTCTACCTCATTAGCGCATGAGATAGGGACAGAGCCACTAGCTTCGAAGAAGCGAAAGGTAAGGTGATCTCCTCGAGGTGCGGTGGAAGAAGGCACCTCAAGAGGAGGAGAAGGCTGGATCGTAAGCAACCCTCATCTCCATCCTCCTCATCGTCCACAAAGATGGACTCATCGCTCTAAGGAACTCGAGATATCGTGCCTAGTCCTGGGTGGCCTCATCGAAGGTCACCTCACGATTCTAACAATTTACTAGACTCAGCCTGGACTCTATAGGCACGAGAAGAAGTCGAGTAACCTGAAAGATCCCATCACAAGATCGTGACTCGAACTTATCTAGGTTCCTGGACTTGAAATAAAACACTTGCAACCAAACACACGAAAATGCGAGGCGCTGGTTTTCGCCCATATCTCAACTCATAAGAAGTGCGATGCAAGAGTGCAGAAGAAAACTCATTAGAAACATGACAAGCGGTAGCAATTGCCTCATTAAAACTTCCTAGGTGTAGAGTACTCATCAAGCATCGTCACGCCATCTCGACCAAGGTGCGGTTCTTCCTCTCCACAACGCCATTTTGTTGGGGGCGTATGGAGACGAGAACGGTGCTCTACACTGCCTCACCACAAAACTCTCAAAGTAGGAATTCTTGAACTCGGTGCCATTATCGGTCTGGTTGCTCGTAATGCACAGGAGCTCAACAGAAAGCCTACTAAAAGGACCACGAAAAGAGTAAGCGTCTCATCCTTGAGGCTAAGAAAACACCCAAGAATACCTCGAGAAGTCATCGACCACGACAAGTACGTACCACTTCCCTCCCATCGATCGCACTCTAGCCGGTCCCATCTGTGTCCATATGGGCGATTGACACAGTGCATCTGTCATAGTCCTTTATGGCGGAGGATGTGAAGCGGCAACCATTTTGCCGCGTCTTAGGCAAGGAGCACAAACAAGATCCTTGACCATTTTGAGTTTGGCAAACCACGAATGAGATCGTGGCGCTAACTCGGTCGATGATCAAATCCTATATGACCAAGTCTCCTATGCCGAGAAAGTCAAATCACGGGATTGAAGCAATTAAACATCGGAGAGGATCACCGAAGATCGGGAAAATCAGCACGAAAGATCCTCCCATATCGAAATCCATAAACTAGACTACAGAAGAATCAAGAATTTTGCAATTGTTTTCTTAAAGCTCACCTCGAAACCGTCATCGGTGGTGAGAGGCGAAAGTAGATTATCTTGCAGCTTACTTACTAAGGCAACATCTTTTAAAATAAAAGAATCATTAATGCTCACAAGTACCTTTAGCGATGACGCGCCAAATGAAGCATCTCCAAAGGTGATCGTCTCATCACCGGAGCGGGCTAGGAAGAAAACCAGCGAGACTCACCACCATATGGCGTGAACAACCGGAGTCTACAATCCGGACCTTTCCTTCCCACCGTGACCACGAGTCAAGCAGAGTAAAGTCTCGATCTTGGGTGAATCAACGGTGATTTTGGCACCCAATCTTGAGTAACACGGCGACAGATGAAGTAGTCAAGCAAGGCGACCTCTATCTACCCTCGCTCTCTGTCACTCAACAAGTCAAAGATCTCACTGTTCTTTGAATCCGATTGCTATGGAAGAGCGAGTCGAAGTGCGATAATATCTCGATCTCGCCATGGTAGCTATCTCGAAAGGAAAACGAGATCTACCCTCGGGACGGCGGAGATTACGACCAAAGGGAGCATGAGGATGAAAATCGAAAACTTCGGAAAAACCAAGTCCTCGATCTTGTCCAAAATCATCGGATGGAACAAATCTAGACCTCGTGTTGGTCTTAGGTGCACTCAAGATGCAGGGTGACCACGAATGTGCCTAAGAGACTCAACACGGTCTCTACGCGATCTTGGCGCGCTGAAGCAATGATCAACTAAATGTCCATCTTTACGATGGAAGGTGCAATGATACTTCGCCTTCTCGAGAGGCGAAGCTGCAGTGGAATCACCTTGTCGTCGTAAATCCTTTGAACAAAACCCACGACTTAAAATTTACTTTCTGGATCCGGGCTTAGTTTTGATCACACAGTGCTATGGTTTTGAGCACGATGTGGATGCTTCCTCATATCCTCCCGGATATCATATCCTAGACCACGATTAAATCTGCAAATTTTAGATTTGTCTAGAATGAGATTGAGCTTCTTCTTGCCTCCTACAAACCTCTCGAGAGTGTTCATAAGATCTTGACACTCCAGAAGAGAGAGGTGCAAGAAGAGCGAGGGGAAGAAGAGACAAGCAGAAGGAAAGGGAGCGGAAGAAGAACCAACAACAGAGGAAAGATTGGCTTGTGCACGCACACCGACTTTGAGGGACAATCCTCGCTAGCGATTGGTTCACGTTACTAGGCGTCTCTACCAAACCCTTAGACTTCTTCCCAAAGACACACAATACAAGCGGATGATTGTGTCTCTAGAAGGTCCTTAGTTAGCTTCACACATTTTCATCCAATGCAACCAAATCACATTTTAGTTTATTACAATGATTGCAAGGTGAGCTAACAAGGTCCTTAGAAGCATCTTGAGCCAATTTATTCTTGTGATCAATCATTTCTTGAAACCGCTTGAGATCTGATTCTAATTCAGTGAGCTAACTTAGGACAGTTTAAACAAGAAACAATAGGCTCTAGAAGCACGACTTGAAATTGACAATTTTGTGATCCGCCTGCTTTAGGTTCATCTTGAGATTATTACAATTTTCACAAGTTTGAGTGAGATCAAGCAACATGGTATAAAGACCTCTAAGCGAATTGTCCTTAACCTCACATGAGGTGCAAGCGATAGCCTCAACAAGAGTGGATGAAGGAGGTGCTACCCTACTCATCTCTAATTCAGCAAGAAGGCTAATGTTCTCTACCTTAATCATGTCAAGTTCAGAGGACACACTATCATGTAAGGTCCTTAGTTTATCCATATCATCAATCAAAGCACAGCATGTGTCACATTCATCACAGGAGGGAGCAGATGTAAGTAAAGTAAGCTCCCGTGATAGTCTAGCTACTTCCTTCTCCAACCCAAAGACACTTAGCCCTAGACTTAGCATGGAATCTACCTAGCTTAAGAAAAGCATCATTAAAATTGGTCATAAGTGGGACTAACCTCATCGGAGTCGGAGTATAGCTCGCTGTCGCTCAGTTCGCCCCCGAGGGCCATGAAGCACATGCCGGAGAAGTTGCCATCGTCCTTGGGATCATGATCGTCCTTCCCATCATCGTCACTCCACCCCTCCACCTCGCTGGTGTCCAGTTCGTCGAGGGCGGTGAGGACGCGATGGAACAACTTCTTAGCCTTCCCAAAGTTGCGGAACTTCTTCTTGCCTTGGTCAGGTGCTGAGGGCTTCGTGTTGCGGTTCTTGTCGATGTAGTCGTTCTTGCTTGGACCGCCATAGTCACCTTTGCCCTTCCCAAGCTTGGGACAGTTTGCTCGGATGTGGTTGGGGCCACCACACTCAAACAAATCACAGACCTCCTCTTTTACCATCCCTCCTCCTCTTGTAAGCATGGGAAAACTTCCGAGCTAGGAGGGCTAGCTGTTCATCCTCAAGCCGCTCTAGCGATCATCGCTTATGTCACGAGAGCGACTAGGGAGAACCCACGTCGACTCGTAAGAAGATCCGAATGGGATCGGTGACTAAAGCCATCGATTGTGACTTCGACCTTGAGAGAGAATGTCAATCTCGTGAGTCTTGAGGCGCGAGTAAAGCGCATCAAGAGTCGTGGTCGAGAGGTCCGTGCTATCTTTGATGGTAGTCACTTTCATCTCCCAAACACGAAGATCAAGTGCGAAAGCATCGTCGGCGTTATCCGAGTCGGGGTATGTAAGACCGACCGCTCGGAGGTTGCTCAAAATCTTGTGAAAACGCTAAAAGCACTCGTCAAGAGATTCACGACAAGCATCTCAAATTTCTTGTATTCACGCTTGAACCGGTCTTGTCTAACCGTCTTAATCTGAGTGGTGCCCTCATGGTATGCATCGAGGTCACCCAGATGTCGTAAGCAGAAATCAAATGAGAAATACGATCAAACTCACTTCTGCTTAAACCCTGAATGATTATGTTCCTTGCCTTAGCATTTGCCTCAACATCGGCCATGTTTCCAGCATTGATGTTCTCATCGGCAGAGCAAAGAAATCTAACCTTCACCTTTCTCCGGATGGCATACCCCGAGCACGGATGTAAGTTTCCATTCGGCTCTTCGGAAGGGTAATCCGGACCATCAAAAGCGGAGGCTTGGTGGAATACTTGTCCGTTGCCATGGCTCAACCGACCGGTTAAGATCTATCAAGAAGAGCTAACCGCTCGATACCAATTGAAGGACCGAAATGGCAACAGAGGGGGGGTGAATGGTGCCTAAAAATTAATACTCCCCTTCACTGTATTTAAAACCAGCCTACAAAGATCTCTGAAGATCTAAAGAAAGTAAATGAAGCAAGATCAAATAACAAAAACAAGTTTGTTTTGTTCTTCCGAAATCGGAAGTTCCGGCGAGATTGCGGAAGTTCCGCTTGCGTAGTTCCAGTTGTATATCGCGGAAGTTCCGCTTATGTACTTCCATTGCATAAAATCGAAGCTCGATTATCCCGATCAAGAATGAGCGCTCGGTTTTGCCCAAAAATCAAACTACTTAATCTTGAATGCTCTTCTCGGTCAAGTTTTACAGACATCATCCTAAACACCATCTTGACCTTATGGAGAAGAATCGCAACCAAAGATTCAATAATCGAACCAAAAGCGGATTTCTTGAAGAAGGGGCAAGAAAGACCAAAACCAATGATAAGCGAGATTCTCGATTCTTAGAGCATGAAACTTTGAGGAAGTAATAGCAATACCAAAAGCGATTCTAGATATGAAGTTTCATGCTATCTCATAAAACGAATCAAAAGATATGCCAAAACCCTAGATATTCAACATGAGCAGAAGAGAGAGAGTTGCAAAATCAAGTAATCAAACCTCAGATTTCATTGGATTGAAACATGGATTACAGAGGTAACGCAAAGAGGAAAGATTACAATAGGTTTCAGCTCATACTCTCCTCTCAACAAGCTCTCAAAAAGCAAAACAAATCCTTTTCTAGAGCTAACCCTAATTTTCTCTCCAAAAGTCTAACCCTAACTCGTGGTTCTCCCTATTTATAGCCTTTGCTAATGGGCCTCCAACCCATTAAGCCCGCTACACCCGAACGGAACCGCCTCCACTTTTGCCGCTTTGCGAAAAGACCCTTTCGCCTTGCGCACCTTCCGAAGCCTCCCGTACACCTTGTTGTGCACGACTCGCAACCGCTTCAAGATTCACGTCTTCGACACATCCCGACCGTTCGACCTCAACGCCTCCTGCGCCTAGTCCGGTCCACGTGTCTCGCCACGACTCCATCTTGATGCCTGCGCATCAACACAGACAAAAACACATCACATAGCATTGCACAATATCATAGCATCAATATTTGTATAAGACTCAAACTCATACAAAATCAAAAACACAAAATATTCTTCTCTGCATAGTTCTGGACACAATCGGAAGTTCCGCACTTACTACAGTGGAAGTTCCGATTTCCGGAACATCCGCACTCGTCAGGATTATCGGAAGTTCCGCACTCAATCTGCGGTACTTCGATATCCTAACAACCGACTTTCGGACATTTGATTCGATTTGGTACCTCAGAGAACACTCAATGTCAGTATTATCGGACACTCCGCTACCCCTTGTGCGGAAGTTCCGATTTCCTTCAGCCGAGACCAAAGCCCAGATTAATCGGAAGATCCTATTTCCAGCGGTAGAGTTCTGATTTATCGAACTTCAGCTACCATACACAATGTAGTTCCGATTTCGACTCACCCGAAGCAGTCAAACCAAAAACCCAACTCTCAATCTAATCAACACACTTGTAAAATACTCATCACTCAGAGTGGAGGACCTCTCACATGGTCTCTCACTTTCCCATTTTCGCTCATGGGGGCGCTTGTCTTTGTTTGTAGGACCTAAGGCCAGCTCGTGCTCCCGCTTCCTCCAGAGCGTGCCTGCGACTGCTCCTTCGGCCATTATCGACTCCAGTGAGAGTTTCTCTCTGTCAATTGCGTCATCCCATGCCTTTGAGCAATCTTATGATTTTGCCCTCGACCAATTTGGTCGATGCATCACAGGGACCTATGAATTTGGAGTCCTTCCCAGTTTTCGGCCATCAACACTATTCCTCATCCATTGTCAATCGGGTGAGTTGTTCCCCAATTTTTTTTTGGCAGTAGCATCGCCTAGGTCTACCTAAGAGCTTCCGATCAGCCTTTTGTTCTCTCTTTGCTCAGGTTGTCATGCCCTCGTGAAGGCCTTAGTGTTGCCACCGGCGCTCGCTGCCAGCCCTCCTCGGACACTCCCCACCACCACCAAGCGCCCTGATAGGTTCCCCTACCCCCTGGATGCTTGTGCCTGTGCTAATTTGCTTCATGCATCGCCGAGTTGCTTTAGCCTCATACGCCTGTAGCTCCCCGCCGCCATTGCCGTGGATGAGGCATCACCAAGCTTTCCCCCACCTTGCTACCCATCTGGTAAGCTTCGCTGGGTCCCCTAGTGGCCCTTACAAGCCTTGCTTGGATCAATGCATCGTCGGAACGCGGCATCCACTTTTGCCGTATAACTCGCCGCCGCTCGCCGTCGGCTAACCGTCGGTATAGCCCTTCTCCACCGCTGCAGCCACCCCCAGTAGGTGCGTAAGAGTACGGGGGACTCATTCTTGCCCTTGGCCGGCGCCGCCATGGCCGGAGACGTCGGCGAGCCGCCGTCAAGACGAGCGGAGCCACTAACTTGTTTTTTTCGGAAGCCGGCAGCTACTGTAGCAATTCATTAAGACTAAATCAGTGATTACATTTAAGTACAGATCTTTGTCGGAAATCCCATGATTAGCTGTTTTAATAATTGACTTCGAGCCTATGACATGTGGGCCCGACAGCCGGTTAAGTGATAGTGTAGAATTGTGTAGTATGTTTTCCCTTCGGGAAAACATATTCTCTGTACGTATAAAACTGGCAATACGTTTTCATTATCACAAGGTGCATTTTCAAAGTACGCCTCCGACGTCATTCTCGGCGGGACCGAGCCAAAGTTGACCCAGTCAACTTTTGACTGGGGTCCCGCCTGTATGTGACTGTGGCTAGAATAGGATCGGTAAGAAAAGTATTTCAATACAATTAAAATACCGAAATGATTTATTTGTTAACTGAAAAATACAATTAACTTCAAAAATGCATAGCTAATTCATTTTAACTCCAAAAATAGTGAAACCACTTTTGTTATTTTTCATTTTTAATGAACTTTATTATAAAATATGTTTCAACCTTGTCACTGTCACAGAAAATATATTTTGAGAGAGTGGTCCTAAAAGGGAATTATTAATACATTATAAATTGCTATTAACTTTGAAAATTCATAACTATTTCATAAAAACTCCAAATAAGAGGAACCAAATTATTTTAGTCTTGTAATAATATTCCCTATCCATTTTTGTAATCCTTTTGTACACCTCTACTCCAGAAAATTTCGCGAAAACTTTAGGTGCGGTGAACAGTGAGAGATTCTAATTAAATTGGATTTTTCTGAAAACTGGTTTTCTAATGGCTATAACTTTCACCTACAAACTTCAATTGGAATAATTATTTTACATAAATTTATATAAAATCATTCTCTACCTACTGTATAAATTTCATGCATTTTGGATGATATGTATTTTCGGATGTTTTCGGTGTTATTGTTCTTATTTGATGTTTTCATTCGTTTGATTGTGTTCGGCGATACGAGTGTGATCGAGAGTGATATATATATATATATATATATATATATATATATATATATATATATATATATCACTAACAAGCTGGACCATCCATCCCGAACAGCGGTTTCTTCCTTTGATGCATGTTGAATTCCTATTACTTTCAAAAACGTATCTATGTTGTTTTTAAGTATTCTATGCATTACTTAATTTCAAATACTTGTATGTCAAATGGGTAGTGTAGTTATGTCCACTTGCTGCATTGGCCCTCCTTTGAATGTTGTTTACCCTTTTACCTTGAATGATTAAGGATATATGTTATATGGGAATGTTTGCTAATTTGTAGCACGTTGCTTAGTAGTTGTAGTCGAAAACGGTTGATGGAGCTAGTCCATCGGCCGATGGATCGAATTGAATCTTGATGAAATTTGAGAATTATTATCGATTGAATTATGTTAGATTTGACGAAAATGTTCGGATTATAGAGTCTGGTTATTGTGGACTTGTTGGGTAGTGGTTTTGTTTGTTGGACTTGGACGGGTGATAGGGTGATGAAGGGAATGGTCCCGGATTCATGTAGCCCCGTCTGGGTATTTGAGGACCGGTCTGTGGTGTGATGAACCAAGTATTACGTACAACCACACGCCGGGATAATGGCGAAGGCTTGGCTAACTAATTTGTTACGTGTTAGCTATCAGAACACAACTAGGTTGACAACTTTTATGGTTCTATTTTATTGTTGTGTTGTCAATCTAGTGGGGGCATGTTAAGCGTTTTCTTTCTTGCCCTTAAGGGTCTTTTCGTATGCCCGTTAGCTGCGACGGACTTACTTACACAACGGGTACACCCATGGTGACGATAAGCGACTTTCGACCATGGTGTTGTTTCCTCGGGTGGTTTGATAGTTAGGACATAGCATTGTAACGGTCTCGTTATGGTGTCTCAATCACACTCCTAAGGAAGAGTGTATTGGCCGACATTACGAGATATTCATATCGTGTGGGGAAAGTTGTACACCTCTGCAGAGTTTAAATAAATCTATTCGAATAGCCGTGTCCCCGGTTATGAACATCACTTGTGGGAAAGCAGGCACAGTTAGCTTATGAGAACTTTGGTTTGGGTTATGGTTGGAAAGGTTATATCATTATGTTAATTTGTTCAAATCTGATATTGTTATCACGAACGGGAAGTTGGCGTGTTGATTTTGTTGAAGATTGATTTGTGTCACGAACGGGGAGTTCGTGTGTTGATTATGGTTGGAGTACCTACTATTGTTGATCATAAATTGGTATTACCTACTATTATATAAAGTTTATAAATGTTTTACAAATGTCAATTTGAATCTATATCATTTATCTCAAATGAAAAACTTGCCTTATGCTGAAAATGAGCCATGTAAGCCTATCCTTTGACACTTGAATGCATTTATTATATGTTGTTATTCGTAAGTCTTGCAAGTACATTTTTGTACTCAGCTGCATTGCCTAAGTTGCAGGTGAGAAGTCGTTCAAATTGGGTTAAGTACTTCGGGAGCTACGACTTTAACTCCAGTTGGTTGCTTGTGGGTTATGGGCATGCCAAATCGGTTTTGCTCTTTCATTTATTTATTTATCTTCCGCTACGATTTATTTAAGTAATGTTTAAATTTGGCCAGTCGGCCCTCTTATGCAAACTTGTACCTTAAGGTTCTATTTAATGATGTTGTAATAGCGATTCTATTATTTCGTACATTGTGTATAGATGTGAATGCAATGTTGTGTTAGGATATGTGCATGTTAGCCACTGATCCTTGGGGGCTAACATGAGACACATATCCGAGCACTGGAATCGTATTCGTCTCTCATTAAGTATTATGCTTTCGGCGTAATTACTTAGCTTGAAATGGGTCCGATCTCGGGGGCTTACATATAGTTCCGAACTACAGGAGAACAACCAATGACCATGACTAGTTTACTACAATTATATGAGAAATATTCACAACTTTTGTAAATCAATACCTAATTACAACACTTACATATTCCTTAAAAGCAGCTAGACAAATTCCAGGAATAAAAATATCTTATCATTATCAAGCTCAAGATTCCTCATGTCATAATATAGATATTTGTACTACCATTACCATATTGATATAATATTTTGCATGCTCCTTGTTTATTTATTGTTTCATTCTCAGAAATTAAAATCAACAAATTTTGCTCCAAAACAAAATATCAGCAAACCCTGGACACTAAAAAAAATATCAAAAAAATTGCAATTTTTTTGCCCAAACGACTCTACCACGACTCTATTCTACGATTTTATACGATTCTACATGATTCTACTGTTTGGATCGCGACTCTACCACGATTCTACCTGATTCCGATTCACGGTGCGATTTGGATCGACAAGCTGTCGTGGGTTCGTAGAATCGTAAGATTCTAAGAGTAGGATCGCGATTCTAACTACCTTGACACCGCCACAGTAGAGTGTCGGGACTTCCGCCGCCCCAACGTAGTCTTCTTTCGACATGGCGCCACTGTAGGATCAAGGATAACCGACTAGAAGGGGTGAATAGCATATTTTTAAAATTATTCAACTAATTAATAATTTTATCACAATTATGAACTTATTAAAACTAGATACAGTTCTAGCTAGGCAATTCTACACAAGTAAAATGCTAGAATTGTAAATGCGGAAGAGTAAAGATATGAAATAAACCACAATGGAGACAACGATGTTTTTCCTCGTGGTATCGAAGACTTGCCGGTCCTCACTAGTCCACATTGAGGAAGCTTGAACAAATCAAGCCGGCTCCACAAATTAAGCCTTAACCCTCGATTACTAGAATTGCTCTTCTTCTGCTCCGGAGTTGGTGAGCACAACACCAATCACAAACCTTTGTCGAGTCACTTCACAAGCTTCTTTGAAGTGATCACTGCGTAACATTTTCTCCAAGCCGTCTAGGTGCCGGTAAGCACCAAGAGTGCCGGTAAGCACCAAGAGTAACAAATCGTAGTGCTAGCTTGAAGACAATCAAGTGCCAAGAGATCAACTAATGATGTAATATACTTGACTAGCTCTCAACTACCTCAAAATGTGAAATTCAATGCAAATAAGTAGAAGAGAGAGCACCAAAGGTCCTGGGCTTGGTGCATGTGGGGTGTATTTATAGGCCCCAACCATAAATTTAGTAGTTGCAACCTCGTTCTTGAAAAAATAGGATTTGCGGTATTACCGCTATTTGAAGCCTGGTACCACCGATTTTCGGCTCAACGGTCGGAACAGTAGCATTTAATGCTCTGAACTAGCCGTTACACATAAAGTTACGGTAATACCGCTCGGCTAGAACGGAGCTACCATTTTCCAGAGCTCAAGATTTCTAAAAAAATACATTCTCTGGAAAAAACATATTGCCAAGAAAATATCGGTACTACCGCACTCCGGTAGTACCGCTCAAGAATTTGCGGTCATACCGATTCTTAAGGGATATCAAAACTTCCAAAAGCACGCTCTTTATAGTATTCATACCATCATATAAATATCAGTACTACCAACCATCGGTAGTACCGTAGTTGAAGTGTGATCGTTCCGATTTTTAGAGAGGATCAAAACATTCAAAAGACATGCTCTCTAGAAAATACGTACTACCTTATAAATATCGGTATTACCGACCATGGTAGTACCGCTTATCAACAGCGGTCATACAGATTTCAAAATAGTTTTTCAGAAGCTCAAATCAAGACAATGCATGAATCCTAGTTGATCAAAATGGCACCAAAATAGTCTCTCAAGCTACTATCCATGATCCCTCTTTATAGTACGACATTTATCCTATATACACGATCTTTTCGTCAAACACCGAGATCGTTAAAAACTACAAAAGGGTCCTTAGGCTACATAATACCTTTGTCTTGATCCATGTCGATCTTTCATATCCATAGCATTGCCAAAGTACTCATCAGCAAATAAACATTTGGATTTAACCTTTAACATATCTTAATACACATGTTAGTCTCTTAACAAAATGTTTCCATTAATTACCAAAACCAACTTTCAGGGCCTAGATACTTTCAATCTCCCCTTTTTGGTAATTGATGACAACTCAATCAATATAAGGATATGAAAGATTTTGAATATACACAAGATTGTATATTCTTGTTTTGACATTTGATTTAAAACAATTTCTTGAGTTGAGCTCAATGGAGATGAAAAGATTTGTTAATTTCAAAGTCACCCAATAAATAGAGAAAGCTCCCCCTAAATATGTGCATCAAGATTCATGAAGTAATTTTTATGCACATATGAATTATTGAAATTTTTGATGGAGTTTTCTTTATTTATTGACTGAGGAACAATGTTCACAAAGATCATTCAAGCAAAGAAGATGATAACTGATAAAAAATTGCTTGAAATAACATTAAACATAATCATTCTAAGCATTCAATAAACAAGAGTCTTAAGAGAAAAACTGAATAAGGTCTTACAAACATAGACATAAGACATAAAACACATTATTCCAAACATAGACATAATAGCTAATAAGATATTCTCCTAAAGCTTCTAAGCTCCCCCTAAATCTTTCAACCTAGATCTTCAAACTTCCCCCCCTTTGGTATCAAAGACCAAAAGGTATTAGTCTTGAGCAGAAGAATCTTGAGGAGGAGTGTTGAGGCGACAACGTCTATAGTGAGTTGGAGTAGAGAAAGATTTCTGGAGGGAGTGAACTTGATTTGTCCAAGATTCAAGAATGAACGCCATAATGCAAAAAAACTTAATATTATCATCCCACCATGAGAGAATAACATTCAGCAGCAAAATCATACCTCCATTCAATTAAACCATGGCAATTATCATAAATATAGCACCACAATTACTCTACACTGCTTGCACTTGCCTGAACCACGAAACGAAAAGAGGACTATATCCCCGAGTTCTCACCACCACCTCGCATTCATGAAAACCATTCAATTGCACATAGCATAGCAATAAAAACAAACAAACTCATTCGCTCCAATTCGCGACTCGAACTCATTAGGTTGCCAAGTCCCAATCTGTCCAAAACAGACAGCCACCATAGGACAACCATAACTTTTGATACAAAGCTCTAAAAATCATGAGCTCAAATTCTTTGGAATCTAAACACACAAACCCACAAATTCTCAGGTGACCGGAAGTTTAGATTAATCCAACTAAACCCTTGTTTTTATCTCCGAAGCCAGTTCTGCCATCTTCGGTACTATCGACCTAGAATTTACATATCTTTTAATTGGTACGACCAAACACAATGATCTAAGTCATTCTGGAATCTACAGAGAACTAGCGTCCGCAATAACTTTGTTATATTTTTTCCATTGTGCAACAAAAGTTGCTAACAGAGCAATCTTTCCCGATTGTCCCCAATAGTGGGACAGAACTTCAATGAACAATTCAACTGTCCAAAAAATATGAAATTGGACTCTCTGAAATCACTTTTAAGTTATGTATCTAATTCATGGAGACCAAAAGTCCATATTCGTCAGTTTCCAAACCTTAATATGCAAAACTATGTTCGCTACCCGAATCCCAGGAACTGAAGAGGCCCTCGGATTGCAAAAATCGTAACTAAATATATATCCATCCAAAAAGTGCGATCCAAGACTCTCCAGAAAACTATCGTAATTACCCACATTACTCTAGGAGACCCTAATCCCTGATTTCACTTAGAACTAATTCAAACTTACGGATCTTCAGAACTACAGAAATACCGATCTACAATAGCAGGGTACTAATATGACTTTCGGTGACAAATCACATATAAAATAATTGCAATAACTAATGGGGAACACGAATTTACCAACGAATTCTCCGCTGGACCTCGCTGAAGTCCTCACGAAGATCCCCCTTCTTCTACCTCTTCCTCTCTCTCTCTCTCTCTCTCTCTCTCTCTCTTCCTCGCTCTCTCTCTCTCTTCCTATTTTTCTTCCTTTCTCCTCTTCTACTCCCCTTGGTAGAGCAGCAGGGAAGGGGGCTGCTATAGTACCCTCATGCTACAGTGCAGTGGTGGTACTGTAGCAGGGGTGCTAGGGTTTTGGGGAAGGGGCACCCTGATGCAAGCAAGGTACCCGATCTTTTGATGAGATTGATAACTATCGATTTTGGTAGAGGTGACTCTCGCGATCCGACTACAACCTGTAATACTCTGAAAAATAATATTAATATTAATAAAAGCGTCTTAAGGGTCGGAGAGTAATTAAATTAATTAGTTAAAGAATTTAGGGCTTGTGCGTAATTAAAGAATTTAATATACGTAGAAAATAGAATTTTAGAATTTTTAAGAGCTGTATAAATAGTGGTGGATTTTCTAGAAACCCTAATAAGTTTTTTTCCACCGCCGCCTCCACATTGTTTTCCAAGCCGTCGCCGGCCTTTTTCTTTGCCTCTGCAAACTTGCGCCGCCAACCAGTTGTTTTTCTTATTTGCTTGTCGTGACGCCGACCGACCTTGATCTTTGCCGCTGCTGCGTTGTCTGCTGCTGCCGCGTGAAGCCGGCCGCTGGAAAGCCTGCGCCAGCCAAATTCGCTGTGTGCTTCTTGCTTTGCTACTTTTCTCTGGCGTGGGCTGTTGGTGGCTGCGTTGTCGTGCCTATGGCGTGCCTTTGCTGCCCGTTGATCGCCTATTTGCTTTCTTTGCGTTGGCATGCCTCTGTCTTGGCGCTGCGTTTTTTTTTCTTTGTTGCGGTAGGAAACTTTCTTCTGCAGCGTGAAGCCGAGCCGAGAGGCTAGCTGCTGCGCGTAAGAGCTCTTTGTCTTTGCAGCTATCGCTTCTTCGCCAATGATCGAGAAGATCTGTTTGCACGCGTTCTTTCTTCTTATTTGGATCGCTCTTGTGTGTCTCGCTCTTTGCTGATTTTTGTTTGCTGCACTCGTCAATCATCAGGTCCACCCTTTTGTTCTTCTTTTGCGGCTGCTAGTGCTAGCAATCATCAATGGTGTTGCATTAGTGATTAGTTTTCTCGTAGCTAAGTATGCATGCAGCAATTAGAGATTATAATTAGAGATTATAATTGAGATTAATTAGAGAGGTTTAGAATTTCTAATCGAAGAGACGAATAATAGATCTGTTTAGCCTGCTGTTCTGTTTAACGATTTATTCGGGTATCTTGATGGCAAATTTTGGAAATCTCGTCTACTAGGTAATTGTAGATAATTTCGATATCTTTCTTTAGCATATTTAATCATGTCAATCGGACAAGTATAATTCGAGTTATGATTTTCGGAAGGCTGCTGTTTTTACGGTTGTCGTCTTTCGGCGCTGTTTTGGTAGACTGTAGATTAAAAATAGTAAATGGCTTAATTAGAGTTTTTGATCTACATGAAAGTTGTAGATAATTGTCCAATGGTTCTGTAGAATCTGAGAACGCGAATTTTGGTTGAGTAAAACAAAAGTTATGAATTTAGTAAGACTGCTGTTCCGAAGCGGACAGATCGGCTTTCTGGGCTAAATACGGAGGGTTAGATGATTTAATTAGAAGTCTTCGTAATCTAAGAAAATGTGGAGAATGTTATAAAGAATCCAGAATGGGGTGGTTTGTGGTGATCGGACTTTCGAGTCAAAAGTTACGCTCTTTTTAGTAACAGGACAGCAATGGGTAACTTTTCGGTACCGGAGTAACGTGGTATATTTGGGGACGTGTAGGAGCGATGTCGATTGATTGTTGTTCTTATCATGCTGTAGCTTGTATTGAAGTTTGTGTATTTAATATAGGAGAGGCGTCGTGCTTGTTGCCATCTTCTAGCCAAATCGTGCGTCGCAACTAGTAAAGGCAAGTGCATGGTAGACAGCGATCAATGATCGATCACTGTTTTCTTTATCTTCTATTACCATTATTGTTGTGCTTTTATTTTGTTTAATTGCAAGCAATGGGATGGTATGGATTTATATTGTTAATGGACATGATGAAAAGTTGGACATGAGGTTTATGATGGAGTTTGCACATTCATACATAAGCATCATTGCATATGAGCAGGTGATCATGAATGATCACAACTCCACGGGAGTGGAGGAGGTCCCCGATCCTTTTGGAGGAACGGGCTTGAGAGTGAATGTTGTCGCGAGCATTCACTCACGCTATACCGGTATACGCGAAAGAAGTGCATGTGGACATATAGATTAGATTTGCATTGATGCATGAAATTATTGGATGTGAATCAAAGAGAAGATAACTGCATGAGAATATTAATAGAGGTGCATATGATGATAATGAAGCTATTGAATGCTGTTGATTTATTACTGTTCGTTGTATATTGATGTGTTTGCTGAGTCGTGGACTCACCCTTGCTCTATTGTTGTCTTTAGGTGATCTTCGAGGACGCCGTAACTGAGAGCGAGTAGGGCACATGGGCAACACATGATCATTTACCTTCATAATCTTTTCATTCAGAATTGGATTACACTTGGACATGTTAGAGGTTGAATAAAGTTTAGGACATCATTTGGACTAGACTATTTGCTTTATTAATTTGGACTCATTGGTTGATACTACTTTGGATTATTTACCTGGTTATAATTCTCATTGATTATTTATTATCATTTGATCCATAATTATGCATTGCTCTTTTGTGGTCCATGGATATGATTATCATTGTTTTCTTGCTGTAATTATATAGTGTGTCGATATTTATTAGTTGGAAGAGTAGTGTGGTGGCATTCTAGGCTCAGTGTTGGGCTGGGGTGTTACACAACCTGTAACACCCTGACCCAAAATCGGCTCAATGCCCAGCCCACCGTGGGGTGGACCCACCCACACATAGCACCTCACTTACACTTTCGTCCTCGCTTCGTGTAAAAGGGTTAACCCAGAGGTGCTACGTTTGGATCCAACAGGTATTATATACTACTACAACTCACTTGAGACAAGCAATGTGGGGCTAATCCCATCACACAACTTCTCATGGGCCACATGGGCCACGCTACGAGCAGGCCGGGGTATACATTCACCCCCCTTAAAGGCTGACGCCCTCGACAGCATACCGCATACGCGGTAAATGCCCAGAACCACCCCTCGGTACACGTTTGTGCGTCCAGTGCCGTCACATATGCCATGCAGTGTGTCCACTCCGGGCCCACATGTGTCATGCGTCATATGCCCGCCCTTCATCCCTTGCGCGCGTCGCGTGAGTTGATGCTCTGATACCATCTGTAACACCCTGACCCAAAATCGGCTCAATGCCCAGTCCACCGTGGGGCGGACCCACCCACACATAGCACCTCACTTACACTTTCGTCCTCGCTTCGTGTAAAAGGGTTAACCCGGAGATGCTACGTTTGGATCCAACAGGTATTATATACTACTACAACTCACTTGAGACAAGCAATGTGGGGCTAATCCCACCACACAACTTCTCATGGGCCACATAAGCCACGCTACGAGCAGGCCGATGTATTACACAACCGTACGGCAACGCTTGCGCCTTAACAATTATTGAACCAACTCCGAGATCTTATTAACCTTGCTGGAAGCACGATCAACCTGAACACGAAGTTCAACCCTGCGAGCAATCGAAGAACTAGCAAGAATAAGATATAGACAATCTGATATTGCAAAAAAGATTATAGTGTAGATGGTATTGCATAACAAAGGTGGGATCCCGAAAGCTGTCTTGACAGGTGGTCGTCCAACACAACTGAGGAATAAAAGTTTGCACAATGGCTAAATCTAAACTTAACGAAATCCAAGTTCGAGCAAAGGGAGGCGGTGGCTCCTATGTGGGAAGACGGCCAGGGGTGGTGGCCAGGGAAGTGGACGCATACCCCTAGGGTTACAAGGCCCATGGGCCTAATTAGAGGTGGCGCGGCACCCTTTTGACTCGGGCTTAGAAACAAACATAGAATGTTTTAATGATTGTGGCTCAGATTGTATTTGAAGATGAGGTTGAATCCGTTGAAAAGTGGACATGATAAGCTTTCCATGAAGTAAGAACATCCCAAACGGAGTTCGTATGAAGAAGTTACGCCCATTTAAACTTAGTATTATCGCGGCAGTCCGAATCCGAATCCAAAACAGGCCCAACTCGAACTCTTGCCTGACTCGGGCCCAAAGTGATGTGGTGACCTCCATTATGCCTTCCATGCATGTCCATGACTCTTCCACATGCATCTCTTTCGTCCTTTTCCATGTTTCTAAGCACAATTAAATCACTTGCATTAGGTAGCGGTCTATTCTCAGTAATATATAAGTCTAGGAATGAATTCACCTAGTAACTAAGCTGGCGAGCATGAGTTCAAGTGGTCCTTGTAACGCTTACTGTGGATGAGTTGTCTGTGTAGGCATGGTTGTATCCATGGGAGGGATGTCCTCATAAACCACCCCTTCATGAATTTGAGTCGTCCGCGACTCAAGCTCATCCTTTTCTCCCAAGTATGGCTTCAAATCTGCAATGTTAAATGTAGAACTAAACCCAAAATTTACAGGCAGATCAAGCTTGTATGCGTTATCTAATCTTTTTTAACACTTTGAAAGATTAAACCTTACATAAAATTTGCAGGCACTCGATTCTTCCAATAGGCATAGTCGAGCTCATCAAAGACATTGGCTTCGTGGATGTAACATCCCAATTTTCGCTTTCTCAAAAATTTAATTTCAAATTAATTATTTAAAATTATCTGGAATTTATTTGGATCTTATTTGTATTTCTTGTGTGTTACTGGAAGAAAGTCTCAAATTTCAAAACACCTTGTCCAATCAAAATTTCAAAAATTCAAATTGAAATCTCCAGAAAAATTTATGTTCTAATCTCTTGACACTATCTATTTATTTATTTAAATATTTATTTTGCTCTTCTTTTTTTCTATCTAAAAAATAATAATAATCAAAATGTGACTTCCCGTCGGTCACCCATCCAATTTTTACTCCCAAGCGTGACTCAGTTAACATGGAGTTCCTTTGCACCAGCTACCAGCCGGCCATTTGGCTTTCTTTGACTTAAGTCCTCACTCCTTCCTTTTATTCCCACCCTAATACCTTTCTTCTACCTCCAGCCGAAGCTTTCTTCTCTGTTAGTTTTTCTTCCTTAGTAAAGCTTCAAGGTAGCGAGCACCACTCCTTGTCAGCCACCACTTGAGCCTCACCAATGGCGGCCCACACCTTGCCACCCCTTCCCGGTCCCGCCACCGCCGCCCTTTGCCCCGCTTCGGCGTAGCCATGAGAGCTAGCTCAAGCTCCATTAATGGCGGTCACCTTCTCTTCTCTCGTTCTCCTCACTCAAATCATTAAAGGTTATTCCGCCCGCGGCGAAACGTTCGCATTAACCTCGAACACGTTACCATGCCATCAATTGGGCGTCTCCTCCTCTTATTGCAATCAATTTTACGATTTCTTCTATTCATTTGAAAACCGAAATCAAGCATTTTTCCGTGGTGTTCCTCGTCGACTCAAGCGTCTCCTTCTCGGTTTAAAGAGAGCACCGCGTGTCCTCGCCCTCCTTTTCGATTCGCCTCAAACCCCAACCTCTATCCCTACCCGTTTGCCGAATTTTGTCGGCGTTAGTACACCAAACTCCTTCTTGGCGGATTACGGCACCATCAAGGTTCTCTCTCCATGCCATCACCACCTTAGTGTTCGCATCGTCGCGTTCTACATCGTGCTCCCTCGCCCTCGCCAGAAGCTCACGAGATCCGCGCCACCATGAGGCCTTGCGCCACGGCAGCTCGATTCGCGCCGCCGCCGCCTCGAGTGGTCGCCGCCGAGGCGTCACTTCCCATGCCTTCCACGATGTTCCCTCGACTCATTTTGCTAGTTGGCCATGCCCTTGCCGCCCTCGCCAAAAAGCCGAGTCTTGAGGCGCCATTCTTGTCTTTGGAGCTCCTGCTCAGTTCGGTTGATGCAAAATATCGATGCTTTGCTTCATATAGGCGTGCATTGTTTCTTTGTCACAAGTGCACATGGGGTTAGTTGGTTAGAGGAGGCGGTGGTACCTTTCTCGCCTTGAGTTCGAGTTGAACCCCACGTGCACAATTCTTTGTTTTCGGTTTCACTATGAGCAGTGATTTGACTTAGTGTTTTCTTTTCTTTCTATCATTTCGTGTTAAGCAATCTTCGGTTGTCCGTTCTCCTTCGTCATTTAACTCCAAATTCATCGATTCTTGATCCTAAATTCATATAAATTCGTTCTCTTTCTTTCAGTATTTATTTTGTAATTTATTTATGTATTTTGTTATTTATTTGTGTCATTTAGCGTGTTTAGAATCCGAAGCCGTCGACACGATTTGGACCAACCGGACGCGCAACCACAACCTCGTTGAAGGCGAGTCTCCTTTGACCATTTTGAACCTATGATTTGTAAAATATGTTTTAGTTTTAAACATTATTATGCATTGCTTATTTATTAAAATGATAAGTTAAATCGTAGGTTGTTAGTTAAAAACCTAAAGTTTGCTATTATCATCCTTGATATGTGATATCCTACATCTTTGTAACCCTAGTGTAGGAAAGTGCATTATTGAATACAATGTTGCGTAATAGTTTGATCTGATAGAATTGCTTAGGCGTGCTTTGTTCATGTTCAACCTTTGGGGAGAAAAACATTTACTATTTGTTATGCTTTAAGTTTTGAAAAATATTTGACATTAGGTAATGTCAATATTTGGAAACAAAATAAAAATGGTGGAAACTATTTTAGACTAGGGTGAGTGGCATGAGTTTGGTTTGTCTCACCTCGTCGATTAAGGACCGACTCTTGTGTTTATTCAAACCAAGCATTACTACAACCACATGTCCTAAATGGGAAGGACTGGTGAATAATTTACCATGTTCTAACATTACGCCCGCAGTCTGTAGATGGTAGGTTTTACCTGGTAGTGCAGACGATGGTAATTGACGTCCATGTTTGTCAGGGCTTGCGCCGAACGTTGGTAAAAGACGTCCAAGTCCGGCAGTTATCCTCACAACGGTGAGCTCGGTCGATGGTAAATGGCGTCCATGACTTGGGGTTAAGCTCACCGGCGGGCTAGTGTTAGGACAAAGTATTGTAAAGCCTTGTGACAATCGCTAGTCGCACACCTTGGAAGTGTGTGAGCGGACGAGATAAGTGATTGTCTCGTGTAGGTCAAAATTGTACAAACTCTGCAGAGTGTTAAAACTATTGAATAAGCCGTGCCTACGGTCAAGGCGCGAACAAGGTGCGTATACACATGGTAGATTTCAGCTTTGGTTTTAAAAGATTTATTTTGGAAATCTGGGAGTAGTTGGAACTCTTGGATTGTGGTTCTGGTAGTTAGAGCCAGTTGAGCAGCTAGAGCTCAATTCTTGAAAACCTGGCGGTTATAGTCTTTTTACTAATGTATGTTAGTTGGAACCTGCATTAGAGTTTAATTTAATTTACTTTATCTTTTTAATCATCTTTTGACAAATAAGCTTTTTAAAAGATGTTTAAACTTAAAATGTTGCTTTGTGCAAATGAACCCTATATGCCCAATTGTTAAAGCTATGCATATGCATCTTTTCCCAAGACTCGCGGAGTACTTTATGTACTCACATGCTACACTCAACCAATCTCATAAGTCTACGAAGATGCCGAGAACGACTACGACTACTTCACTTTGTGGCTTTGACGAAGGCTTCCTGAGTACTAAGTGCGCTTCCCCGATCGAATGCGGTGGGCAATTTGATGGGTCACCACTCGAAGTTTACTCTTTTTGTTGGTTCAGCTGCTGTAAGACTTAAGGTCTTTTGACCTCTTTTGTAATAAGTGGCCATAAGGCTAGAATACGATTATTTATTAATGTATTTAAGTGATTGAAATGGTTATCAACAATGTTTCCACCATGTGCACTTACTCTTGATCTGGGGTAGTGCGTAAATACAGAGGGTTGGATTCGTAATCCGTCTGTGAGTTGGTATCGAGCCGAGTCTCTTGTGGGGCGTGACCTAGTTAGAAATGGCAAGCCTTAAGGATTTATATTTTCCTTAAAATTAATTTATAAACTTTTAAGTCTCTTTGCTACTTTATTTTCTGTCTTAGTATCTCTTTTCTTGTCTTTGTATTCATCATTTAAAATTGTTTACTGATCTTCTCTTGTTTTCAAAATTATGTAGATGTGGTTCATCAACTCTTATACCGAGAAGGAAGGAGGATTACTGCTACCGAGGTGTGGTTCATTCTTGAGGATTGGGTTACATCCATCGCCCAGAGTACCACGGTTTCACCATCAGCAAGTACAACAAGGAGATGTGGCGTGTTAAGGTCACCATCTACGCCAAGGGTCACCTACGAGGAGATCGACCCTACCGCTTCATGGTAGAGAGAGAGACTGATAAGCTTGGAATGCAAGATGCTGCTAGAGAAGCAATCATCCGTCTGGGGTTCCACTACCAAGACAGGGCCTTGCTTGCTTTTCGCTACTTTCCCTACCGCAAGAAGGGGGAAGTCTTCAGCAGGTTTAGAGCCGCTGAGAGGGAGGAGGACACCACCATCTCTCACATGGCGTCTTTGATCAAGGCACAAGATGAGGCCTACGTGTTTTTGGGCAATGAGTTGGGCGTGTTTATGAGAGGCTTGATCTTTGCGAGAGAGAGCTTGTCCACCAAGGAGCCATCCGTCCTTCACGCATCCGCACGATCGCGCATGAGGGTGCATCGTCCTGATGACCGCATGACTGCAGCGGTGTATCGCAGCTTGTTCACCCCTGCCACTCGAGGAGAGTCTTCTGGTACAGCTATCGCTGCAGTCCCCTCTAATGCTCTCATCGTTGGAGGTGCTAGTGACTCAGTGGACCAGCCTGAGGAGCCCGAGCCTGTGGTGCGCGACATCGAGGTCGGCGTTGAGGACAACGTTGAGGATGGCCTTGAGGATGGCGCCGAGAATGACTTTGAGGAGGACCGGACGAGGTTGAGTTTGAGGAGTAGTCCTTGGTCTTGAGTCCGTAGTGTCAATAAAGGTCTTGCAATTTAGGCGATTATTTTGGTTGCTTTTATAGATTGGGTGTATCAAGCCTTAAGCACTTGTGATCTGACCAATCTAAAAACTATTTCCATTTAATAATTCTAAGTTGGAGTTCTCTCTTGTTGAGCCTGTGTTGGTTGTTGTTTGGGATGCTAATTTTACCCTGTTCTCTTATCTTTGCTTTTCCCTCTTTTCTCCAAGCTATCCCTGGACCGTTCAGATGGAGAACCTTGGAAGAGGACGTGGAAGGGGTCGCGCAGCAGTTCGTGGAGGAGCCCGCGGAGGGGGCCGTGTAGCCGGCCGAGGCCGTGGACTTGGAAGAGGTCATGGTCAACCGATTCTCGAGGAGCCAGTTTTGCCTCAAGCACCTCAAGAACCTCAAGTTCAACCGGAGCAGTTATTTGAGGAAGAGCCTTTACCGCCACCACCTCCTGGTCAGCCTCCGATGATGAGTATTGAGCAGATGATGGCAATGCAACTGCAGTTACTTCAGGCACTTGCACATAATCAAATCAATCAACCTGCACCAGCCCCTGCTACAGTCTTTCCACCTCCGTCCAGACTGGGGGAATTTATGAGAACCAAACCGCCAACCTTTGCCGGTTCAGTTGATCCTCTTGAAGCTGATGACTGGTTAAAGGATGTCGAGAAGAAGCTGATCTTGGCTCAGTGTAATGACCAAGAGAAAGTCCTCTTTCTTGCTCACCAACCAAAGCAAGCTGCGAGAACTTGGTGGAAAACTATTGCGCAGACTCACCGAATGTGCGAGCTATTTCTTGGCGAGAGTTTTCTGCCGCTTCCGCCTGACTCACATTCCTATGGGAATGATGGAAATGAAGAAGAGAGAGTTCCATAAGCTGCAGCAGGGCAATCTCAGTGTGTCTGAGTATCTTAACAGGTTCACACAGCTGTCAAGGTATGCACCAGAGGATGTTGCTAATGAGGGAGCGAAGATTTGGCGCTTCATGGAAGGACTTGACCCTAGCCTTAAGGTGCAATTGGTGTCAGTTGACTACCCTAACTTCCAGCAGATGGTCAACAAGGCTCTCGTGCAGGAGGATGCTCAACGTCAGTTGTATGAGTCCCGTAAGAGAAAAATGGATTTTCAGGCGCAACATGGAGCCAACAGTTCCAGGTCTCGGATGAACCAGCCTCATTTCAACAGACAGCCGGTGGCCAATGCTCCCAAGACTCCAATGTCAGGACCTCGCCCAATCATGCAAGGATTCCGCACAACAACGGTGCTCACCGCGAAGAAACAAGACTTCGCACTGGAGTTCAATGTTTTCACTGTCATGAGATGGGGCATTATGCTAGCAATTGCCCTCAGAAGCGTCAGAACTTGACTCCAGTGCGCTTGAACTTGGGGACTACATGTCGGACCCCGGGGATTCACACAACCCCGAGACCCTCTGTGCAGACCAAGCTAGTCCCATGATCAGTAGCTAGCTTGCACAGTTGCAACAATGATGTAATCATGACCATTCACAACGAACTAATGAAGCAGACAAAGTAATATTATTTAAAACAACGAAGACCTTATGGTCAAGTTCTTACAAAAGTCGCCTCACAGGGCTTAGCAACAATAGAGTATCTGGCAGCGGAAATCTCAAAATACGTGGAGCCCAATCGACATGCCCACAGGCAATCGAGTGGGGGACGCGACCTAGTTCGCAAAGTCTTCAAAGTAGCCTTCTTCATAGTACTCAACATTTCCTGGTTCTTCTGCTGGGACTGATCAACAAAGGGCATAAAGCCGTGAGTACATAAAGTACTCAGCAAGTCGTAAAGAAATGTATGCACATATTATTCATGTCAGGCTTAAGCAAGGATGGCTTTATGGTTAATTTGCAGAAAGCAAGTTTAACAATAAATACAATAATTAGATGGCAAAGCAGGATTTTAAAAGGATAATACATAGATAACCAAGTTCTTTTGAATCAAGCAAGGAACATCCGCTCACTTCCCAACCATTCCAACCAAACGCTTCTATCGAACCAAACCACATTTTTGAAAATACTACCTTGCGCGAAATCACTGGGCATGTCCGTAATCGGGACACGGCTATTCAATAGATTTTGACACTCTGCAGAGGTTGTGCGACTTTACCCACAAGACACGAATTCTCTAGTTTGTTTGGCATCCGTCGATACCACCGCTCACTTCCTTAGGTGAGTAGTCTAGAGCACGTGACAAGGCTTTTACAAAGTTCCATTTTGCCTCGGTTCTGCCCGCTAAGGTTTCGCCATCACAGCCCCCTCTTGCGCCAATAAATGTACCACAATGTAACCGACTCAAAACTTTCCTAATTAATTGGCCAGGTCCGTCCCATACCGGACTTATGGTTTCACGAGGTGACCCAGATCAATGACTTGCAAAGTTAAGTCCTTAGTTGGCTGCTCAGACAAGTCTACCACAACCCAATGTGCATTACGCACCCACTCTAGCTCCCTACCTCAAGCCCGAGCATAAATCATTTTTGTTCATTCCCGACCAAATGGCAATCCCTGCCATGGCACAACATCTTTTAATAAAAGTGGCCTCACACCACAATTCCATAGTTCCATTAGTCAAATTTCATTAAACATTGAACATGTGATCGAAAGTCTTGGTAACTAAAGCATGTCTAAGCAATACTACGCTCCCAAGTTGGTAATACAATTATGTCCAACTAGTATTAACCATCCTATGGTGTCCAAGGATATATGTCATTCAAGGAGACATTTCATTTTCAATTCATCAAGGAGGCATAATGGCAATTTGGTAATTATCTACTCCCAAAACCATTTTTAATAAAACTAGCCATGCATGATAATTTAATACAATATATATTTGTAAAATGGGTTCAACATGGTCAAAGGCCTTGAAGGACCGAAAATGGCAACAGAGGGGGGGGTGAATGGTGTCTTAAAATTAAGAACTCCCCTTTACTGTATTCAAATAAGATCTACAAACCCTCTCAAGAAGAGTAAAACAAAATCAGAGAACTAATCATAAGTTCCATGCATTACACAAATATCGGACGTTAGATTTTACAGCAGTACTTCGCACTCGTAGTTCCGCACTCCGGTAGTTCCGGAATCAGTGCGGAAGTTCCACCTGCGGTAGTTCCGCTATGGACAATCGGAAGTTCCGATTGTCCTGACCGAAGAACAGTGCGCTCGGGTTTCTTTTCAAAAATCCAAAAACTAAATCTTGAATGCTCTTCTCTGGTCAAGTTTCACAGGACATCATCCTAAACACCATCTTGACCTCATGGAGAAGAATTGCAAACAAAGATTCAATGATCAAACCAAGAACGGATTTCTTGAAGAAGGGGCAAGAAAGACCAAAACCAATGATAAGCGAGATTCTCAGATTCTTAGCTCATGAAACTTTGAGGATGTAATAGCAATATCAAAACGACTCTAGATATCAAGTTTCATGCTATTTCTTAAGACGAATCAAAAGATATGTCAAAACCCTAGATATTCAACATGAAACAGAGAGAGGAAGAGTTGCAAAGTCAAATAATCAAAACCTCAGATTTCATTGGATTGAAACACTGATTACAGAGGTAAAGCAAGAGGAATGATTACAAAAGATTTCAGTTCATACTCTCCCTCTCAACAAGCTCTCAAAAAGCAAAACAAATCCTTTTCTAGAGCTAACCCTAATTTTCTCTCAAAAGTCTAACCCTAACTCGTGGTTCTCCCTATTTATAGCCTTTGCTAATGGGCCTCCAACCCATTAAGCCCGCTACACCCGAACGGAACCGCCTCCACTTTTGCCGCTTTGCGAAAAGACCCTTTCGCCCCTTGCGCACCTTCTGGAAGCCTCCCGTACACCTTGCTGTCCTTGACACGCAACCACCTCAAGATTCACGCCGTCTTCGACACATCCGACCGTTCTGACCTCAACGCTGCCTGCGCCTAGTCCGATCACCTCGTGTCTCGCCACGGCTTCATCTTGATGCCCTGTAGTCAACACAGATAGAAACACATCACATAGCATTGCACAATATCATAGCATCAACATTTGTATAAGACTCAAACTCATACAAAATCAAAATCACAAAATAACCTTCTCTGCACAGTTCTGGACACAATCGGAAGTTCCGCACTTACCACAATGAAGTTCCGATTTCCGGAACATCCGCACTTGTCAGGATTATCGGAACTTCCGCTCTTACCATTGCGGAACTTCCGATCTTCGGAACATCCGTAAACCCAGATTTTCAAATCCGATTTTCATCTCAGAGAACCTTAATATCAGTATTATCGGACACTCCGCTACCCCTTGAGCGGAAGTTCCGATTTCCTCACACCAACTCAAAACCGGGAAAATCGGAAGATCCTATTTCCAACGCTGTATTCGATTTATCGAACTTCCGCTCCATACACAATGTAGTTCCGATTTCCGACTCGGCCGAAACAGTCCAAACCGAAAAACTCAACTCTCAATCTAATCAACACACTTGTCAAATACTCATCACTCAGAGTGGAGGACCTCTCACATGGTCTCTCAATCTCCCCCTTGATGAGTATATTGACAATTACCGAAAAAGCATAAGATGAGTTTGAGTTTACAAATCAACCAAGGTCTAAACAAGAGTAGTTAAGCTCAAGACCAAGTTGACAAAAGAGAAAGACTTGAGATGAGATGAAAGAGCAATTTTCGCACAAAACTCAAGGCTTTTCTCCAGAAGGCTTTTTCTCCCAAAAATTCTCCCCCTTTGGCAATAAAATCATCAATATGTAGAAAAGGGAGGAAAAGTCTATATGATGTTCATTTTAAGCATTAGGAGCCATGTAAATTATCCAAAATGACTATTAGAGAATTACACCAAGCCATAACACAGAAGAATGCTATCAAGATCATGACAATTGATGTAGAGAATAGCTAAGACAGAAAATCCATAATCTGATTAATGATCCAATTCTTTAGCAAGTCAATTAAACCAAGATTGCAGTCTAGCTAAAGGCATCCAAGGATGATACAAGCCATGTCAAATAATCTAAGTTGAACCAAGAAGACTCATACTGAACAGTTTAGAGTGCTATCAGTTGAAGAAAGACTTATTTTATCCAGAACTTGGTCTCTCTGATGATAAGCAATTTTAGCATATTTTTCTTTTTTCTGAAGATTTTTTATGGTTTTATCTCAGTAAAGCAAGCTCTGGACTAGGTGCCATCCACAACTGCCTCCTAAGCTTCAACCATTTTTTTAACCATGTGCTAGATCCCAAGCCTTATGCGACCACTCCAAGCAACAGACTTAAGGAGGTGATCTTAGGTCATCCAAGGCTCCCCTGAGTTCATGCCTAGTGCAATGGCAAGCCGTCTCATGAGAAAGATTTGGTGAGATCGGTTTTTCGCACAAAGAGATCATTTTGCTTTTGAAGTTTTTAGACCAAAGGATTAGAGATAAGTCATGTTTCTTAACAAACCGACATAGCTTACTCAAAAGTTCAAAAGAGATTCATGACTCAACTCGACCTACTTGACATGGCGAAAATCATAAAAGGATAGTTTCAACGGACTAGTCTCAAGAGCTATCATGACAAGATTTTAATTCAAGTTTAGCATTTTTAAACACCTTAGCATGGCAAAGACTAAACTACACATAAAAAGTCATGATAGATCTAGCGCTTTAGCATAAATCATGGCAAGATGTAAAATAGTGAAAGCAGATCATAAGGGATAATAAACAAGGCTCCATTTGATTATCATGCAATGCTTGATGAAATACACAAAAATCGATTCCCTTGAATGAGATGCATCTTTTAATTGAGTTGAGTTATGACAAAATTAAGAGTATGGAATAACCAAGAATAACTCCCCGAACCAAAGGAACAAAAGCGAGAATCGATAAGTAAAAGCAGAAAAGGCGATCCTTTAGAGCATAGAAAAGATATAGAAAACTATCGCTCGAGACGTTTCTTATCTCGCTCAGACGGTTCTTATCTACCCCATATGATTCTAGGACTATCACCGATCAACTCATACACTAAGGAGCAAACAACATCCCCTGTCTTCACCCAAGGGTGGCCCGACCCTGCTAGAACCTATAAGAAGTGAGTAAGCTCTACTTAGAGAAGGAAGAAACAAATGCTAATACTCGATCCTAGAAGCACAAGACAAGAAGTAGCAATTAAAGCAATGTGGCAAGAGAACCACTCTAACCTATCTTTGGAAGGACTTGACCCAAATATTAAAAGAAATGTAACGAGAAAGGAGTAAGGGTATAATATAATATAATATAATATAATACAAGAGTAGCACAAAGCTCCCCTCACAAAGATCTGTAAGGACAAACCACTAAGCTCTCCTGGCAGAAGTGGCCGAGAGTCATCCAGAGGCTTAGTGAAGATATCGCCAACTGGTGCTCACTCCACTGGCTGGAGCACAATGTCACCCTTCTCTACATGGTCTCTAAGAAAGTGATATCGATATCAATATGCTTGGTCCGAGAATGTTGCCTTTGGGTTCTTGGCAATGCAAATCGCAGACGTGTTATCACAAAAGAGTGGAACGCAGTCGATAGATAACCCAAAATCCTGCAGGGTCGAGACCATCCAAAGCACTTGGCTACAGCAGAATCGGCTGCGACAGCGTGCTCGGCCTCTGCAGTGGATCACGCAACACCGGATTGCTTCCTCGACGACCGGAGACGAGAGAAGTGCCAATGAATTGGCAAGTGCGGTGCTCTTCCTATCTATCCTCTGACCCGAGAAATCTCAGATCGGAGAAGGCTCTAAGAGATAGACAAGAAGAGGAAGAGTACCGATGCCATAGTCAATGGTAGCTCGAAGGTACCGAAGATCGTTTCACCGCTCGACGATGAGATACGCGAGGAGAAGCTCAAACGAGCACAAAGACACACGAAAAATGTATGTCCGGTCTCGAGGTGTGAGGTACAAGAGAGAGCCAATCATGCTCCTGAACTCCTTTTGGTCAACAGGTTCGCCGTCTTCATCTGGATCCAGAGCAGTTGTAGATGCCATCGGAGTTGATACTGGCTTTCCATCATTCATGTCGAAACGCTTCAGGAGGTCTCGAGTGTATTTGCCTTGATGAAGAAAGGTACCCTCCCGAGTCTGCTTGATTTGGAAGCCAAGGAAGAAGCTCAACTCGCCCATCATGCTCATTTCAAACTCCGAGCTCATGACATCGGAAAACGGGAAACGAGCATGCGAGGAGCCGCCAAAGATAATGTCATCCACGAGATCCGACGAGCGGAAGATCGCCAAGGCGGCGAATGAACAAGGTCTTGTCAATTTTACCCATCTCAAAACCATGGCTCGTGAGATAGGACTTAAGCCTTTCATACCAAGCTCGGGAGCTGCTTGAGTCCATACAAAGCTTTGGAAAGCTCAGAGACATGGTTAGGGTATTTGGGGTTCTCGAAACCGGAGGTCAGTCGACATAGACTTCTTCCTCAATAAGGCCATTGAGGAAGGCACTCTTGACATCCATCTGGTAAAGCTTGAAACCCTTAGAAGTCGCAAAGGCAAGCGAGATTCTAATGGCTTCAAGTCTAGCTACAGGGGCAAAGGTCTCTTCGAAATCTAGACCCTCAACTTGAGAGTACCCCTGAGCTACCAGCCTAGCCTTGTTTCGAATGACTAACCCATCTTCACTTTGCTTGTTCTTGAACACCCATTTGGTCCCAATGATATTGTGACCTTGAGGGGGCTCAACAAGGGACCAGACCTTGTTCCTTTCAAAGTTTTCCAACTCCTCATGCATAGCGTTTGTCCAAGACTCGTCAGATAGAGCATGACAAACATCTTTAGGCTCAAATGAGGCGACGAAGGCAGAATGGAGACAGAAGAGAGATAAGCCAGCTTTGGAACGTGTGACACGCTCGAAGAGGTCTCCAATTATCTGCTCTGAAGGATGGTCCTTTTGAATGTGTCTTGGAGGTCCAGGGTGAGATGAAGAAGTGGCCTCTACCTCATGATCAGATGAGATAGGAACAGAGCCACTAGCTTCAGAAGAAGCGAGTAGGTAAGGCCGATCTCCTCGAGGTGCGGTGGAAGAAGGCACCTCAAGAGGAGGAGGAAGAAGCTGGATCGTAGACAACCTTCATCTCCATCTTCCTCTTCGTCCACAAAGATGGACTCATCGCTCTAGGGAACTCGAGATATCGTGCCTAGTCCCTGACCGCCTCATCAAAGGTCACCTCACGTGTCTCTAACAATTTACTAGACTCGCAGCCTGGACTCTATAGGCACGAGAAGAAGTCGAGTAACCCGTAAAGATCCCATCACAAGATCGTGACTCGAACTTATCTAGGTTCCCGGACTTGAAATAAAACACTTGCAACCAAACACACAAAAATGCGAGACTGGTTTTCGCCCATATCTCAACTCATAAGAAGTGCGATGCAAGAGTGCCCAAGAAAAACTCATTAGAAACATGACAAGCGGTAGCAATTGCCTCACCCAAAACTTCCTAGGTGTAGAGTACTCATCAAGCATAGTCCCGCCATCTCGACCAAGGTGCAGGTTCTTCCTCTCCACAACGCCATTTTGTTGGGGGCGTATGGAGACGAGAACGGTGCTCTACACTGCCTCACCACAAAACTCTCAAAGTAGGAATTCTTGAACTCGGTGCCATTATCGGTCGAATTGCTCGTAATGCACCCGGGAGCTCAACAGAAGCCTACTAAAAGACCACGAAAAAGAGTAAACGTCTCATCCTTGAGGCTAAGAAAAACACCCAAGAATACCTCGAGAAGTCATCGACCACGACAAGTACGTACCACTTCCCTCCTCTCGATTGCACTCTAGCCGGTCCCATCAGGTCCATATGGGCGATTGACACAGTGCATCTGTCATAGTCATCAGAATCGAGGATGTGAAGCGGCAACCATTTTGTCGTGCGCAAGGAGCACAAACAAGATCCTTGACCATTTTGAGTTTCGGCAAACCACGAATGAGATCGTGGCGCTAACTTCGGGTAAGATGATCAAATCCTATATGACCAAGTCTCCTATGCGAGAAAGTCAAATCACGGATTGAAGCTACTAAACACACGAGAGGATCACGGAAGACTCGGAAAAATCAGCACGAAAGATCCTCCCATACCGAGAAATCCATAAACTAGACTACAGAAGAATCAAGAATTTTGCAATTGTTTTCTTAAAGCTCACCTCATAACCGTCATCGGTGGTGAGAGACGAAAGCGATTATCTGCGCAGCTTACTTACTAAGGCAACATCTTTCAAAATAAAAGAATTATTAATGCTCACTTTACCTTTAGCGATGACGCCCAAATGAAGCATCTCAAAAGTGATCGTCTCATCACACGGCCGCGGCTAAGGAAGAAAACCAACGAGACTCACGGTCATATGACGTGAACACCCGAGTCTACAATCCGGACCTTTCCCTTCGGCCCGGCGACCACAGTCAAGCAGTAAAGTCTCGATCTTGGGGTGAATCAACGGTGATTTTGGCACCCAATCTTGAGTAACACGGCGAATGATGAAGTAGTCAAGCAAGGCCGACCTCTATCTACCCTACGCTCTCTGTCACTCAACAAGTCAAAATATCTCGACTGTTCTTTGGATCCGATTGCTATGGAAGAGCGAGTCGAAGTGCGATAACATCGATCTCGCCATGAGTAGCTATCTCGAAAGGAAAACGAGATCTACCCTCGGGACGGCGAAGTTACACCGAGAGGAGCATGAGGACGAAAATCGAAAACTCGGAAAAACCAAGTCCTCGATCTTGCCCTAAAACATCGATGGAACAAACTTAGACCTCGTGTTGGTCTTAGGTGCACTCAAGATCCGGGTGACCACGAATGTGCCTAAGAGACTCAACACGGTCTCTGCACGATCTTGGCGCGCTGAAGCAATGATCAACTAAATGTCCATCTTTACGATGAAGGTGCAATGATACTTCGCCTTAGAGGGTCAAGCTGAGGTGGAATCACCTTGTCGTCGAAAATCCTTTGAACAAAACCCACGACTTAAAATTGACTTTCTCGATCCCGGGCTTAGTTTTGATCACACACGTGCTATGGTTTTGAGCACGACGGTGGATGCTTCCTCATATCCTCCTGGATATCATATCCTAGACCACGATTAAATCTGCAAATTTTAGATTTGTCTAGAATGAGATTGAGCTTCTTCTTGCCTCCTACAAACCTCTCGAGAGTGTTCATAAGATCTTGACACTCCAGAAAGAGAGAGTGCAAGAAGAGCAGAGGAAGAAGGGACAGCAGAAGGTAAGGGAGCGAAGAAGAACCAACAACAGAGGAAAGATTGGCTTGTGCACGCACGGTAGGCTTTGGGGGCAGTCCTCTCACTAGCAGTTGGTTCACGTTGCTAGGCGTCTCTACCAAACCCTTAGACTTCTTCCCAAAGACACACAATACAAGCGGATGATTGTGTCTCTAGAAGGTCCTTAGTTAGCTTCACATTTTTCATCCAAAGCAACCAAATCACATTTTAGTTTATTACAATGATTGCATGGTGAGCTAACAAGGTCCTTAGAAGCATCTTGAGCCAATTTATTCTTGTGATCAATCATTTCTTGAAACCGCTAGAATCTGATTCTAGTTCAAAGATTAACTTAGGACAGCTTTAAACAAGAAACAATAGGCTCTAGTAGCGCGACTTGGAATTGACAATTTTGTGATCTGCCTGTTTTAGGTTCATCTTGAGATTATTACAATTTTCACAAGTTTCAGGCGGATCAAGCAACATGGTATAAAGACCTCTAAGCGAATTGTCCTTAACCTCACATGAGGTGCAAGCGGTAGCCTCAACAAAGAGTGGATGAAGGAGGTGCTACCCTACTCATCTCTAATTCAACAAGAAGGCTAATGTTCTCTACCTTAATCATGTCAAGTTCGGAGGACACACTATCATGTAAGGTCCTTAGTTTTTCCATATCATCAATCAAAGCACAACATGTGTCACATTCATCACGGAGGGAGCGGATGTAAGTAAAGTAAGCTCCGTGATAGTCTAGCTACTTCCTTCTCCAACCCAAAGACACTTAGCCCTAGACTTAGCATGGAATCTACCTAGCTTAAGAAAAGCATCATTAAGTCGGGTCATAAGTGGGACTAACCTCATCGGAGTCGGATACACTCACTGTCGCTCGATTCGCCCGAGGGCCATGAAGCACATCTTGAGAAGTTGCCGTCGTCCTTGGGATCATGATCGTCCTTCCCATCATCGTCCTCCACCCCTCCACCTCGGCCGGTGTCCGGTTAAATCGAGGCGGTGAGGACGCTGATGGAACAACTTCTTTGCCTTCCCAAAGTTGCGGAACTTCTTCTTGCCTTGATCAGTCTTTGAGGGCTTCGTGTTGCGGTTCTTGTCGATGTAGTCGTTCTTGCTAGGACCGCCATAGTCACCTTTGCCCTTCCCAAGCTTGGGACGGTTTGCTCGGATGTGGTTGGGGCCACCACACTCGAAACAAATCACAGGACCTCCTCTTTTACCATCCCTCCTCCTCTTGTAAGCATGGAAAAACTTCCAAGCTAGGAGGGCTAGTTTTCATCCTCAAGTGCTCTAGCGATCATCGCTTATGTCACGAGAGCGAGCTAGGAGAACCCACGTGTCGACTCGGAAGAAGATCCGAAGTGGGATCGATGACTAAAGCCATCGATTGTGACTTGACCTTGAGAGACAATGTCAATCTCGTGAGTCTTGAGGCGAGTAAAGCGCATCAAGAGTCGAGTCGAGAGGTCCGTGCTATCTTTGATGGTAGTCACTTTCATCTCCCAAACACGAAGATCAAGTGCGAAAGCATCATCGGCGTTATCCTAGTCGGGGTATGTAAGACCGACCGCTCGGAGGTTGCTCAAAATCTTGTGAAAACGAAAAGCACTCGTCAAGAGATTCACCAGCAAGCATCTCAAATTTCTCAGATTCACGCTTGAACTGGTCTTGTCGAACCGTCTTAATCTGGTGGTGCCCTCATGGTATGCATCGAGGTCACCCAAATGTCGTGCGTAAATCAAATGAGAAATGCGATCAAACTCATACGCTCAAACCACGAATGATAATGTTCCTTGCCTTAGCATTTGCCTCAACATCGGGCATGTTTCCCACATTGATGTTTTCATCGGCGAGAATAAACAAATCTAACCTTCACCTTTCTCCGGATGGCATACCCGAGCACGGATGTAAGTTTCCATTCGGCTTTTCGGAAGGGGTAATCCGGCCATCAAAGACTGGAGGCTTGGTGGAATACTTGTCCGTTGCCATGGCTCAACCGACCGGTTAAGATCTATAAAGAAGAGCTAACCGCTCGATACCAATTGAAGGACCGAAATGGCAGCAGAGGGGGTGAATGGTGCCTTAAAATTAAGAACTCCCTTTCTTGTATTTAAATAAGATCTACAAACCCTCTCAAGAAGAGTAAAACAAAATCGAGAACTAATCATAAGTTCGATGCATTACATCAAATATCGGACGTTCGATTTTACCGTGATACTTCCGCACTCCGGTAGTTCGGAATCGGTCGGAAGTTCCGCTGCTGATAATTCGCTATGGACAATCGGAAGTTCGATTGTCTGACCAAGAACGATCGCTCGGGTTTCTTTTCAAAATCCAAAACTAAATCTTGAATGCTCTTCTCGGTCAAGTTTCACGGGACATCATCCTAAACACCATCTTGACCTCATGGAGAAGAATTGCAAACAAAGATTCAATGATCAAACCAAGCGGATTTCTTGAAGAAGGGGCAAGAAAGACCAAAACCAATGATAAGCGAGATTCTCGATTCTTAGCTCATGAAACTTTGAGGATGTAATAGCAATATCAAAGCGACTCTAGATATCAAGTTTCATGCTATTTCTTAAGGCGAATCAAAAGATATGTCAAAACCCTAGATATTCAACATGAAGCAGAGAGAGAAGAGTTGCAAAGTCAAATAATCAAAACCTCAGTTTCATTGGATTGAAACAACGATTCTGAGAGGTAAAGCAAGAGGAATGATTACAAAAGATTTGAGTTCATACTCTCCCTCTCAACAAGCTCTCAAAAAGCAAAACAAATCCTTTTCTAGAGCTAACCTAATTTTCTCTCAAAAGTCTAACCCTAACTCCGGGGTTCTCCCTATTTATAGCCTTTGCTAATGGGCCTCCAACCCATTAAGCCCGCTACACCGAACGGAACCGCCTCCACTTTTGCCTTTGCGAAAAGACCCTTCGCCCCTGCGCACCTTCGGAAGCCTCCGTACACCTTGTGTCCTTGACACGCAACCACCTCAAGATTCACGCCGTCTTGACACATCCGACCGTTCGACCTCAGCGCCTCCTGCGCCTAGTCCGATCACCTCGTGTCTCGCCACGACTCCATCTTGATGCCTGCGATCAACACAGACAAAACACATCACATAGCATTGCACAATATCATAGCATCAACATTTGTATAAGACTCAAACTCATACAAAATCAAAATCACAAAATAACCTTCTACGCACGATTACGGACACAATCGGAAGTTCGCACTTACCACGGCGGAAGTTCGATTTCGAATATCCGCACTTGTCGGGATTATCGGAAGTTCGCTCTTACCATTGCGGAACTTCGATCTTGAACATCCGTAAACCAGATTTTCAAATCCGATTTTCATCTCGAGAGAACCTTAATATCGGTATTATCGGACACTCGCTACCCCTTGGCGGAAGTTCCGATTTCATTCAATAGAACTCAAAACCGGAAAATCGGAAGATCCTATTTCCAGCGCCGTAGTTCGATTTATCGAACTTCCGCTCCATACACATGCGTAGTTCCGATTTCCTGACTCGGCCGAAGCAGTCCAAACCAAAAAACTCAACTCTCAATCTAATCAACACACTTGTCAAATACTCATCACTCAGTGGAGGACCTCTCACATGGTCTCTCAATCTCCCCTTGATGAGTATATTGACAATGACCAAAAAGCATAAGATGAGTTTGAGTTTACAGTCAACCAAGGTCTAAACAAGAGTAGTTAAGCTCAAGACCAAGTTGACAAAGAGAAAGACTTGAGATGAGATGAAAGAGCAATTTTCGCACAAAACTCAAGGCTTTTCTCCGAAGGCTTTTTCTCACAAAAATTCTCCCCTTTGGCAATAAAATCATCAATATGTAGAAAAGGGAGGAAAAGACTATATGATGTTCATTTTAAGCATTAGGAGCCATGTAGATTATCCAAAATGACTATTAGAGAATTACACCAAGCCATAACACGAAAGAATGCTATCAAGATCATGACAATTGATGTAGAGAATAGCTAAGACAGAAAATCCATAATCGATTAATGATCCAATCTTTAGCAAGTCAATTAAACCAAGATTGAAGTCTAGCTAAAGATATCCAAGGATGATACAAGCCATGTCAAATAATCTAAGTTGAACCAAGAAGACTCATCTTGAGCAGTTTAGAGTGCTACCAGTTGAAGAAAGACTCATTTTATCGAACTTGGTCTCTTTGATGATAAGCAATTTTAGCACATTTTCTTTTACGAAGACTTTTATGGTTTTATCTCGATAAAGCAAGCTCTGGACTAGGTGCCATCCACAAGCGCCTCCTAAGCTTCAACCATTTTTTTAACCATGTGCTAGATCCCAAGCCTTATCGACCACTCCAAGCAACAGACTTAAGGAGGTGATCTTAGGTCATCAAGGCTCCCCGAGTTCATGCCTAGTGCAATGGCAAGCCGTCTCATGAGAAAGATTTGGTGAGATCGGTTTTTCGCACAAAGAGATCATTTTGCTTTTGAAGTTTTTAGACCGGTGATTAGAGATAAGTCATGTTTCTTAACAAGCGACATAGCTTACTCAAAAGTTCAAAAGAGATTCAGGACTCAACTCGACCTACTTGACATGGCGAAAATCATAAAAGGATAGTTTCAACGGACTAGTCTCAAGAGCTATCATGACAAGATTTTAATTCAAGTTTAGCATTTTTAAACACCTTAGCATGGCAAAGACTAAACTACACATAAAAGTCATGATAGATCTAGCGGTTTAGCATAAATCATGGCAAGATGTAAAATAGTGAAAGCAGATCATAAGGGATAATAAACAAGGCTCCATTTGATTATCATGCAATGCTTGATGAAATGCACAAAAATCGATTCCCTTGAATGAGATGCATCTTTTAATTGAGGTTGAGTTATGACAAAATTAAGAGTATGGAATAACCAAGAATAACTCCCCACAGAACCAAAGGAACAAAAGCGAGAATCGATAAGTAAAGCAGAAAAGCGGTCCTTTAGAGCATAGAAAGATATAGAAAACTATCGCTCAGACATGTTCTTATCTACCCCATATGATTCTAGGACTATCGGTGATCAACTCATACACTAAGGAGCAAACAACATCCTGTCTACCCAAGGGTGGCCCGACCCTGCTAGAACCTATAAGAAGTGAGTAAGCTCTACTTAGAGAAGGAAGAAGCGACTAATAAGCGACATCCTAGAAGCACAAGACAAGAAGTAGCGATCAAAGCAATGTGGCAAGAGAACCACTCTAACCTATCTTTGGAAGGACTTGACCCAAATATTAAAAGAAATGTAACGAGAAAGGAGTAAGGGTATAATATAATATAATATAATATAATACAATAGTAGCACAAAGCTCCCCCTCACAAAGTGATCCGTAAGGACAAACCACTAAGCTCTCCCATGAGTGGCGAGAGTATCCGGAGGCTTAGTGAAGATATCGATAGCTGGTGCTCACTCTCCTGGCTGGAGCACAATGTCACCCTTCTCTACATGGTCTCGAAGAAAGTGATATCGATATCAATATGCTTGGTCGAGAATGTTGCCTTTGGGTTCTTGGCAATGCAAATCGCAGACGTGTTATCACAAAAGAGTGGAGCAGCATCGATAGATAACCCAAAATCCTGCGGTCGAGACCATCAAAGCACTTGCTCTGACAATCGGCGCGACAGCGTGCTCGGCCTCTGCGGTGGGCTGCGCAACACCGGATTGCTTCCTCGGCGACCGGAGACGAGAGAAGTGCCAATGAATTGGCAAGTGCGGAAGTGCTCTTCCTATCTATCCTCTGACCCGACAAAATCGCATCGGAGAAGGCTCTAAGAGATAGACAAGAAGAGGAAGAGTACGGATGCCATAGTCAATGGTAGCTCGAAGGTACCGAAGATCGTTTCACCGCTGACGATGAGATCTGCGAGGAGAAGCACGAAACCGAGCACAAAGACACACGAAAAATGTATGTACGGTCTCGAGGTGTGAGGTACAAGAGAGAGCCAATCATGCTCTGAACTCCTTTTGGTCAGCGAGTTCGCCGTCTTCATCGGATCGAGAGCATTTGTAGATGCCATCGGAGTTGATCTTGGCTTTCCATCATTCATGTCGAAGCGCTTGGGAGGTCTCGAGTGTATTTGCCTTGATGAAGAAAGGTACCCTCCCGAGTCTGTTTGATTTGGAAGCCAAGGAAGAAGCTCAACTCGCCCATCATGCTCATTTCAAACTCAGAGCTCATGACATCGGAAAAGCGGGAAAGCGAGCATGCGAGGAGCCGCCAAAGATAATGTCATCCACGTAGATCCGGGCGAGCGGAAGATCGGTGCCAAGGCGGCGAATGAACAAGGTCTTGTCAATTTTACCCATCTCAAAACCATGGCTCGTGAGATAGGACTTAAGCCTTTCATACCAAGCTCAGGAGCTGCTTGAGTCCATACAAAGCTTTGGAAAGCTTTGTAGACATGGTTAGGGTATTTGGGGTTCTCGAAACCGGAGGTCATCGACATAGACTTCTTCCTCAATAAGGCCATTGAGGAAGGCACTCTTGACATCCATCTGGTAAAGCTTGAAACCCTTAGAAGGCTGCAAAGGCAAGCGAGATTCTAATGGCTTCAAGTCTAGCTACGAGGGCAAAGGTCTCTTGAAATCTAGACCCTCAACTTGAGAGTACCCACGAGCTACCGGCCTAGCCTTGTTTGAATGACTAACCCATCTTCACTTTGCTTGTTCTTGAACACCCATTTGGTCCCAATGATATTGTGACCTTGAGGGGCTCAACAAGGGACGGACCTTGTTTCTTTCAAAGTTTTCCAACTCCTCATGCATAGCGTTTGTCCAAGACTCGTCGGATAGAGCATGACAAACATCTTTAGGCTCAAATGAGGCGACGAAGGCGAGAATGGAGATGAGAAAGAGACAAGCCGACTTTGGAGCGTGTGACACGCTCGAAGAGGTCTCCAATTATCTGCTCGAAGGATGGTCCTTTTGAATGTGTCTTGGAGGTCGGGGTGAGATGAAGAAGTGGCCTCTACCTCATTATCGGATGAGATAGGAGCAGAGCCACTAGCTTGGAAGAAGCGAGAAGGTAAGGTGATCTCCTCGAGTGCGGTGGAAGAAGGCACCTCAAGAGGAGGAGGAAGAAGCTGGATCGGTAGACAACCTTCATCTCCGTCTTCCTCTTCGTCCACAAAGATGGACTCGGTGCTCTAGGAACACGAGATATCGAGGCCTAGTCCCGGTGGCCTCATCAAAGGTCACCTCACGAGTCTCTAACAATTTACTAGACTCGCGATTCAGGACTCTATAGGCACGAGAAGAAGTCGAGTAACCCGGAAAGATCCCATCACAAGATCGTGACTCGAACTTATCTAGGTTCCCGGACTTGAATAAAACACTTGCAACCAAACACACGAAAATGCGAGGCTGGGTTTCGCCCATATCTCAACTCATAAGAAGTGCGATGCAAGAGTGCAGAAGAAAAACTCTGTTAGAAACATGACAAGCGTAGCAATTGCCTCATTAAAACTTCCTAGGTGTAGAGTACTCATCAAGCATCGTCACGCCATCTCGACCAAGGTGCGGTTCTTCCTCTCCACAACGCCATTTTGTTGGGGGCGTATGGAGGCGAGGCGGTGCTCTACACTGTCTCACCACAAAACTCTCAAAGTAGGAATTCTTGAACTCGGTGCCATTATCGGTCTGGTTGCTCGTAATGCACAGGGAGCTCAACAGAAGCCTACTAAAAGACCACGAAAAGAGTAAGCGTCTCATCCTTCGAGGCTAAGAAAAACACCCAAGAATACCTCGAGAAGTCATCGACCACGACAAGTACGTACCACTTCCCTCCTACTGACTGCACTCTAGCTGGTCCTACTGTGTCCATATGGGCGATTGACACAGTGCATCTGTCATAGTCCTTTATGAATCGAGGATGTGAAGCGGCAACCATTTTGCCGTCTGCGGCAAGGAGCACAAACAAGATCCTTGACCATTTTGAGTTTGGCAAACCACGAATGAGATCGTGGCCTCTAACTCGGGTCAGATGATCAAATCCTATATGACCAAGTCTCCTATGCCAGAAAGTCAAATCACGGGATTCAGAAGCTACTAAACACCTGAGAGGATCACGAGAAGACTCAGAAAAATCAGCACGAAAGATCCTCCCATATCGAGAAATCCATAAACTAGACTACAGAAGAATCAAGAATTTTGCAATTGTTTTTCTTAAAGCTCACCTCATAACCGTCATCGGTGGTGAGAGGCGAAAGCGATTATCTGCGACTTACTTACTAAGGCAACATCTTTCAAAATAAAAGAATTATTAATGCTCACTTTACCTTTAGCGATGGCGCCCCAAATGAAGCATCTCCAAAGTGATCGTCTCATCACAGAGCGCGGGCTAGGGAAGAAAACCAGCGAGACTCACGGTCATATGGCGTGAACAACCGAGTCTACAATCCGGACCTTTCCCTTCCCGGCCGGCGACCACGAGTCAAGCAGAGTAAAGTCTCGATCTTGGGGTGAATCAACGATGATTTTGGCACCCAATCTTGAGTAACACGGCGAATGATGAAGTAGTCAAGCAAGGCCGACCTCTATCTACCCTCGCTCTCTGTCACTCAACAAGTCAAAAGATCTCGACTGTTCTTTGGATCCATTGCTATGGAAGAAGCGAGTCGAAGTGCGATAACATCTTGATCTCGCCATGGTAGCTATCTCGAAAGGAAAAGCGAGATCTACCCTCGGGACGGCGAAGTTACGACCAGAGGAGCATGAGGACGAAAATCGAAAACTCGGAAAAACCAAGTCCTCGATCTTGCCCAAAATCATCGGATGGAACAAACTTAGACCTCGTGTTGGTCTTAGGTGCACTCAAGATCAGGGGTGACCACGAATGTGCCTAAGAGACTCAACACGGTCTCTGTGCGATCTTGGCGCGCTGAAGCAATGATCAACTAAATGTCCATCTTTACGATGAAAGGTGCAATGATACTTCGCTTACGAGGGGAAGTGCGAGGTGGAATCACCTTCTTTGTCGAAATCCTTTGAACAAAACCCACGACTTAAAATTGACTTTCTCGATCCACGGGCTTAGTTTTGATCACACAGTGCTATGGTTTTGAGCACGACGGTGGATGCTTCCTCATATCCTCCCGGATATCATATCCTAGACCACGATTAAATCTGCAAATTTTAGATTTGTCTAGAATGAGATTGAGCTTCTTCTTGCCTCCTACAAACCTCTCGAGAGTGTTCATAAGATCTTGACACTCCAAAGAGAGAGTGCAAGAAGAGCGAGGGGAAGAAGGGACGTGAGAAGGTAAGGGAGCGGAAGAAGAACCAACAACGGAGGAAAGATTGGCTTGTGCACGCCTGCGGTAGACTTTGAGGGGATAGTCCTCTTGCTAGCAGATTGGTTCACGTTGCTAGGCGTCTCTACCAAACCCTTAGACTTCTTCCCAACACACAATACAAGCGGATGATTGTGTCTCTAGAAGGTCCTTAGTTAGCTTCACACATTTTTCATCCAAAGCAACCAAATCACATTTTAGTTTATTACAATGATTGCATGGTGAGCTAACAAGGTCCTTAGAAGCATCTTGAGCCAATTTATTCTTTGATCAATCATTTCTTGAAGCCTTGAATCTGATTCTAGTTCAGATTAACTTAGGACGATTTAAACAAGAAACAATAGGCTCTAGTAGCGCGACTTGGAATTGACAATTTTGTGATCTGCCGTTTTAGGTTCATCTTGAGATTATTACAATTTTCACAAGTTTGAGCGAGATCAAGCAACATGGTATAAAGACCTCTAAGCGAATTGTCCTTAACCTCACATGAGGTGCAAGCGATAGCCTCAACAGTAGTGGATGAAGGAGGTGCTACCCTACTCATCTCTAATTCACAAGAAGGCTAATGTTCTCTACCTTAATCATGTCAAGTTCGGAGGACACACTATCATGTAAGGTCCTTAGTTTTTCCATATCATCAATCAAAGCACAAGATGTGTCACATTCATCACGGAGGGAGCGGATGTAAGTAAAGTAAGCTCCGTGATAGTCTAGCTACTTCCTTCTCCAACCCGGCACACTTAGCCCTAGACTTAGCATGGAATCTACCTAGCTTAAGAAAAGCATCATTAAGCTGGTCATAAGTGGGACTAACCTCATCGGTCGGAGTACACTCATTGTCGCTCGATTCGCCCCGGGCCATGAAGCACATCTTGGGAGAAGTTGCCGTCGTCCTTGGGATCATGATCGTCCTTCCCATCATCGTCCTCCACCCCTCCACCTCGTTGGTGTCCGGTTCGTCGAGGCGGTGAGGACGCGATGGAACGACTTCTTTGCCTTCCCAAAGTTGCGGAACTTCTTCTTGCCTTGATCAGTCTTTGAGGGCTTCGTGTTGCGGTTCTTGTCGATGTAGTCGTTCTTGCTTGGACCGCCATAGTCACCTTTGCCCTTCCCAAGCTTGGGACGGTTTGCTCGGATGTGGTTGGGGCCACCACACTCGAAACAAATCACAGGACCTCCTCTTTTACCATCCCTCCTCCTCTTGTAAGCATGGGAAAACTTCCGAGCTAGGAGGGCTAGTTTGTTCATCCTCAAGTTGCTCTAGCGATCATCGGTTATGTCACGAGAGCGACTAGGAGAACCCACGTGTCGACTCGAAGAAGATCCGAAGTGGGATCGGTGACTAAAGCCATCGATTGTGACTTGACCTTGAGAGACAATGTCAATCTCGTGAGTCTTGAGGCGAGTAAAGCGCATCAAGAGTCGAGTCGAGAGGTCCGTGCTATCTTTGATGGTAGTCACTTTCATCTCCCAAACACGAAGATCAAGTCGTGAAAGCATCATCGGCGTTATCCGAGTCGGGTATGTAAGACCGACCGCTCGGAGGTTGCTCAAAATCTTGTGAAAGCGAAAAGCACTCGTCAAGAGATTCACCGACAAGCATCTCAAATTTCTGTATTCACGCTTGAACGGTCTTGTCGAACCGTCTTAATCTGGTGGTGCCCTCATGGTATGCATCGAGGTCACCCGGATGTCGTGCGTAAATCAAATGAGAAATGCGATCAAACTCATACGCTCAAACCACGAATGATTATGTTCCTTGCCTTAGCATTTGCCTCAACATCGGCATGTTTCCCACATTGATGTTTTCATCGGCGAGAACAACAAATCTAACCTTCACCTTTCTCGGATGGCATACCCACGAGCACGGATGTAAGTTTCCATTCGGCTCTTCGGAAGGGTAATCCAGACCATCAAAAGCGGAGGCTTGGTGGAATACTTGTCCGTTGCCATGGCTCAACCGACCGGTTAAGATCTATAAAGAAGAGCTAACCGGCTCGATACCAATTGAAGGACCGAAATGGCAGCAGAGGGGGTGAATGGTGCCTTAAAATTAAGAACTCCCTTTCTTGTATTTAAATAAGATCTACAAACCCTCTCAAGAAGAGTAAAACAAAATCGAGAACTAATCATAAGTTCGATGCATTACATCAAATATCGGACGTTCGATTTTACCGTGATACTTCCGCACTCCGGTGGTTCGGAATCGGTCGGAAGTTCCGCTGCTGATAATTCGCTATGGACAATCGGAAGTTCGATTGTCTGACCAAAAACGATCGCTCGGGTTTCTTTTCAAAAATCCAAAACTAAATCTTGAATGCTCTTCTCGGTCAAGTTTCACGGACATCATCCTAAACACCATCTTGACCTCATGGAGAAGAATTGCAAACAAAGATTCAATGATCAAACCAAGAACGGATTTCTTGAAGAAGGGGCAAGAAAGACCAAAACCAATGATAAGCGAGATTCTCGATTCTTAGCTCATGAAACTTTGAGGATGTAATAGCAATATCAAAGCGACTCTAGATATCAAGTTTCATGCTATTTCTTAAGACGAATCAAAAGATATGTCAAAACCCTAGATATTCAACATGAAGCAGAGAGAGAAGAGTTGCAAAGTCAAATAATCAAAACCTCGATTTCATTGGATTGAAACAACGATTCAGAGGTAAAGCAAGAGGAATGATTACAAAAGATTTGATTCATACTCTCCTCTCAACAAGCTCTCAAAAAGCAAAACAAATCCTTTTCTAGAGCTAACCTAATTTTCTCTCAAAAGTCTAACCCTAACTCGGGGTTCTCCCTATTTATAGCCTTTGCTAATGGGCCTCCAACCCATTAAGCCCGCTACACCGAACGGAACCGCCTCCACTTTTGCCGCTTTGCGAAAAGACCCTTCGCCCCTTGCGCACCTTCCGAAGCCTCCGTACACCTTGTTGTCCTTGACACGCAACCACCTCAAGATTCACGCCGTCTTGACACATCCGGCCGTTCGACCTCAGCGCCTCCTGCGCCTAGTCCGATCACCTCGTGTCTCGCCACGACTCCATCTTGATGCCTGTAGTCAACACAGACAAAAACACATCACATAGCATTGCACAATATCATAGCATCAACATTTGTATAAGACTCAAACTCATACAAAATCAAAATCACAAAATAACCTTCTACGCGATTCGGACACAATCGGAAGTTCGCGCTTACCACAATGGAAGTTCCGATTTCGAACATCCGCACTTATCGGGATTATCGGAACTTCGCTCTTACCATTGCGGAACTTCCGATCTTGAACATCCGTAAACCCGATATTTCAAATCCGATTTTCATCTCGAGAGAACCTTAATATCGGTATTATCGGACACTCGCTACCCTTGAGCGGAAGTTCCGATTTCCGTCACCAACTCAAAACCGGGAAAATCGGAAGATCCTATTTCCAACGCCAGAGTTCGATTTATCGAACTTCCGCTCCATACAATGGTAGTTCCGATTTCCTGACTCGGCTTCATTGAAACAGTCCAAACCGAAAAACTCAACTCTCAATCTAATCAACACACTTGTCAAATACTCATCACTCAGAGTGGAGGACCTCTCACATGGTCTCTCAGGCCTACGACTTGCCTTCGTTGACGAGGAGAGGGTCTTCGGTCGTCGAGTCGAAGAAATCTTCCGAAACGCCGGAATCTACACGTGCGAGAATAGCAACAATAAATAAAACAGCACCAAATGAACTCCAAAAATTACAAAACCAGTACCAAATGAAAGAGGATGAATTTATATAAATTTAGAAATTTGGATCACCCAAATCGGAGTTCGGATGTGAAAGTTACGGCCGAAAGAAGTTTTAAATCACATAAAATGATAGAATTAGGGTTTTCGGATTTTCCGGAATTATTTTTCAACTGAAAATCTCCGGTTTTGACGTCAGCGCACACGCTGCTGGCGCGTGGCAGCCACGCTGGCAAAACGGACGCGCGCCGACGTGGCGCCACGTGGGTGACCACGTGGGCTCGGGCCCGCGTCGAGAGAGAGAGAGAGAGAGAGAGAGGGCGCGGCGCAGTGGCGGCGGCGGCCGAGCCGAGGGTGACGGTGGCGCAACGGGAACGGCGGCGACGCTACGGAGGCGACGCAGGCGGCCAAGGCGAGAGGGAGAGAGCGCGCGGAGGAAAAAAGGGAAAAGCGGGCCGCAGCGGCTTAAAAAGGCGGAGGAGGTCGCGGCGCGCGCGGAGGCGCCAAGAGGCGACGCGATGGGCGTGGTGGTGGTGGTGCGCGACGGACGGGAAGGGCGGCGGGATCCGTGGCGGGATTCGCGCGAGAGGCGAGGGACTACGGACGGATTTGCGGGATTCGCGGCGGCGGCGAGGCGCGGCGGCGACGCGGAGAGAGCGGCGCCTTGCGGGAGAACGATAGCGGGCGCCGTCCGATTTCGTCGGACGGTGGGGAGCGGAAGAGGCGCGGCGAAGAGAGCCGTCCGATTGGACGGACGGGAGGCGAAAAGGTGGCGCGGCGCGAAGAGGCGGATGGAGATCCAACGGCCGGAGCGAGGCGCGCGTGGAGCGGGCCGACGCAGCGGGAGCGGGCCGGGCCGGGGAAACAGGAGACGGGCCGGAGAGATTCGGCCCACAAACAAAAAAAAGATTTAAAATCCATTTTTGATTTTAGAAATACAAACAAATCAAAAAGCAATTTAGAAAATAGCAAATAGACTCCAAAAATTCTAGAAAAATTCACAAAAATTCCTTGAATTATTCTAGACTTAATAAAAATACTTTTAACTTTAAATTTTCTTTTTCTTTTGCAATTAAAATAATTTTTAATTTCGGGAAAAAGGAAAAACCCTTTTTAAAATCCTATAAATCCAAGAAAATTCTCAAAATAATAATTTTTGATTTTAAATTCCAGAAAACTCAATTAAACCAACTTTAATTTAATTGAAGTTTGATTAACTCATATTAAACTGCAAATGGGATTTCTGAAATTTCCAAATTAAGCTTTTGGCAAATAGAGGCAAATGGTTCTCTTTTAAAATTTTCAAAAACTCCGAAAAACAGGATGCTACAAACCTACCCCTCTTAAAGGGAATCTCGACCCCGAGATTCAGGCTGACTAGAGAATAGGTGGGGAAACTCAGCCTTCAAGTCATCTTCTCGTTCCCAAGTGGCTTCTTCTTCGGTGTGGTTGCTCCACTGGACCTTGCAGAAATGGATTATCTTGCTTCTTGTCACTCGTTCTGCTACTTCCAAAATCTTGATGGGATGCTCCTTGTAGGTGAGGTCTTCTTGCAGGGCAATTGCTTCCATTGGCATCTGCTCTTCGGGCACACGCAAGCACTTCTTCAACTGCGACACGTGGAAGACATTATGCACATCGGCGGTGGCGGGAGCTCCAAGCAGTAGCGACTTCTCCTCTTCTGCTAGAATCGGAAAGGTCCGATGTACCTTGGTGCAAGCTTTCGCTTACTCAAACGACGATCCTTTGAGAGGCGACACCTTCAGGTACACATGATCACCAGGTGCAAAAACTAGATCTCGGCGACGGTTATCAGCATAACTCTTCTCGCTCGATCATCTTTGTTTCACCTTTCTCGATTGATCGAACTTGCTCTTCGGCTTTTTCCAAAATATCTGACCCAAACACTTGTCTTTCGCCTACTTCATTCCAATACAAGGGTGTCTCGCATTTTCTTCCGTAAAGAGCTTCAAATGGAGACATCTGGAGGCTTGATTTGTAATCGTTGTTATAAGAAAACTCGCATAAGGTAGCATTTGATCCCAATCGATCTGATTTGCTAAGGCACAAGCCCTTAACATATCTTCTAGGATTTGATTTACTCTTTACTGTCTCATCCATCCGTCAGGGATGATAAGTCATCTTGAAATTTAGATTAGTACCGAAACAACTTGCAACTTCGCCAAAATTTTGAGGTCAATGGGATCCTCGATCCGACACGATCTTCTTGGCACTCCATCTTGGCACACTATCTTCGCCATGTACAATTACATCGATCTATCACGAGTAAGTAGTCTTGGTCGGGAGAAAGTGAGCAACTTTGGTTAGACGATCCACAATTACCCAGATAGAATCATATCCCCGACCTTGTCCTTGGCAAACCAAAGATAAAATCCATGCCAATTTCTTCCCACTTCCATTCGGGCACTCTCAAGGGTTGCGAGAGTCCAAAGAGTCTTTGATGCTCGGCTTTAACTCGCTGACAGACATCACATTGAGCTACATACTCGGCAATCTCACGCTTCATGCTAGGCCACCAATACATTTCCTTGAGGTCTTGGTACATCTTTGTGCTTCCAGGGTGAATGGAGTACAAAGTTTCATGGGCTTCCTTGAGTATCAGCTGCTTAAGCTCTTTCTGATCTGGAACACAGATCCGCTTGTCAAACCAAATGGTGCCTTGCTCATCTTCTGAAAATCTTAGGGCTTTACCCTTCTTCATGTTGCTCTTGATTTCCTTAATATTGACATCTTCAATTTGAGCTTCCTTGATCTGATTCCGCAAAGTGGGTTGAACTTCTAGGGCAGCTAGGTAACCTTCTTCAACCAACTCTAACTTGAGCTTCTGGAACTCTTCATGCGAGTGGTGATTTTCCTTGATCGATGTGGTATTGCAAGAGACTTTTCTGCTCAAGGCATCTGCCACAACATTAGCTTTGCCTGGGTGGTAATGGATTCCAATATCATAATCCTTGATTAACTCTAACCACCTTCTTTGCCTCATATTAAGATCAGCCTGAGTGAAAATGTACTTCAAGCTCTTATGGTCCGTATAGACTTCACAGCGATTACCAATAAGGTAATGACACCATATCTTTAAAGCATGCACTACGGCAGCTAATTCCAAGTCATGAGTGGGGTAATTCACTTCATGAGGCCTCAATTGACGGGAAGCATAAGCTACTACCTTCCTTTCTTGCATCAGGACACAACCAAGTCCTTGCCGGGATGCATCACAGAAAATCTCAAAATCCTTCCGGACATCTGGCAAAATCAACACCGGAGCTGTTGTCAACCGCTTCTTCAACTCTTGAAAACTTTGCTCACAATCGGTTGTCCAAGCAAATTTCTTTTCTTTCTTCAACAGCTGAGTGAGGGGTCTTGCTATCTTGGAGAATCCTTCTATGAATCGACGATAGTATCCTGCCATTCCAAGAAAACTTCTGACCTGAGGCACTGACTTGGGTGACTCCCAATTAAGCACATCCGTAACCTTGCTAGGGTTAACAGATACTCCTTCTGCAGACATGACGTGTCCCAAGAAAGTAACTTCTTCCATCCAAAACTCACACTTGCTGAATTTAGCATAGAGTTGATGATCTCTAAGCTTATTCAGGACCAAACGGAGGTGCTCTTCATGCTCTTCTTCACTCTTGGAATACACCAAAATATCGTCAATGAAGACAATGACGAACTTGTCCAAATACTCCATGAACACTTTATTCATCAAGTTCATAAAGTAAGCAGGGGCATTGGTCAATCCAAAAGACATGACCGTGAACTCATACAGTCCATACCGGGTTGAGAAAGCGGTCTTGGGAATATCCTCTGGACGAATCTTCAACTGGTGGTAACCTGACCTCAAGTCTATTTTGGAGAACACTTCGGCTCCTTTCAACTGATCAAACAAATCATCGATCCTGGGCAGAGGGTACTTGTTCTTGATGGTGACCTCATTGAGGGCTCGGTAATCCACACAAATCCGTTGGGTACCATCCTTCTTTGCAACAAAGATCACTGGGGCTCCCCAAGGTGAAGAACTTGGTCGGACAAAATCTTTCTCTTGCATTTCTTCAATTTGCTTCTTTAGTTCAACCAAATCATTGACAGGCAATCTGTAGGGTCTCTTGAAAATAGGCGCAGTTCCTGGAACAAGATTGATGACAAACTCAAGTCTCGGCCTCAGCGGCATTCCGTAGGTCATCGGGGAAGACATCCGGGAACTCTCGACTCATCGGCACTTCTTCCAAAGACACAACACTGCATCGCAGACTAAAGCTCCAAATAGCTTCTGCAGGAGGCTTCAAACTTTACCTTGGTTCCATCGGGATGACCAAAGTGATGCTTCTACCACCACAATCCAAGAGGGCTTGGTGATTGGCAAGCCAATCCATTCCCAAAATCACATCTAGAGACTTGGTGTCTATGATGATGAGATTAGCAAGGAATTCTACCCTTCTATGGTCACTTTAACCTTAGGGCAACCTTGGTTCGTACTCAATTCGAACCGGAGATCAAACCAACAAAACACTTTTAAGAGGCAAAACTTCCAACTGGTGCCTTTCAAAGAAAACTCAGAAACAAGCGAATGCGAAGCTCGAATCAAACAAAACAGTGGCGGTCTTTGAATTGACAAGGAACTTACCCGGCCACGACGTCAGGGCATGTCTGGGCTTCCTCCACAGTGGTGTGGTTCACACGACCTCTTCCAAAAGGTGAGGAGACTTGGTAGTGCGGTTGGAGTCCGAGGGCTCCACGTCGACTCTGGAGTGGGGGTCTGGTCTGAGTGGCTCCCATGTTGAAACGAGCAGAGAAGGACCTTGCCTCTGCGGGCAACTATTGGCGAAGTGCCACCGATGGCACTTAAAGGTGTGATCCCTACCGCAGGTTGCCATTCCTTGGTTGCTAGTTCTTTGGGCCATTGAAGGCTGCGGATTCTTTAGGCTGGCTGGCGAGGTCTTTGCTCTGGGGACTCAATGTGACAGTGGAGCAACACGGGCGGGGCGGCACATTCATTTGGCTCTCTGGGAGTGAGGCCGATGGGCACTGTGTCGCATCATCTTTCTCTTGCGGATTCTTCAAGTTCACGGCGGATTCCTCGATGAGCATGGCCTTGTTCACCAAGTCTTTGAAATCGCATAATCATTCCCAATGACTTGCACCTTCAAGCCGGGTTGAGTCCTCTCTTGAAGTGCTTCGCGGGCATCATCATGTGCAACGTCCTCAGGGCATAACGGACAACCGAGTGAACCTATTAAGATATTCACTCAGCGACATGTTACCTTCTTTGCACTCACGGAACTCATTCTTCTTCATTTCCACCTTTCCATCGTGGATATGGGAGTGGCGGAAAGCTCTCAAAACTTCGGCCCAAGTGATACTCTCGGGGTTTCCATGGCGGCACAATAGTTCTCCCACCATTCTGCGCAATGTACCTTCAAGCCGGTGGGTGGCATCTGAGAACCTTCTCGCGATCATCACAACGGGTGATAGCGAGCTTCTTTTCCATGGAACGTAACCAGTCATCTGCGTCCAATGGCTCCGAGGAGCTGGAGAAAGTGGGCGGATGGGTCCTTAGAAACTCGCCAGCCTAGACTGAGGAAACACTGGGGGTGGAGCAGGCGTGGCGTGGCAGCTGCTTGACTATTCTGATTCATCATTGCGAGAAGGGCAAGAAGCGTGATGCAGTTCTGGCGATTCATCATCTGAGTCATATTCTGCATCATAGAGCTCATCACCGCGTCAGGCGCCATGAACTGACTCAAACCCGGATCTGCACTGGCGGCCTGGGAAGACGGGGCAGAGGCGCTTGGAGTCTCATCCTGGCTCGCGGAGTTGCGGGTCTGAACCATCTGCGACAAAGCTTCACTGGTTTAATAGACGAGAAGAAGAAAGCAATTTAGATGCGAGGGAAAGCACGGAGATGAGCGAGAAACAAGGGAGATAGATGGATCAACCTAATGCGGACAAAGTTGGTTTTACCCAACGAACGGATAGCCGGAAAGCTATCAACAAGAAAGAGACACTTAAGCACAAAAGCACTATTACGCAGACTAAACGAATCTAAAACTAGGGAGGCAGCTACCAATCTAACCTTTACGGAGGGTCAACTTGGAACAGACTGCGGATCTTGAGCTTCCAAAGCTTCCATTGCTTGATGTTGAAGGGCTCGATCCTAGGGATAATCCAGAGATGAGGGAGTCAAATTTAAATTTAAAAACCAAGTTCTAGAAAAGATAAGATGAAAGAACTCAAGAATGACATAAGAGGGTAAGATGAGAAGAAAAGAATAGAATAAGATAAGAAAGAATAGAATAAGATGAGAGAAGAATATCTAGTCAGGTTAATTGCTTGGTTTGATTTAGAAAATATATTTTGAATTTTTGACTAAGACGACCAATCTAACTAAAGGTTACGTCCTACAGTCGATATGGCTCTGATACCATCTCTTGTCGGACCCCGGGGATTCACACAACCCCGAGACCCTCTGTGCATACCAAGCTAGTCCCATGATCAGTAGCTAGCTTGCACAGTTGCAACAATGATGTAATCATGACCATTCACAATGAACTAATGAAGCAGACAAAGTAATATTATTTAAAACAATGAAGACCTTATGGTCAAGTTCTTACAAAAGTCGCCTCACAGGGCTTAGCAACAATAGAGTATCCGCAAATGAAATCTCAAAATCGTGGAGCCCAATCGACATGCCCACAGGCAATCAGTGGGGGCGCGACCTAGTTCGCAAAGTCTTCAAAGTAGCCTTCTTCATAGTACTCAACATTTCTGGTTCTTCTCTTGGGACCGATCAACAAAGGGCATAAAGCCGTGAGTACATAAAGTACTCAAAGAAGTCGTAGAGAAATGTATGCACATAGTATTCATGTCGCTTAAGTAAGGATGGCTTTATGGTTAATTTGCGTAAAGCAAGTTTAACAATAAATACAATAATTAGATGGCAAAGGAGATTTTAAAAGGATAATACATAGATAACCAAGTTCTTTTGAATCAAGCGGTGAACATCCGTTCACTTCCCAACCATTCAACCAAACGCTTCTATCGAACCAAACCACATTTTTGAAAATACTACCCTTGCACGAAATCACTGTGCATGTCCGTAGCATCGGGACACGGCTATTGAATAGATTTTGACACTCTGCAGAGGTTGTACGGCTTTACCCACAAGACACGAATTCTCTAGTTTGTTTGGCATCCGTCGATACCACCGCTCACTTCCTTAGGTGAGTAGTCTAGAGCATGTGACAAGGCTTTACAAAGTTCCATTTTGCCTCGGTTACGCCGCTAAGGTTTCGCCATCACACCCCCTCTTGCGCCAATAAATGTACCACAACAGAACCGACTCAAAACTTTCCTAATTAATTGGCGGTCCGTCCCATACCGGACTTATGGTTGCACGAGGTGACCGGATCAATGACTTGCAAAGTTAAGTCCTTAGTTGGCTGCTCAGACAAGTCTACCACAACCCAATGTGCATTACGCACCCACTCTAGCTCCCTACCTCAAGCCCGAGCATAAATCATTTTTGTTCATTCCCGACCAAATGGCAATCCCTGCCATGGCACAACATCTTTTAATAAAAGTGGCCTCACACCACAATTCCATAGTTCCATTAGTCAAATTTCATTAAACATTGAACATGTGATCGAAAGTCTCGCGGGTAACTAAAGCATGTCTAAGCAATACTACGCTCCCAAGTTGGTGATATAATTATGTCCAACAAGTATTAACCATCCTATGGTGTCCAAGGATATATGTCATTCAAGGAGACATTTCATTTTCAATTCATTAAGGAGGCATAATGGCAATTTGGTAATTATCTACTCCCAAAACCATTTTTAATAAAACTAGCCATGCATGATAATTTAATACAATATATATTTGTAAAATGGGTTCAACATGGTCAAAGGCCTACGACTTGCCTTCGCTTGTGAGGAGAGGTCTTCGATCGTCGAATCAAGAAATCTTAAAACGCCGGAATCTACACGTGCGAGAATAGCAACAATAAATAAAACAGCACCAAATGAACTCCAAAAATTACAAAACCAGTACCAAATGAAAGAGGATGAATTTATATAAATTTAGAAATTTGGATCACCCAAATCGGAGTTCGGATGTGAAAGTTACGGCCGAAAGAAGTTTTAAATCACATAAAATGATAGAATTAGGGTTTTCGGATTTTCCGGAATTATTTTTCAACCGAAAATCTCCGGTTTTGACGTCAACAAGACACGCTGCAGCGCTCGTGTGGCAGCCACGCGGGCAAAACACCGACGCGCGCCGACGTGGCGCCACGTGGGTGACCACGTGGGCTCGAGCCGCGGTCGAGAGAGAGAGAGAGAGAGAGAAAGAGACGGGGCGCAGCGCGCATGGCGGCGGCCGGAGCCGAGGGGGACGGTGGCGCAACGAGGAACGGCGGCGACGCGACGGAGGCGACGCGAGGCGGCCAAGGCGAGAGGAGAGAGCGAGCGCGGAGGAAAAAGGGGAAAGCGCGGGCCGTAGCGCTTAAAAGGCGCGAGGAGGTCGCGGCGCGCGGCGGAGGCGCCAAGAGGCGACGGATGGGCGCGGCGTGGTGGTGCGGCGACAGGGCGGGAAGGGCGGCGGATCCGTGGCGGATTCGCGCGAGAGGCGAGGACGCGGGGCGGACGGCGGGATTCGCGGCGAAGCCTTGGCGGCGGCGATGGGAGAGAGAGCGGCGAGCGCGGAGAACGATAGCGACGCCGTCCGATTTCGACGGACGGTGGGAGCGGAAGAGGCGCGGCGAGAGAGCCGTCCGATTTCGACGGACGGTGGAGCGAAGGTGGCGCGGCGAACGAGAGAGCCGGATGGAGATCCAACTACGGGAGCGAGGCGCGCGGAGGAGCGAGTCGACGGCGCGAGCGGCCGGGCGGGAACAGGAGACGGGCCGAGAGATTCGCCCACAAACAAAAAAAGATTTAAAATCCATTTTGATTTTAGAAATACAAACAAATCAAAAGCAATTTAGAAAATAGCAAATAGACTCCAAAAATTCTAGAAAAATTCACAGAAATTCCTTGAATTATTCTAGACTTAATAAAAATACTTTTAACTTTAAATTTTCTTTTTCTTTTGCAATTAAAATAATTTTTAATTTTGGGAAAAAGGAAAAACCCTTTTTAAAATCCAATAAATCCAAGAAAATTCTCAAAATAATAATTTTTGATTTTAAATTCCAGAAAACTCAATTAAACCAACCTTAATTTAATTGAAGTTTGATTAACTCATATTAAACTGCAAATGGGATTTCTGAAATTTCCAAATTAAGCTTTTGGCAAATAGAGGCAAATGGTTCTCTTTTAAAATTTTCAAAAACTCCGAAAAATGGGACGCTACACTACACCAGCCCGTGCACCAGCTCCAGGACAAGGACGTGGCGCCCCTCAGACTCCAAGGACTCGGCAAACTTTTGGAAGAGGACGTGTTAACCACGTGACTGCAGAGGAAGCCCAGGAAGCACCGGATGTAGTTCTGGGTAAGTTCCTTGTTAATTCAGTACCTGCATCAGCATTATTTGACTCTGGAGCTTCGCATTCTTTTATCTCAAAGAATTTTGCTGAAAAATATTGCTGGGATATTTTTGAACTTAAGAACCCTATGGTAGTTCAAACACCTGGAAAGGAAATGAGGACTAATACAGTATGCCCGGGAGTGGCTATAGATATAAATGGGGTTAGGTTCCTAGCGAACCTTATCTTATTAGATTCCAGAGGCATTGATGTAATCCTTGGAATGGATTGGTTAACCAACTTTAAGGGACGGTCGATTGTGCTAACAGAGCCATCACCCTTACCAATGCCAAGGTATTCGAGTGGAGTTGTGTCCAATAAACCATCAAAGAAGAGTTGTGTTCTAAATCGCATGAAGGGTATATCTTTGGAAAGTGTGCCATGGTGCGGGAATACCTGATGTATTTCCGATGAACTACCCGGAATGCCACCGCATCGAGAGATTGAGTTCATCATTGACTTAGTACTGCATGCAGCTCCTTTATCCAAGAGACCTTACAGGCTTCCAGCAAATGAGCTAGCTGAGATGAAGAAACAGATTGAAGGGTTGCTTGAAAAAGGTTATATTCGACCCAGTTCATCACCATGGGGAGCACCCGTAATCTTTGTGAAGAAGAAGGATGACAACTTACGGATGTGCGTGGATTATAGGGCCCTGAATGAAGTCACAATCAAGAACAAGTATCCTTTGCCGCTTGAATTGATGATTTGTTTGATCGAGTTAGAGGAGCATGTGTCTTCTCCAAGATTGATCTACGCTCTGGATATCATCACCAAGATAAGACCATCTGATATTCCTAAGACAAATGCTCACCACTCGTTATGGTCTTTATGAATGTACTTGTGATGTCATTTGGTCTAACAAATGCACCAGCATACTTCATGAACCTGATGAACAAGGTGTTTATGGAATACCTGGATAAATTTGTAGTGGTATTCATAGATGACATTCTTATTTACTCTAAGAATGAGAATGAGCATGAGGAACATCTAAGGTTAGTTCTGGACAAACTCAGAGATCATCAATTGTATGCTAAATTCAGTAAGTGTGAGTTTTGGTTAAAGGAAGTTGCTTTCTTGGGACATGTAATTTCTGCTGGAGGAGTAGCAGTGGATCCGAGAAAAGTTAGGGATGTTCTTAATCGAGACAACTTAAGTCGGCTCGAAATCGAAGTTTTCTTGGCTTAGCCTACATTATCGCTGTTTTATTGAAGGATTTTCAAGATTGCAAAACCTCACCGAAAGTTGCTCAAGAAAGAAAAGAAGTTTGAATGGACACTTGCTTGTGAGCAGAGTTTTCAAGAGCTGAAGAAGCGGTTAACTACTGCACCTGTGCTGATTTTGCCCGATATTCGGAAAGACTTTGAGATTTTCTGTGATGCGTCAAAACAAGGTCTTGGTTGTGTGTTAATGCAGGAAGGCAAGGTCGTGGCTTATGCTTCAAGACAATTGCGCCCGCATGAGCAGAACTATCCAACCCATGATTTAGAGTTAGCCGCAGTGGTGCATGCTCTAAAGATTTGGAGGCATTACCTTATCGGTAATCGTTGTGAGATATTTACCGACCATAAGAGTCTCAAGTATATTTTCACTCAGTCAGATCTTAACTTAAGGCAAAGAAGATGGTTAGAGCTTATCAAGGATTATGATGTTGGAATACACTATCATCCAGGTAAAGCTAATGTAGTAGCTGATGCTTTGAGCAGAAAAAGCTATTGCAATAATACATTGATAAAAGAAAGTCAGCCTGCTCTGTGCGAGGAATTTCAGCGACTCAACTTGGAATTAGTTTTGGAGGGTTGTGTGAACACCGTTGAAGTCCAACCAACTCTAGAAGATCAGATCATGGAAGCTCAGAAGGAAGACCCAGATGTAAAGGAAATCAAGGTTAATATGAGAAAAGGCAAAGCGCCTGGATTTTCAGAAGATGAGAGAGGCATTGTTTGGTTTGGAAAAAGAATATTTGTACCAAGTATTAAGGAAATCAAAAATTTGATTCTAAAGGAAGCTCATGAATCGCATTTTCGATTCATCCAGAAGCACGAAGATGTACCAAGATCTTGCGAAGATATTGGTGGTCAAGCATGAGAAGAGAAATTGCCGAGTTCAGATCATTTTGTGATGTGTGTCGTGAATTAAAGCCAACATCGAGACTCTCTTGGATTGCTTCAACCTCTAAAGGTACCGAATGGAAATGGGAAGAAATTGAATGGACTTTATCATCGGTCCGCCAAGAACAAAATGCTGGTATGATTCGATCCGGGTTATTGTGGATCGGTTATCAAAGGTTGCACATTTTGTTCCAGTGAAGACCACCTACTCGGGAGACCGACTCGCAGAGTTGTATATGTCTAGAATAGTATGTCTGCATGGGGTACCTAAGAAGATTGTTTCAGATCGAGGACCTCAGTTCACCTCCAGATTTTGGCAAAAGTTGCAGGGAATTTTAGGCACCAACTTGAACTTCAGTACAGCTTACCATCCGCAGACAGACGGACAAACTGAAAGGGTTAATCAAATTCTCGAAGATATGCTAAGAGCTTGTGCTTTGTCCAATAGTGCAAGTTGGGATGTAAGTTTGCCATATGCAGAATTTTCTTATAACAATAGCTATCAGACAAGTTTGCAAATGTCGCCTTTTGAAGCACTCTATGGAAGGTGAAGGACCGGAAAGGCGACTAGAGGGGGGGGTGAATAGGAGCACCTAATCTTTTTCGCAAAGAATGGATTCAACTTGTAAATTACACCAATAGCTATAAGAGCTATGAAGATCAATGATTAAGCACAGAGGAAGTCTTATGTTGAATCCACTCCTCACCCCCAAAGCTCAGCAAACAAAAACGAGGAAGAACCAAGAAATCGGGACAATCGGTACAACCACGAGGCAAGCGGCGGTTGTACCACGATCGGCATAAATCATGAGTAAATGGCGGTTGTACCGCAGTCCAGATAACCACAGTGTTAAGCCCGGTTCATCCGATTGTCCCGAGCGAGCAAAAACCTCTCGGGTTTCAAAACGAAAATCGACGTAACTTTTGAACCGCTGGCCAAACTCTACGAGATTTGAACCACACCTCCCTAAAGACACTAGGAACCTATTCCAAACAAATATTTCAGAGATCCATTCCAAAGTTCCTATCTTCTTGCATTTGAACGAAGAAGGATGCAAAGCGGGCAAAACCGAAATGCTCCACACTCTCTCAACCTTGGATCATGAGATTTTGCAAGAAGGTTAGTAATAACCTCAGACATGCTAGCATGAGTCTTAGGCCAAATCCTCAAGGAAATCAAGAATTTCATCAAAAACCCTAGAAGAGGAAATGAAGAATGAGGATGCGAAAACAAAGAAACACAAATGCAAGCACAGGAGTCCAAAGATCAAACCTCACACGCGCAAAGAAAAGGACAGCCAAATCAATAAACATCATCTCATATTGATCTAAAGAAAGAGGATACAAGATTGAAACAAGAGGAATGATTACAAGCATTCAACTCATCCTCTCCCGCTCTCAAAACTCAAGAACACTCACCATCTTGAAGAAAAGAAGGGGACAAGCGAGGAACAACTCTCAACAACTAAAGCCTAAAGCAAAACAAACTCTCTAAAGCCTATTTTGACTAAAGGAAACCCTAAAACCCTTGAGTGTTCAGATTTGGGCAGCACCCCTCCATCCTATTTATAGCCCATGGCTAACGGGTCTCCACCCGCTACGCCCGCTAAAACTAACGGAGCCGCTCCGCTTGTGCGACCTTGCGAAATTCCCGCCGCCCCTCGCACCTTCAGGAAGCTTCGCTCCTCGCCTCGCACGCCTCGCAACCACCTCGAGTCCACGCGTCTTTGACACATCCCGACTGCTCGACCTCGGTGCCACTGCACCTAGTCCGGTCCACCGTGTCTCGCCACGACTCCACCCGATGTCCCGCAATACACGGACAAGAAACACAAAACCGGAACAAGTTCTTCACAACTTGACCTAACGTTAGCTCAAACATGCAATATGCAACACATATGCATGAACACACTTGGATATGACCTATCCCAAAACTCAAATCACCAAAATGGCGAACCTCACAATACAATCCAGACAACCGCCATGTTACAATGGATCAACCGCACTCGGTCGAACCGATTATCCCGACAAAGAATTGAAAGACTTCACGAAACGCGTGAACCGCGCACGACATGGTCCGACCACACAAACCAAACTCGATCGATCAAACCCTTGTCAAATACTCATCACTCTCATGGAGACACGACCACAAGGTCTCTCAATCTCCCCTTGATGAGAATATTGACAAACTCGTAAAAGCTTTAAGAAGAGTTTGAGTTTGAAAAATCCAACATGGTCCAAGGAATGAAATGAAGCTAATGACCATGTCGATGTAAGGAACGCTAGAGCAACAATCGAAAGAGCAAATTGATCTCAAAGCTCTAAACTGCTCCCAATGACTTTTTCTTCTCTATTCTCCCCTTTTTGGCAATAAACGATCAAGATGCAATAGAGAGAATATGACATGTTAATGAATGAAAATGGTCAAGTTTGTTTATTTAAACATTTTGAGCCATGAGAATTATCCATAATGACCAACATGTAATACACCAAGCCATAACTCAATAAAACGCTATCTAGATCATAACAACATACATATAAGCCAGCTAGAGCACATAGATGACAATCAAATGTAATGCATTTAGAGAGCAAGTCAAGTCATCAATGAGCAAAGTCTAACTAGAGATATCCAAGGATGATGCAGCCATGTCAATAAGCTAAGCGGAACTAAGAAGCTTAAATTGAGACCAAATAGAGTGCTATGCTCAAGATTGAAACATTGGTTAAAGAACTTGATACTTTCTTTGGCTTTAAGCACATTGAACACATATTTTCTTTTGAAATTCATGGTGGTTTCCAACAGATTTTTGTTTTATCATGTGCTAGGTCTCAAGCCTTATGCGACTACTCCAAGCGAGAAGCTTAAGAAGATAGTCTAGGTCACCCAAAACTCCCCCTAAGTTCATGCCAAGTGCAATGGCAAGCCGTCTCATAGGAGAGAATTGGTGAGATCGGTTTTTCGCACAAAAGAGATTTTTTTTAACAAGTTGTACTAACTCATGCATCATCAAGAGACTAAAACAACTCTTTCTAAGGCTCAATATAGATTCATCACTCTACCCAAATTCTATTTGACATGGCATGAATCATAAAAGGATAGCTCGAGAAAGACTAATCTCGAGTGCTAACACGACAAGTTTTAGTTTGTTGAGCAATTTTGATTAACTTATCATGGCAAAAGCTAGGCTACACATATGAAGTCATGATAAATCTAGCAAATAAGCACAAGTCATGGCAAGGTGTAAAGCATTGTAAACATGTCATAGCAGGAGAATAATCAAGGCTCAATGTAGTTATATTACAATGCGAGAATGCTAGAAATGCGTAAGATCCGGCCCCTCAACAATAGATGCAACTTTTAGTTCAAGTTGAGTTATGTCAAAATTAAGCTCGAAGCTCCCAAATGAACTCCCTTGAACCAAAACAATAAATCGAGAAGTCGGCAAAGAAAACATAAAACAGCGATCCTTAAAGCATAGATAAGATATAGAGAATACTATAGCTCGGACTAACTCTCATCTACCCCATATGACTCTAGGACTATCAACCGCCCACTTAACACACCTAGGAGCAAACACGCACTGCCTACCCGAGGGTGGCCCAACCCTCGCTAGAACACTCGCAAGAAGTGAGTGAGCTCAACCTAGTGAGATAAGTAATGACTAATAAGCAAAGATCCTAGAATCACAAGATAAGAGCAGAAAACTAAACAACTAGACAAAAGAAGCACTCTAATCTATGCTAGGAGGACTAATCCCAAATGCACCCAAAATGCAATGCAATAGTAAGGAGCTAGAGCATAAATAAGATAGTAAAGCAAGAAACCCAAAGCTCCCCTCACTCACATCCATAAGGACAAACCACCCCAAGCTCTCCCATGAGCTAAAACCTCGAACTATCCAATGGCTTGGTGAAAATGTCACCAACCGGTGGTCACTCTCCACAAACCAAGCACTATATCGCCCTTCTCTACATGGTCTCTAAGGAAGTGGAACCGGATATCGATGTGCTTGGTCCGAATGTTTGCTTGGGTTCTTGGCAATGTTAATCGCGAAGTGTTATCACAAAAGAGTGGAACACTATCGATAACTAACCCAAAGTCCCGCAGGTCGGGCCATCCAGAGCACTTGGCTACAACAATCGGTCGCAGACAACATACTCGGCCTCTGCGGTGGATCAGGTAACACCGGACCTTCCTCAAGACCGAGAAACAAGAGAAGTGCCAAGAAATTGGCGGTGCGAAGTGCTCTTCCTATCTATCCTCTGACCAATGAGTCGCATCCGAGAAGGCTCTCAAGGAAAGACAGATGAAGAAGAGTACCGGATACCATAGTCAATGGTAGCTCGCAGTATCGAAGATGCGCTTCACCGCTGGCGGTGAGAAACGCGAGGAGAAGCTCAAAACGAGCGCACAAACACACGAGAAATGTATGTCCGGTCTCGAGGCGTTGAGGTACAAGAGGGAGCCAATCATGCTGCGAAACTCCTTTTGATCAATCGCTCGCCATCCTCATCTCGGTCAAGATAGGTCAGAAGCCATGGGAGTCGACACAGCTTACCATCACTCATGTCGAGCGCTTGAGAGGTCACGAGTGTACTTTCCTCGATGAAGAAATGTACCTCCCGAGATCGCTTAATTTGGAAGCCAAGGAAGAAGGTCAACTCACCCATCATACTCATCTCAAACTCGGTGCTCATGACATCCGAGAACTGGGAAACAGAGTATGGGAAGAGCCGCCAAAGATAATGTCATCGACATAGATCCGACGAGCGTAAGGGCGATGCTATATGCCGCGGATGAACAAGGTCTTGTCAACTTTACCCATCTCAAAACCATGACTTAACAAGTAGGACTTAAGCCTCTCATACCAAGCCCTGGGGCTCGCTTAGTCCATACAATGCTTTGAAAAGCTTGAAGACATGGTTTGGGTATTTGGGGTTCTCAAACCAGAGGTCACGGACGAGACCTCTTCCTCAATAAGGCCATTGAGAAAGGCACTCTTGACGTCCATCTGTAAAGCTTGAATCCCTTAGAAGTCGCAAAGGCAAGCGATTCTAATGGCTTCAAGTCTAGCTACAGGGGCAAAGGTTTCCTCAAATCTAGACCTCAACCAGGGAAAACCCCGAGCAACCAATCTAGCCTTGTTTCGATAACCACTCCATCCTCGCTCGCTTGTTCTTGAACACCCACTTAGTCCCAATAATATTGTGACTCGCGGGGCTCGACAAGCGACTGCACCTTGTTCCTCTCGAAATTTTCTAGCTCCTCATGCATGGCATTGACCCATGACTCATCGATAAGGCATGAGAAACATCTTTGGGCTCAAAGGAGGCAATGAAGGCGTAATGGAGACAAATTGAGATAAGCTGATTTTGAGCGGGTAACACGCTCAAGAGGTCTCCAATGATCCGCTCTCAAGGATGAGCTCGATGTGTCTAGGTGGTCCTGGGAGAGATGAAGAAGTGGCCTCTACCTCATGAGTGACGAGGTAGGAGCAGAGCCACTAACTCGGTAAGCTGCGAAGGCAAGGGTGATCACCTTGAGGTGCCATGGAAGAAGGCATCTCAAGGGAGGAAAAGGAGCAGGATCGTAAACAACCATCGCCTCCCTCATCCTCATCATCCACAAAGATGGTCTCTGATCGCTTCTAAAGAACTTGAGATATCCGCCTAGTCCCTGACCGCCTCATCGAAGGTCACCTCACGTGTCTCTACCATTTTATTAGACTCAGCCCCAAACCCGATAAGCCCGCCAAGAAGTCGAGTAGCCTAGAAAGATACCGCACAGAACGTGACTCGAACTTATCTAGGTTCCCGGACTTCAAAATAAAGCACTTGCAACCAAACACACGAAAATGAGAGACGCTGGCTTTCGCCATATCTCACCATAAGAAGTGCGGTGCAAGAGTGCCCAAGAAAACTCGATTTGAAACATGGCACGCAATGCAATGGCTTCACCCAAAACTTCCTCGGTGTAGAGTACTCATCAAGCATCGCCCCGCCATCTCGACTAAGGTACGGTTCTTCCTCTCCACAACGCCATTTTGCCGAGGGACGATGGAGAAGAGAACGGTGCTCTACACTGCCTCACCGCAGAACTCTCAAAGTAGGAATTCTTGAACTCCGTGCCATTGTCATCATGCGGATCGCTCAGAAGGCACCCGGAGCTCAACAGACATCCTACTAAAAGACCTCGGAAATGTGTAAATGTCTCGCCCTTCGAGGCTAAGAAAACACCCAAGAGTACCTCGAGAAGTCATCGACCACAACAAGAACATACCACTTCCCTCCCGCACGATCAGACTCGAGCCGGTCCAACTGTGTCCATGTGGAGCAATTGTCGGTGCATCGGCCATAGTAATCGTGGACCGGAGGATGAGAAGCGGCAACCATCTTGCCGCGTCTTGGCATGGAGTGCAAACAAGATCTTTGACCATCTTGAGTTTGGCGGACCACGAATGAGATCATGGTCGCTAACTTTCGGGTCAAATGGTCAAATCCAATATGACCAAGTCTCCTATGCCGTAAAGAGAGATCGCGGGACTCGAATAAACTAAACACCGAGAGGATCGCCAAGACTCGAGAGAACTCAAAGACGAAAGATCCTCCCATAACGAAATCCGCAAACCGGACTACCCAAGAATCAAGAATTTTGCAATTGTTTTTCTTAAAGCTCACCTCGAAACCGCTATCTGTAAGTCGAGAAACGGAAAGCAAATTGTACCGCAGCTTACTAACCAAGGCAACATCCTTAAGAATAAAAGAAGCATTAATACGCACAAGTACCTTTGGCGATGACGCCCTGCACGGCTGCGTCTCGAAGGTGATCGTCTCATCACCGGAGCGCGGGCTAGGAGGAGAACCAACGGAATCTCCGGTCATATGACGAGAACAACCGAGTCTACAAGCCAAACCTTCTCCTTCCCTACCCGGCGAACCTCGTCCGTGTCGAATCTACACCATTGTCGCCGAAGTTCGCCTTGAGGGCCATGAAGCACATGCCGAGAAGTCGCCGCCGCCATCCTTGGGCTCTTGGTCACCCGTCCCGTCATCGCCGCTCCATCCCTCCACCTCGCCGAGGTCGAGGTCGTCGAAGGCGGTGAGGACGCGTGGAAGAGCTTCTGGCTTTGCCAAAGTTGCGGAACTTCTTCTTCTCAAGGCGCCCGAGCCGGAGGCTTCTTGTTGCGGTTCTTGTCGGTGTAGTCGTTCTTGCCCGAACCGCCAGTCGTTCTTGCCCTTCTCCGCTTTTGGGGCGGTTCGCTCGGATGTGGTTGGGGCCACCACACTCAAAGCAAATCACGGTCCTCCTCTCTTCTGTCCCTCCTCCTTTGTAAGCGTGGGAGAATCTACGAGCAAGGAGGGCAAGCCGCTCATCCGCAAGTCGCCTAAGCGATCATCGCTATGTCACAGAGAGCAACAAGGGAGAAATTGCAAGAGGACTCGTAAGAGAGACCGAAGTTGAATCGGGATCGGTGACTGTGGCCATCGATCGTGACTTCGACCTCGAGAGACAACGCTAATCTCGTGAGTCTTGAGGCGTGAGTACTGCGCGCATCAAGAGTCAAGGTCGAGAGGTCTGTCGTGTCTTTGATGGTGGTCACTTTCATCTCCCACACACGCAGATCGAGTCGCCGTAAGTATCCGACGAGCGTTGTCCGAGTCGGGGTATGTGAGACCGACCGCCGGAGGTTGCTCAAGATCTTGTGAAAACGTGCGAAGCACTCATCTAGGGACTCACCAGCAAGCATCTCAAATTTGTTGTATTCTCGTTTGAACTGGTCCTGTCGAACCGTCTTGATCTGGGTGGTGCCCTCATGGTATGCGTCGAGGGTCACCCAGATATCATAGGCGGACGACAGGTGAGATATGCGGTCAAACTCACTACGACTCAAACCACGGATGATGATGTTCCTAGCCTTTGCATTTGCCTCAACATCGCCCATGTTCCCGCATTGATGTTCTCATCGGCAGAACAAATGAATCGAACCTTGACCTTTCGCCGATGGCATACCGGGCTCGGATGTATGTCTCCATTCGGCTCTTCCGAAGGGGTAATCGATGCCATCGAAAAGGCGGCTTGGTCGAGTACTTGTCCATCGCCACGCTCTTGAGACCGTTAAGATCTATTGAAAAGAGCTAACCTGCTCTGATACCAATTGAAGGACCGGAAAGGCGACTAGAGGGGGGGGGTGAATAGGAGCACCTAATCTTTTTCGCAAAGAATGGATTCAACTTGTAAATTACTCCAATAGCTATGAGAGCTATGAAGATCAATGATTAAGCACAGAGGAAGTCTTATGTTGAATCCACCTCACCCCCAAAGCTCAAAGAAACAAAAGCGAGGAAGAACCAAGAAATCGGACAATCGGTACAACCACGAGTAAAGCGGCCGGTTGTACCACATCCTAAGACAACCGCAGAGTAAATGGCGGTTGTACCGCAGTCCCAGATAACCACGTGTTAAGCCTTGCTCATCCGATTGTCCCGAGCAGCAAAACCTCTCGGGTTTCAAAACGAAAATCGACGTAACTTTTGAACCGCTTGGCCAAACTCTACGAGATTTGAACCACACCTCCCTAAAGACACTAGGAACCTATTCCAAACAAATATTTCAGAGATCCATTCCAAAGTTCCTATCTTCTTGCATTTGAACGAAGAAGGATGCAAAACCGGGCAAAAACCGAAATGCTCCACACTCTCTCAACCTTGGATCATGAGATTTTGCAAGAAGGTTAGTAATAACCTCAGACATGCTAGCATGAGTCTTAGGCCAAATCCTCAAGGAAATCAAGAATTTCATCAAAACCCTAGAAGAGGAAATGAAGAACAGAGGATGCAAAACAAAGAACACAAATCCAAGCACAGAGTCCAAAGATCAAACCTCACACGCGCAAAGAAAAGGACACCAAATCAATAAACATCATCTCATATTGATCTAAAGAAAGAGGATACAAGATTGAAACAAGAGGAATGATTACAAGCATTCAACTCATCCTCTCCCGCCTCAAAACTCAAGAACACTCAGCCATCTTGAAGAAAAAGAAGGGGACAAGCAGGGAACAACTCTCAACAACTAAAGCCTAAAGCAAAACAAACTCTCTAAAGCCTATTTTGACTAAAGGAAACCCTAAAAACCCTTGGAGTGTTCAGATTTGGGCAGAGCCCTCCATCCTATTTATAGCCCATGGCTAACGGGTCTCCACCCGCTACGCGCTTAAAACCAACTGAGCTCGCCCCGCTTGTGCCTTTGCGAAATTCCCGTTTCGCCCCTCCCGCACCTTCCTCGGGAAGCTTCCGCGCTCCTCGCCTCGCGACGCCTGCAACCACCTCGAGTCCACGCTGCCTTTGACACATCCCGACTGCTCGACCTCGGTGCCACTGCACCTAGTCCGGTCCACCGTGTCTCGCCACGACTCCACCCGATGTCCCGCACCACACAGCATAAGAAACACAAACCGGAACAAGTTCTTCACAACTTGACCCAACGTTAGCTCAAACATGCAATATGCAACACATATGCATGAACACACTTGGATATGACCTATCCCAAAACTCAAATCACCAAAATGGCCGAACCTCACAATACAATCGGACAACCGCCATGTTACCCGGCGGATCAACCGCACCTCGGCCGAACCGATTATCCCGACAAAGAATTGAAAGACTTCACGAAACGCTGCGGAACCGCAGAACGACATGGTCCGACCACACAAACCAAACTCGACCGATCAAACCCTTGTCAAATACTCATCACTCTCATGGAGACACGACCACAAGGTCTCTCAGAAGGAAGTGCAGAACTCCTTTGTATTGGAATGAAACCGGAGAGCGACAGGTGTTCGGGCCAGATGTTCAAGGAGGCCAAGAACAGTTCGAGGATTCGCTGAAATTTGAAAACAATCAAACCAGTGCAAAGAGTTATCGTGATAATCGCACGCGAGATCTAGCTTTTGCACCAGAGATTATGTGTATCCAAGGTTTCACCTCTCAAGGGAATGCGCTGCTTTAGAGTGAGTGGAAAACTTGCACCGAGATACATTGGACCTTTTCCAATACTAGTCAGAAGAGGAGAAATCGCCATAAGTTAAAGCTTCCACCTCAACTATCGATGTGCATGATGTCTTTCACGATCTCGCTTGAAGAGATGTCTCGAGTTCCTAAGAATGATGCCTCTAGAGGATGTTGAGTTGAAGGATGATCTCACCTATCGAGTACCTCGTTAGAATTCTCGAAGAAGCGTAACGCCGCACTGTAGCAAGACTACCAAGTTCGTAGGTGCAAAGTGGAGCAATCATACAGAGAAGGAGGCAACATGGGAACGCCAAGAAGATTTAAGAGCAGAGTACCCTAACCTTTTTCCTCGTCCATCCAATCTCTGGGTCAAGATTCCTTCTAAGGGGTAGGTTTGTAACATCCCAATTTTCGCTTTCTCAAAAATTTAATTTCAAATTAATTATTTAAAATTATCCGAATTTATTTGATCTTATTTGTATTTCTTGTGTTATTCGAAGAAAGTCTCAAATTTCAAAACACCTTGTCCAATCAAAATTTCAAAATTCAAATTGAAATCTCCGTAAAAATTTATGTTCTAATCTCTTGACACTATCTATTTATTTATTTAAATATTTATTTTGCTCTTCTTTTTTTCTTTCTAAAAAAATAATAATCAAAATGTGACTTCCGCTTCATCACCCATCCAATTTTTACTCCCGAGCGTGACTCGCTTAACATGGAGTTCCTTTGCACCAACTACCAGTAAGCCATTTGGCTTTCTTTGACTTAAGTCCTCACTCCTTCCTTTTATTCCCACCCTAATACCTTTCTTCTACCTCCACCAAGCTTTCTTCTCTCATTAGTTTTTCTTCCTTCCAGTAAGCTTCAAGGTAGCAGACCACTCCTTGTCGCCACCACTTGACCTCACCAATGGCCTACCCACACCTTGCCACCCCTTCCTGGGCCCCGCCACCGCCCTTTGCCCCCTCGCTTGGCCAGAGCATGAGAGCTAGCTCAAGCTCCATTAATGGCCTGGCCACCTTCTTCTCTCCGCTCTCCTCACTCAAATCATTAAAGGTTATTCCGTCTGAGGCGAAACGCTCATTAACCTCGTGCACGCTACCATGCCATCAATTGGGCGCCTCCTCCTCTTATTGCAATCAATTTTACTGCTTTCTTCTATTCATTTGAAAACCGAAAATCAAGCATTTTTCCGTGGTGTTCCTCGTCGACTCAAGCGCCTCCTTCTCGCTTTAAAGAGAGCACCGCGTGTCCTCGCCTCCTTTTCGATTCGCCTCAAACCCCAACCTCTATCCCTACCCGCTTGCGAATTTTGTCGACGTCAGTGCACACCAAACTCCTTCTTCACGGACATAAAGACCATCAAAGGTTCTCTCTCCATGCCATCACCACCTTAGTGTTCGTGATCGTCGCGTTCTACATCGTGCTCCCCTCGCCCGCCAGAGCTTCACGAGATCCGCGCCACCATGAGGCCTTGCGCCGCGGTGCTCGATTCGCGCCGCCGTCGCCTCGAGTGGTCGCCGGCCGAGGCGTCACTTCCCATGCCTTCCACGATGTTCCCTCGACTCATTTTGCTAGTTGGCCATGCCCCTTGCCGCCCTTGCCGGCAAAGCCGAGTCTTGAGACGCCATTGCTGTCTTTGGAGCTCCTGCTCGGTTCGGTTCCTGGAGGATGCAAAATATCAGTGCTTTGCTTCATATAGCTGTGCATTGTTTCTTTGTCACAAGTGCACATGGGGTTAGTTGGTTAGAGGAGGCAGGTGGTACCTTTCTATTGCCTTCAGGTTCCAGGTTCGAACCCCAGTAGGCACAATTCCTTCACCATTTTTGTTTTCCCGGATTTCACTATGAACAGTGATTTCAGCTTAGTGTTTTTCTTTTCTTTCTATCATTTCTCGTGTTAAGCAATCTTCCAGTTGTCCGTTCTCCTTCGTTTAACTCCAAATTCATCGATTCTTGATCCTAAATTCATATAAATTCATTCTCTTTCTTTCAGTATTTATTTTGTAATTTATTTATTTATTTTGTTATTTATTTGTGTCATTTCGCGTGTTTAGAATCCGACGCCGTCGACACCAGTTTGGACCAACCGGACGCGGCAACCACAACCTACGTTGAAGGCGAGTCTCCTTTGACCATTTTGAACCTATGATTTGTAAAATATGTTTTTAGTTTTTAAACATTATTATGCATTGCTTATTTATTAAAATGATAAGTTAAACTGTAGGTTGTTAGTTAAAAACCTAAAGTTTGCTATTATCATCCTTGATATGTGATATCCTACATCTTTGTAACCCTAGTGTAGGAAAGTCTGCATTATTGAATACAATGTTGCAGAATAGTTTGATACGGTAGAATTGCTTAGACGTGCTTTGTTCCTGTTCAACCTTTGGGGGAGAAAAACATTTACTATTTGTTATGCTTTAAGTTTTGAAAAATATTTGACATTAGGTAATGTCAATATTTGGAAACAAAATAAAAATGGTGGAAACTATTTTAGACTAGGGTGAGTGGCATGAGTTTGGTTTGTCTCACCCTGGTCGATTAAGGACCGACTCTTGTGTTTATTCAAACCAAGCATTACCGTACAACCACATGTCCTAAATGGGAAGGACCTGGCTGAATAATTTACCATGTTCTAACATTACGCCCGCAGGCTGTAGATGGTAGGTTTTACCTGGTAGTGCAGACGATGGTAATTGACGTCCATGTCTGTCAGGGCTTGCGCCGGACGTTGGTAAAAGACGTCCAAGTCCGGGCAGGTTATCCCTCACAACGGTGAGCTCCAGGTCGATGGTAAATGACGTCCATGACTTGGGGTTAAGCTCACCGGGCGGGCTAGTGTTAGGACAAAGTATTGTAAAAGCCTTGTGACAATCGCTTAGTCGCACACCTTCGGAAGTGTGTGAGCGGACAGTATAAGCTGATTGTCTCGTGTGGGTCAAGCCGCATAAACTCGCAAAGTGTTAAAACTATTCGAATAGCCGTGCCCACGGTCAAGGGCGGGCAAGGTGCGTATACACATGGTAGATTTCAGCTTTGGTTTTAAAAGATTTATTTAGGGAATCTGGGAGTAGTTGGAACTCTTGGATTGTGGTTCTGGTAGTTAGAGCCAGTTGAGCAGCTAGAGCTCAATTCTTGAAAACCTGGCGGTTATAGTCTTTTTACTAATGTATGGTAGTTGGAACCTGCATTAGAGTTTAATTTAATTTACTTTATCTTTTTAATCATCTTTTGACAAATAAGCTTTTTAAAAGATGTTTAAACTTAAAATGTTGCTTTGTGCAAATGAACCCTATATGCCCAATTGTTAAAGCTATGCATATGCATCTTTTCCCAAGACTCGCGGAGTACTTTATGTACTCACATGCTACGCTCAACCAATCTCAGAAGTCTACGAAGATGCCGAGAACGACTACGACTACTTCGCCTGTGGCTTTGACGAAGGCTTCCCGGAGTACTAGGCTGCGTTTCCCCAGTCGAATGCCGGTGGGCAATTTGATGGGTCACCACTCGAAGTTTACTCTTTTTGTTGGTTCCGCTGCTGTAAGACTTAAGGTCTTTTGACCACTTTTGTAATAAGTGGCCATAAGGCCGGTACTCAGTTACTTATTAATGTATTTCGTGATTCGAAATGGTTATCAACAATGTTTCCACTGTGTGCACTTGCACGATCCGGGACAAAAGCGTAAATACACGCAGGGTTGGATTCGTAAATCCGGTCCTGACAGTGGAGTACTTCTCCATCGCCAAGTTCAGTGACTGGTTAAGATCAAGATTGAACTAACCGGTCTTTGATACCACTTGTTGGACCGAAACGGCGACTAGAGGGGGGTGTATAGGAGCACGATCTCTTTTTCACAAAGATCGGATTCAACACGATTTTCACTCCGATAGCTATGAGAGCTATGAAGATCAATATTCAAGCACAACAGAAGTCTTGTACTGAATCCAATCTATACTCCGGAGTAAAACAACCAAAATCAATCAAAACTCGATTTTCAAGTAATGGGCGATCTGACCTCTATGTTAATGGCGGTCGGACCGGTCACCTTGGGTGGTTGGACCGGTCACCTTAGGCGGTCTGACCTCCAGCCTGATAAACAGTGAAATCAGCTTAAAAAAAGAAGTTGCAAAAAGATATAACATTTGATTTACAATTTCAAACTCGATGAAACTTGGAACACACCTTGTATAGGATATCAGGAACCTATTCCAATCAAAGATCGTGAAGATTATTGGCAAAGTTCTGACCTTTTTCCGTTTGAGTGAAAGATGGTTCAAAACCGAGTCAAAACGAAAACTAGAACAAAAATCTTGCTCGTGGGTTAGAAATGATTCTAGATGATATCTCATATGTCACAGCAAGCAAGATTAGGGGCAGAAACCGAAGAAAAACTTGAAAATAAAAGACGACCCCAAAACCACAAAATAGATAGCAAGAACGCAATGAGACTCATCTCAAGAAAACTTGCATAGATTGATTTGTGATTGCTGCTGGTTTACAGCCACTCCAACATGGAGGACAAAAGTCAATACATGATCACACAATCAATCTCCTCTTCAAGAATCCTAACCTCTCCACTCCCCAATCTCAAAAACAAAACTAGAGTTTCAAATATGCAAAAGGATTAAGGAGGTGCACAGCACCCTCCCATATTTATAGTGGAGGCTAACCTTTTAGAAAAGTTTTCTATTGGGCACCCGTTAAGCCCATACACAAACGGGTTTAACTCACGCACGCATTTTAAAGCACCATCTTCATCTTCTCTTGACCTAAATCGCTTCTCCTTGCGTCGTCTTGCACCACGGTTTGCCAAAAACAATCAAGGCGGTATTTTAGTGATATTACCAAAATACCCCTTCTCAATCCTTCTCCGAAGATCGAGACCAATCTTCATGAAGCAGTTCCATGCTTCGCCACGTGTAGGTTGGTCAACGGCTCTCATCATGTCGGCAAGTATCTCCCATCCGGCTCCCACCGAAACCACCATGGCACTTGCACCGACCCCCACGACGCTTGATGCAACCCGTCGCACCGAACTTCCCGTTCGGTCATTCTTGTTCATTTTACGCCATACTTGAATCCATAGACTTCATCCGGCATCATTGATCGTTCTGATCCTTAGCTCTCAAGCCTAGTCCCGATCATCCTCGCCGTTGACCGTTGTTGATCTCCAAGCAACCTGCACAACAATAGACCAAGAAATCGATTCTGAGAACAAGTTCTTCGCAACATGACCCATGTTAGTCAAAACATGCATCATGCAACACATATGCAGTGAAACTCATGAACTTGACTCAACAACTAAACATCGTCGCTACAAGGGCCGATGATACAAGTGAAAACAGGTCAGACTGCCATTCAATGGCCGGTCTAACCGCAAGGGGTGGCTGGTCAGACCGTCCAGAAGGGACTTAGCCGATTTTCAACCCTTGAAAACCGAAAGCTCTCTAAAAATTTCAAACGAATAGATGTTTTGACTGTAGACTCAAAAAATTATGAGACCAAGTGCATTAGAATCCCCTCTCTTTCCTACACTCTCTATTTTTGGCCCAGCTCAAAACTCCAATAATTATAATAGTCACCGATCACGCCATGGCCAATCGGACCACCACCGTCAGTCTTCTGGTCGGGGTGTCCTGTCAGATCACATCGGTGGTCTCGACCACGCCTGCCGGTCAGACCGCTTATGACCTGACATCATTGGACTTTTGCCAAAAATGCTTGATTCGACGAACCTTCAACGACATTGCCAATTGTAACATCATCCTAAGATCATGAGCATATCCCCGTGATATCCACAGTAACATTGCAAATATCTCATATTTGATCCGAAGCCTATGCAATTTAGCTTCTTTAACTGTGGATGTGCCCTCATGAATTTGCGAGACCGTAGTCCATATCTCATGAGAGATTTCAAGATTGCTCACTCGATTGAACTCATTTGTGTTTAAAGCTCCAAATAGTTTGGTCATCACTTGAGCATTTGAGGTGGGAGTTTCGTTTCTCAAGATCCGTGGGGTGTGTAGGATCAAGTGCCATAACGAAACCCTCAATAACAATTATTTATATGTTTGTGATCATGACCTTTAAATAAATGGACATTCTAGTTTTTCAATAAGAATAATTTGATCCATCAAATAAAGGAGCCTTGCATATTGACATTCTCTCACTAGCCATCCTTTCTCTTATAGACGATTAAGTCTAAAAATAGAGAGACCAAGCTCTGATACCACTTGTATGATCAAGGATAACCGACTAGAAGGAGGTGAATATGAAGTTTTTAAAATTATTCTACTAATTAAGAATTTTATCACAGTTATGAACTTGTTAAAACTAGATACAATTCTAGCTAGGCAATTCTACACAAGTAAAATGCTAGAATTGTAAATACGGAAGAGTAAAGACAAGAAATAAACCAGAACGGAGACAACGATGTTTTTCCCGTGATATCAAAGACTTGCTAGTCTTCACTAGTCATGTTGAATAAACTTGAATAAATCAAGCCGGCTCCACGAATTAAGCATCAACCCTCGATCACTAGAGTTGCTCTTCCTCCGCTCCAGAGTTGGTGAGCACAACACCAATCACAAACCCTTGTCGGGTCACTTCACAAACTTCTTTGAAGTGATCACCGCACAACTTCTTCTCCAAGCCGTCTAGGTGCCGGTAAGCACCAAGAGTAACAAATCGTAGCGCTCTCTTGAAGACAATTAAGTGACAAGAGATTAACTAATAATGCAATGCACTTGACTAGCTCTTAACTATCTTAAAATGTGAATTCAATGCAAATGAGTAGAAGAGAGAGCACCAATGCCTCAAGTGTATTCAATATGGCCAAAGGTCCTGGGCTTGGTGCAGGTGGAGGTGTATTTATGGCCCCCAACCATAAATCTAGCTGTTGCAACCTCTTTCCTAAAAAAATCAGGATTTGCGATAGTACCGTCATTGAAACCCGGTACTACCGATTTTCGACTAAACGGTCGGAACAGTAGCATTTAATGCTCTAAACTAGTCGTTACACATAAAGTTATGGTACAACCGCCAACTAGAAATCGGTACTAGCGCAACGCGGTAGTACCGCTCGGCTAGAACGGAGCTACCGTTTTCGAGAGCTCAAAATTTCTCAAAAAACACCTTCTCTAAAAAAACATACTGCTAAGAAAATATTAGTACTACTGCACTCCGGTAGTACCGCTCAAGAATTTATGGTTATACTGATTCTCAAGGGAGATCAAAACTCCCAAAAACACGCTCTCTATAGTATGCATACCACCATATAAATACGGTACTACCGACCTGCGGTAGTACCGCAGTTGAAGTGAGATCATTTCGATTTTCAGAGAGGATCAAAACATTCAAAAACACACTCTCTGTATTTTACATACCGCCGTATATTTTTCGGTACCACCGGCACAATAGTAATACTAGTAGTTCAAATGCGATCATTCCAATTATCAGAGAGATTCAAAACATTCAAAAGATATGCTCTCTGGAAAATACGTACTGCCATATAAAAATTAGTACTACCGACTTGCGGTAATACCGCTTATCAACAGCGATCATACCGATTTCAAAATAGTTTCTCAGAAGCTCAAATCAAGACAATATATGAATCCTAGTTGATCAAAATGACACCAAAATAGTCTCTCAAGCTACTAGCCATGGTCCCTCTTTATAGTACGATATTTATCCTATATATCCGATCTTTTCTCCAAACACTGAGATCGATAAAACTACAAAATGGTCCTTAGGCTATATAATACCTTTGTCTTGATCCATGTCGATCTTTCATCTCCTTAGCATTGCCAAAGTTCTTATCATCAAATAAACATTTGGATTTAACCTTTAACATATCTTAGCATACATGTTAGTCAATTAACATAATGTTTTCATTAATTACTAAAACCAACTTTGAGGGCCTAGATACTTTCAGCCACCCGAAGTGTACGCCATGCCTACCACAGAGTCTGCGGGTCATCCTGACATGGTGATAGGTATTTTGCTTGTGGATTCATTTGATTCTTTAGTCATTTTTTATTCAGGGACTACCTATTTGTTTGTCTCGACCACGTTTGCTAGGAGAGTGAACTCGAGTGTGAAGTGGATTTCTCAATCGGTGTGGGCCAATTCTCCTTAGGGTATTATTATGAGCTCCACTGCTTGTCCTGGGTGCTCTAGTGTTATCAATGGGGAGAAGCTCGTGGCGTATCTGATGGTTATTTAGTTGGAGCCTTTCGACGTCATCTTGGGCATGGATTGGTTGTACTTCTACCGAGCCGTGATATCCTGCTTCTGTAGGACCGTCACTGTGCAGATTCCGTCTGGTCAGACTTTGACTTTTCAGGGGAGTGCAGCTCCGCACTCTCTTTACGTGTTGACCAGACTGTTCTCGGGGTAGCGTGCGGTGAAGACTGGGCTCCTCTTGGCTCTTGCTGAGAAGCCAAGCGTGGCTTTGCCGATTGAGGAGATTCCGGTGGTTTTTGTTTATCCATATGTGTTCCCGGCTAAGCTTTTGGGCATGCCACCTGCGTGAGATGTGGAGTTTCGCATCTTGTTTCGAGCACTCGGCCCATCTCGTTGTCTCCATATCGGCTGATATGTCCGTTTCAAGATGAGTTGAAGAAACAGTTGGATGATTTTGAAGCTCCTGTTCTATTCATAGAGAAGAAGAATGGGAGTTGACGCACGTTTGTTGATTACCATGCGCTTAATTCAGTCACGATCAAGAATAAATATACATTGCCCCTGCATTGAGGATTTGTTTGATCAGTTGAGTGGAGCTCATGTGTTCTCCAAGAATGATCTTTAGTAGGGGTATAATCAAATCCATATGCGTGAGCAGGATATTGAGAAGACTGTTTTTTCCACCAGGTATGGGCATTATGAGTATAAAGTTATGTCTTTTTGATTGACTAGTGCACCTGTTGTTTTTATGGAGACTATGAACAGTATGTTGCACGAGTATCTGGATGACTTCGTGGTGGTGTTCATTGATGACATACTTTTTCTACTCCAAGACCAATGAGGATCTTAAGCGTCACTTGAGGTTGATATTAGATACTTTGAGAGAGCAAAAGTTTTATGCCAAGCTGAAGAAATGTGAGTTCTGGATTTCACAAGTGGGTTTTTTGGGTCATGTGATCAATCCTCGAGGTATTGCTGTTGATCATAGCAAGATCTCTACAATGATGGTCTGGAAGAGGCCGACCAATGTGAAGGAGGTGAGGAGTTTCTTGGGTTTGGTTGGTTACTATCGGCGTTTTATATAAAAATTTATCTATCATCACCAAGCTAATGTCTTACCTTACTAAGAAAGGTGTGAGATTCTAGTGGATTGATGAGTGTGGGTGCAATTTCAGCATTTTGAAGGAGAGGTTGGTAACTTCTCCTATTCTCACTCTTCTCGAGCTAGGGAAGCATTTCACAGTCTTTTTAGATGCGTCTCGAGTAGGTCTTGGTTGTGTGCTTATGCAAGATGGTAAGGTGATTGCTTATGCATCGAGGTAGTAAAGAAGTGCAGACAGAATTATCTCACTCATGACTTGGAATTGGCTACGGTTGTCTTTGTACTCAAGATTTGGAGGCATTATTTGTACGGAGAGTCTTGTAATATTTTCACAGATCACAAGTCTCAAGCATATTTTTACATAGAAGGATCTGAATTTGAGGCAAAGGAGGTGACTAGAATTGATCAAGAATTATGATCTTACTATTCAATATCATCCAAGTAAGGCCAATGTTGTTGCTGATACTCTTAGTCGCAAGGCGACTCCCGCTACTCTAGATTGCCTTGTTGCTGATTTTGATTGCATGGGGGATATCATATTGCTACGCGGGCACAACACACATTGAGACGTAATTAATCCTTGAGTCAGCTATTCCAGACCGTGTGCGGGAAGCACAGCAGAGTGACCAGTTATTGCAGGAGGTCAAAAAGCGTCTGAATGAGGGCAAGAAGGGAGATTTCAACATTGATGAGTTTGGTGCTTTGTGGTTTAAAGGCTGCCTTTGTGTTCCACAAAAGGCGGAGGTTAAGGATGACATTTTGAGGGAGGCTCATTGTACTCCTTACACTGTTCATCATGGTGAGACTAAGATGTATCATGATCTGAAATAGAATTTTTGGTGAAAAAGGATGAAGGTGGATATTGCTAATTATGTGATTTCTTACGGTGTTTGTCAGCAAGTGAAAGCTGAACATAAGTGTCCTGTAGGGTTATTGTAGCTTTTGAAGGTTCTTTAGTGGCCTTGGGATGATATCTCTATAAACTTTGTGGTTGCGTTATCTCATTCGTGTAACACCCCAGCCCAACATTGAGCTTAGAATGCCACTAACCTACTATAACCATCTAATTTACATCAACTTACTATAAAATTTCAGCAAGCATAACAACATTAAAACCCATCCACAGGTCGCATTAACACAAGCATAATACTATGCCAATCATAGATAAATTAGACCTAGGAGCATAGCAAAATAATAAACCAAGATTAACATAAACCAAGCATCTATGGTTATTCAATACCATCATGTCCTAGATATAAATATTCATGTTATTCTAAAAGTTTCTCATGTCCAATGAATCAAATAATTGGGTGAAGTGCATGATTCCAAGTGCGCTAGCCCTTCCCGAAGTAAAACGTCATCACCGGGTCACCTAAAAACAACAATAGAGCAAGAATGAGTCCAAGACTCAGCAAATACATAATAAAGCCATAAACAATAGTTTATTAACCATAATCAAAGTTATCATCATCATCCATTTAGTTAATGCCATTGTCATTCTCAAACAAACAAGCCATATTCCATATAGGTAAAGTTGCGCAATTTAACAATTTACTTATATATGCGAATGCACCAACATGCTCATGCTCATATGCATCTCATCGGTGATCTGGGGTATAGCGGAGTGTTCACCGTCGATGACACCTCTATCCTTCACTCCCGTGAAGTCCCCACCAAAGTAGGATTTTATCTAGAGCTCTCGGATTAGTCATGTATCGTTCTCACCGACCTCAGGAATAGTTACATGACTTTCTCACCGACACAGCTCATGCAACCCCTGTCATGATGAATGTAAATGATGCGACATCTTTATTTATTCATCAACATAGTCCATCTCATTAACTCAATATCTCCTCCTCATTATCTCAATATCATAGTCTCATTCACTCAAGGACATCAATATCATGTATAAGAATAAGCTGAACGAAAGCATAATAAATAGCATGATAAGTAACATCAATGATCATGTTGAACAACCAATTGTTCACCACTCTACCATGTACTTGCCTTCCGCGCTGTGACGAGTTAGGAGGCAACGACGGAATTTCTTCACTCCCTGCCACACCGCCTACACAAATATTTATTCGAAATAAGAATAATAAGTCATGACGTGGCTGCAAGCGTTTTACCATAACCCTCTATCTAATCAACATAACCAAAAACTCAAAATGACGAATTAACTAATCAGCCAATATCGGCCTTTCTGATCAGTAGTACGAGAAAAATCGTAATTAAATATCTGTAACTCCGAATGACTTGCAACTAGTGCTAAAATACACTTAACGTAACAGGCTACGAAACTCTAGTTGGTGGAATCCTTTGATTCGGCCAAAATAGTGGCCTAAACAACAGTTGAAAATACTAATGAGATATCTGCCTGCATTTGAGCAGTGGTAAAGAAAATGACTTAACTTTTATTATACTGATCCAATGGAGGTGATCTTTATCAACTTGGAAAGATAATTTAAAGGGCTACAATAACCTATTTGGGTGGGGGTTCTGAATCTGAATGTAACTAGATCAAAACCCAGGAGCAACCGACAGTCTCCAAAATCTCTGACAGACATAGTAGTGTGCGGTTAAAAAATTCATAACTCCTAAACCACAGGGTGGAATCTCGTGATCTAGGTGCCAACAGAAATCTAAGGAAACGAGGAACAAAACTCTAGGAGATGAAAACCCGAGATTCGGCCTCTAAGTAATTCATAATGGCCCGACAAGAAAATCTGCAAAACACGTCAGCTGTCCTGAACAGTCGTGGTAAAACTATCATATCTCCTAAACCATAACTCCAAATCAGATGATCTCAGTGTCTAAAGAAAGCTAAGATCAAGGGCTACAACTTTCTAAGAGGTGGGAAGATCAGAAAATGTATGGAACTTACCCAAATCCGACGAACAAATCTGGGGCATGACAGGAAGGAGGGTGGCGGCCGGTTGGAGAGGGGGAGGAGGGGGTGGCGGCTTGGGGAGGGGAGTGGGGAGAGAGAGGGGAGATGCTAGGGTTTGGGGGGAGGAAAACCCCCCCTTGGCTGGCCCCTCTCATGGGCCCCTCCTGGGCTGCGGCCCAGGCCCAGGTTGTCGAAAGATCGCTGAAAACCCCCCGCCGATTCAGGAAATTTCAGTTCTTGTTTGCCTTTTCCCTCCCCAGCTGCTTTTCTAATTACCCGATCCGAATCCGGGGTATTACAATTCGCCACGATGGAAGGATGTAATTTGGGTAGTGGTGGATTATTTCAGCAAGTCTTCGCACTTCATTCCGATTCGCACGACAAATTCAGCGAGCGATTTGGGTCCTATTTACATGCGTGGGATTGTGAGATTGCATGGTATACCAAAGACCATAATTTCTAACAAGGATGACAAGTTTGTCTCCAAGTACTGGAACAGTCTGCATAGTACATTGGACACTCAACTTCATCTTAGTATGATGTTTCACCCTCAGACAGACGGGCAATCACAGCACACTATCCAGACTTTGGAGGATATGTTGTGGTCTTGTATTCTGTCTTGGAAGGGTAGTTGGGAGGATCAGCTATCACTTGTAGAGTTTGCTTACAACAACAACTACCATTCCAGTAGTAGAGTCACGTCATTTAAGGTTCTATTTGGGCGAAAGTGCAGATCATCACTTTGTTGGGATGTAGTAGGTGAGAAGGCAATTTTGGGACCAGATTGGATTTAGAAGACCGTTGAGCGCGTGGCCATGGTGAGACGGAATCTACTGGTAGCTCAGAGTAGGCAGAAAAGCTATGCAGATGTGAGGAGACGTGACTTAGAGTTTACAGTGTGTGATAATGTACTCTTCAGAGTGTCTCCCACCAAAGGCGTTATCCATTTTGGTACCAAAGGGAAGTTTAGCCCGAGGTACGTTGGACCATTCTCGATTATTGCAAGAATTGAGAAGTTGTCTTACCGCTTGGACCTTCCTGAGTCTATGCGCGGAGTTCATAATATATTTCATGTCTCGATACTAAGAAAGTTTGTAGGACCGGAAAGGCGACTAGGGGGGGTGAATAGGCGCTTTCAAAACTTTCTCGCCTAAATCGAAAACCAACACTAACTTCACTCCTTTAGCTATGAGAGCTAAGAAGATCAGTAGGCACACAACGGAAGCCTTGTGTCGGATTTGATAAACCCTCAACCACACGACACACCCGAGAAAAGAACTCACTTTGTTCCTTCTTTGATCTGGCGGTCCGACCGGCTACCACAGGCGGTCGGACCGACGGTCAACAATGATCGACCGACAACTAATCTGGCGGTCGGACCGGTGGGCAACGATTCGACCCGGCAAACCAATGATCGAATACAGGCGGTCGGACCATTGTTGAAGGACCGGTCGGACGGTAGAGTCGATCTTGAAAAACTCCACCCAAATCCAAAACGAAATTTGATCCAACTTTTGATTCAACCAATAAAACTTGACCAAATTTCGAGCACACCTCCCTAATGATATTGGAGACCTATTTCAAGCTACGATCCGTCAGATCCACTTCGCAGAATCAATCTCTCGAGATTTTACCAAAGAAGTGCACAAACCCTAGAAATATGAAAATCTTGATTCAAGACTTGCTTGTGGGGGGTTGATGATCTAGATGACTCTAGGAGTAATCCCACACATCAAAGCAAGATAAAGTAGGCCAAGAGACCAAGCATGAACCTTTGAATCAAGGAAGCACCAAAATCATCCAAAAGGGAGAAGAACACAAAAGGGAGCAAACGATCTTTCAATTAAGCATCACAAGAATGTTCGATTACACAAAATGCTTACAAAGCCTCTCCAACAAGGAGGGCAAGAGCTCAACAAGGAGCACACTCCAAACCCTAGTTCTCCTCACCTCTCCTCCAAACCCTAGAAAAGGAGGAAGGGGCTAAAAATGAATGCTTGGAGGGTTTCCATCTCCCCCCTTCCTATTTATACTAGAGAGCTAGGGTTTCCTTTTTGGGGTCACTTACACATGGGACCCACACACAAATAACACTTGAAACAATCGCCTGCTTCACCACGTGTAGGTTGATCAGCGGTTCTCATCGCGTCGCCAAGCCTCTCTTGTCCGAATTCCATCGGAACCTCCCAGAGACTCGCACCGATATCCGCACCGCCTGATCCAACCAGCTGTACCGAACCACCCGTTCGATCCATCTTGCCCATTCTGCACCATGCTTATGTCACACGACCTCACCCGGTATCCCTGATCGTTCTGGACCTCAGCTCTCCAAGCGTAGTCCCGATCCACTCACCGTTGACGTCGTTGACCTGCAAGCCTCCTGCACAGCAATAGACAAACAAATCGTTTCCGGGAACAAGTTCTTCACAACTTGACCCACGTTAGTTCCGCAATGCAATATACAACAATAAAGCATTGAAGTTCATATAATAACACAATCAAAACCAACTCAATGCAACACATGGCTAACCTTCGTCAAGCCATTCCCGATCAGCCCTACGGGGCGGTCCGAACGATTCATGCCGGTCGGACCGCTCCCACAACGGCGGTCGGACGGTCCAAAGGACTTAGCCAAATTTTCAACTCAAAATTCAAACCTTCGGAATTTTCAAGCGAATAGAACTTTTGACTGGAGCTCCAAAATGATGGGACCACATCCAGAGATCGCCTCACTTGCCTACACAACCTATTTTGGCTCGGCTCAAAAACCCATTTTCATTTGGCGGTCGGACCGCCACCAAGGCGGTCGGACTCCCACCGGCGGCCCGATCGACCGCTGACACACGCCGATCGGACCGCTGTGGTCCGACGACCTTGGAGCAAACCCGAAAACGCGAGATTTTCCAAACTAACAACGCCATTGCCAATTGACTCATCATCCTGAGATCGTGCACATATCCTCACGATATCCACAATCTCCCCCTTGATGAACACATTAGCAATTTTCAAGAAAATATGGTTTTTCGAAATGAAAAGTAAAAAAATCGCCGTTTTCGCATAAAGGCACAACTTGGTCCATAAGCAAGAAAAAGCTTAGGAACCGACCAAGCTGGCTTCAGAATAGTATAGGCAATTGAGATAAGGCAATGAAAGCACCAAAGGATTCAATTTTCAGAAAGTAGTCAAAAATCTCACTTAGGTCCAAATGAAAGGCAATTTTTCTATTTGACCTTTGATCATTGTGAGTATTCTTCAATTGCAACTGAAATCAGGAAAAGGCAATAGAACTACAAGACTTAACTCACTATGATCACAAATTTTCAAAAGGTTCAAAATTTTTATTTTATGAAGTTCTTTTATATTAAACCTTAAGTATGAAACCAAAAACTCCAACAACATTTTCTTCACAATCTTTCTCCCCCTTTGACAATGAATTCATCAAGATGCATGAAAAAGAAAGAGCATGAAGGAATGACTTTATTTTTGAACTTAGTAAAAAGGAGCCATGACCATTATACATGGAGACAGTACAAGTATTATACCAAGCCATATAAAGAGTAGACGCTATATTCAATCATGGCAAAACACGTACTGCAAAGCTAAAACCAAGATAGCAGCAATCTGAGATTAACAGAATTAAAATCATGAAAGGTTGCTCAATATCATAGATTCACTCCAAGCAACCAAAAATGAGTCAAGCCATGCCTATAAGTAAAAGGAGACTCAAAACAAGAATTGAGGCATTTTGAGCATTAAGAAAATTCTTTTGAAGCAAAGCTCAAGCACTTAGCCATTTTTGAGCAATTTATGTTTTTCTCCTTTTTTGATGTGCTAGATCTCAAGTCTTGCCGCGACCATCTCAAGCGATAAGCTTAAAAGAATGATCTAGGTCATCCAAAACTCCCCCTGAGTTCATGCCTAGTGCAATGGCAAGCCGTCTCATGAGAAAGGATTGGTGAGATCAGTTTTTTCGCACATAAAATCTCATTTTTCAATTGCTTAACTTAATAAGATAAAAAGCTCATTTTTCATCTCAAAATAAGTTCAAGACTCAATTCAACCTATTTGACATGGCAAGAATCATAAGAGGATCACTATAGCAAAACTAGTCACAAGATCCAACAAGACATGATTTGATTCAGATTTCTCACAGATATAAAGCTAGCAAGGCAAAAGCTAAGCCAAACACGAAGAGCCATAAAAGAAGTCTAGCAGACTATCACTTGATATGATAAGGTATAGAAGATGAAATCAAGTCATACAAGGATAATAATCAAAACTCCACTAATTTTATTATACAATGCAAGACAAATGAATTGAAACATGCATTATGATACAATGAATGCAAAGAGCAACTTCCCCTCAAAACAGCCCAATAGGACTAATAACCCTAACTCTCCCATAAGCGACAAAACGCCAAGAGTCAAGAGCCTTAGTGAAAATATCGCAAGTCGTTGCTCGGACTCTACAAAGTGAAGCACAACATCACCTTTCTCAACATGGTCTCTCGAGAAAATGAAATCGAATGTCAATGTGTTTAGTCTGGAATGTTGCCTTTGGGTTTTGGCAATATTAATTGCGAAGTGTTGTCACGTAAAAGAGGAACACTTCCCAAAGATAACCCATAGTCCCGGCGTGGATAAAATCCAGAGAACACGAGAGCGACCATCGCGCGGCTACATACTCGGCCTCGGTTGTAGATACAGCAATAAGACTTTTCTAGAAGACCAAGAAACAAGAGATGTGCCCAAGAAATGACAAGTGCCGAAGTACTCTTCCTATCAACTCTACACCGTGAAATCGGCAGATCGAAAATGCTCGAATTGAAAGAGCGAAGAAGAAGAATACGAGTCCAAAGTCAAGCGTATCTTGAAGATACCGAATATCGACGTCTTGCTTGACGATGAGAAGCACGAGGAAGCTCGAAAGCGAGCGCATGGACATCGGCGAATGTATGTCCTACCTCGTATTTGTAAGATAGAGGAGGAGCCAATCATCTGCGGTACTCCTTCGGTCCACGGACTCTCCATCCTCATCGTGGTCCAAACGGTGGTTGTAGCAATGGGAGTAGACATTGGCCTCTCGCTTCCCATATTGAAGCGCCAAGAAGGTCCTTTGTATACTTACTCGGTGAGCGAAGGTGCCTTCTTTCGCTTGCTTGATTTGAAGACCAAGGAAGAATGTCGGCTCTCCCATCATGCTCATCTCAAACTCACTTTGCTCATCGAATCGAAAATCTAGACACCAAAGCATGAGAAGAACCACCAAAATAATATCATCCACATAAATCTGACCCGACAAGAAATCAACGCCATGCACGAGAGTGAACAAGGTTTTATCAATCATTCCCATTTTGAAATCATTTTCAAGCAAGAAACTCTTAAGCTGTCATACCAAGCTCTAGGAGCTTGTTTCAATCCATCTGAGGCTTTAGAGAGTTTAAAAACATGATTTAGGGAATTTTTAATTTTCAAACCGGAGGTTGCTTGACAAAGACCTCTTCTTCTATGAAGCCATTCAAGAAAGCACTTTTAACATCCATTTGAAAAAGCTTGAAACCCTTGGATGTTGCAAATGCTAAAAGAATGCGAATGGCCTCCAATCTAGCTCTTTGGAGCAAAGGTCTCCTCAAAGTCTAAGCCCTCTACACAGGAATAACCTTGAGCTACAAGTCTAGCCTTATTGCGAACAACCAATCCATCCTCACTTTGCTTATTTTTAAAAACCCATTTTGTTCCAATAACATGAGAATCGGAAGGTCGCTCAACTAAAAACCGGACTTTGTTTCTTTCAAAATTTTCAAGCTCTTCATGCATGGCATTGACCCAAGAGGCATCGGATAAAGCATGGGTGATATCTCGGGGTTCAAAGGAAGCGACAAAAGCGAGAATGTGCATGAGAATCGGGAGAAATAAACACGAGCGAGTGACTCGCTCTTGAAGATCCCCAATCATCTGCTTTCGTTGGATGTTGTCATTTGTATGGGCGAAGTGGTGCTCTGAGTGCAGACGTGGCCTCTACCTCATGAGTTGTGGAGGTAGGAGCAGAGCCACTCGGATCGTCGGTGGGGATAGGAGGAGGTTCAAATTGGCCCGCGTAGTAGTGTGAGCTCTCACCCCTCTCGAAGTAGTGGAGGATGGTTTGGTTCTTCATCCTCGAGTCATCATCGGCGAAAATGCTTCCTTGAATTTGAGGAACTCGTGTACACAAGCATCGGGTCTAGTACGGGACTAGCCTCATCAAAAGTGACTTCATAAGTCTCAACAATTTTGTTAGTGTCAACATTAAAAACACGATAGCCACGAGAATGAGCGGGATATCCAAAAATATGCCATCAAAACATCTAGACTCAAATTTATCAAGGTTGCCATGTTTAAGAATGAAGCACTTGCAACCAAAAATCTTGAAATGAGAAACTTTGGGAGAATGACCAAATCTAAGCTCATAAGAAGTCTTTCCAACCACAGATCTCAAGAAAACCATGTTGGAAATATAACAAGCGATGAGATCGCCTCATTAAAATCTCCTAGGAGTAGAATGCTCATCTAGCATGGTCAGAGCCATCTCTACAAGGGTTCTGTTCTTCCTTTCTACAACACCATTCTGTTGAGGAACTCTAGGAGAAGAAAGCGATGCTCATTCCCTATCGGTCAGTAAGGTAGAAAAGAAGAATTCTTGAACTCTGTCCCATTGTCACTCCTAATGGCTCTCAAAGCTCCGGTATATCAACAAAGAATTCTAAGGACCAAATCTCTAAAGAATCCAAATGCTTCGTCCTTAGAAGCAAGAAAATAAACCCATGAATACAGGTAATCATCCACAACCACCACATACCATTTCCCACCAAATGGTGAACTCTAGAAGGACCAACCGGTATCTAAGTGAAGAAGCTGTCTGGACCATCAGTCATTACCAAAGTAAGAGGTGGGTGGGAAGCAGACACCATCTTACCATGTCTACAGGGTGAGCACACAAGATCTCTAACAGCCTTCAGCCTAGGCAAACCTCTAATCAAGTCCTTGCAATGACTCTAGACAAATGATCAAAACCTATATGCCCAAGTCTACGATGCCACAAAACAAGGTCATGAGAATCAGAGGCTACAAGACACCTAGGACTGGAAACAGAAGAAATACTGAAATTTGCACAGAAGATCTTCTCAAATCTAGAGATCTCAAAAACAAGCTCACAGGAATCTAGAACTCTACACTCACCTCTCTTAAACCTCACTTCTAGACCCTCATCAAGCAAAAAGCAGATAGAAGATTATACCTCGACTTACTTACCAAAGCGGCGTCTTTTAGCATGAACTTGTCGTTGGCGACAAGGTGCCCTTTGCGATCCACGGTCGGTGAGAAGCATCCCCAAATGTAATCAATTCGTTGCGGATGCACGTGTGAGGAGGAGAACCATCTAGAATCTCCGGTCATATGTCGAGAACACCGAGTCAACAAGCCATATGTCCTCCTTCCTCGCACGACGGACCTAAAAGCACAATCGAGAAAACATCGTGCCTCAAAATCAAGGTTAGTGATAAATGATCGAGGATCGATCTTGAGAAGCACGATGTCTAGGAGCAGCAGATAGAAATAGCGAAACATGATCGGGAATAAAATCATAAGGATGCTCATGAGAACCACCCAGACCTCTCCAAACGATCTACCAAAGATCGATACTCCCCTGTCTAGGTGCTACCCGTGGTCTCTCCTCACGATGTCCTAATCCAACATGCTGCCTAGACCCACCAAAAGAGTCTACAAAGTTCTCTACAAACCTAGGCCTATGTGTGGTGCGATAAACAGGCTGCCTAGCTCTAGAGACTACAGCTGGAGAAGGGACTCCTCTAATGGATCTTAGGACGCTCATCCTCTCTTTTCTCTCAAGTTTTGCTCTCCGGAAGTAGAACTCAACAGTGTGGCCTTCTTTCTTGCAGAAGGTGCAATGGTACTGGACCTTTTGAGAGGTCTCTACAGAATGAGTGAAGGCACCTTTCTTGTCAGAAAGAGTTTGAGCAAAACCAGCGGATTTGAAAACAACCCCGGATGCCTTAGGAGGTTCTAGCTCAAACAAGCCATTCTTCACAACTCTAGCAATCCTAGGTGGGTTTTTCTTGGAATGCTCTAGGGGATTGAAACCTAGACCACTATTTTTCACGCTCACCTTGGATTGATCAAGAATCATGTTGAGTTTCTTTTTCCCACTTGAAAACTTCTCAAGAGTCACCTTGAGGTAATCATTCTCTTTCATTAAACCCTCACATCTAGTGCACTTGCTAGACTTGATTACCTCATTGCTCTTACTCTTAAGAAGGGCCACTTCCACCTTGAATGCCTCACAAGACACACAATAGGATTCTCTAATCCTATTCAACTGCTCCTTAAATTTGACTCTAAATGCCTCTTGAATCGATTAATCATGGTTTCAACTTGACATTTAAAGCACAAGAGTTAGAATCAATAACTTTCTTAGAAGCAGTAAAAGACATGGATCTTTCAATTTTAGCCTTTTCTTCAAGGGTCTTGTTTAAGGCTTCAATCTCAATTGTAAGCTTGGGACAATTTTCACAAGATGCAACTCTAGAGTAAACTAGCATTTCTTTCATCTCTTGCATCTTAATCTTATTATTCTTACAATGAGAGCATGTGTGACTAGCATCAAATTTTTGCAATTCTTTTAAGGAGCTATCTAGTTTTAATTCAAGCAAAGCACAATTTGAGCAAGTTAAAGGGATAGCTTCCATGGCAGTCACATCAAGAGAAATGGCATCTAAGCAAGCGAAACTAGACTTGAGAGATTCTAGTTCATCGAGAGCATCTTTAAGTTGATTAGTGATGAGGAATGAGCGATTTCAAGCTTGTCAAGTCATTAAGCAAGCTAGTGCGAGATTCACAAAATCATCGGGATTAATAGATTTTAGCCTAACCACTTCTAGGTTCAAATTATCAATCATAATGTCACCTTCTTAATCATTTTTACTTGCTTATGCAATTTACATTGAAGAAGCACCAACGCCCTTTTCATGTCGGCAATAGAAGGGCATACCTCATCGGGATCACTAAAAGGATCCTCATTGTTGGAGGAGTCATTTGTCGTGGTGTTCTTGGCCATGAAACACATGCCTGAAGTCATGCGCCTTCTTCTTGCCACGAGTCACTCTCGTCGTCCTCCGTTCGAGTCCACATCGCTCATATTGACATTCTCTAGGCGGCAGGACCGGTGACAAACTTGCGATAGTTTGTCTTCTTGGGTTTAGCATCCTCTCTGGGATGTCTTCATGTCTTCTTCTCCTCCTTGCCCTTTAGCTTGGGGCACTGAGGCGAATGTGGTTTGGCTCACCACATTCGAAGCACGTGATAGGTCCACTTCTCCTCCTATTCCTCACCTTGTTATACGCTCTTGTGAATTTGGTGGAGAGGAGGGCTAAGTCATCCTCGGCGATTTCTCTAGTTGCTCATCACTTAAAGAATGTAAAGCGGATAATGAAAAACCGGATGAGCTACAATCAAGAGACTCGAAGAACAACCCTTGAATTTGTCGACCACTAATGCCATCGACTCTGTCTTGGGAGGCGCAAGATAAAGTCAATCTCATGCGTCTTCAACCTCGAGTAAAGCTTATCCATGGTAAGCTCACTCATGTGATGTTGTCATTGATGGAAGTGATCTTCATTCCCGGACCTTCACATCAAGAGCACCCGAAGTGGCGTGCATTCTCGACTCGAAATACCAAGTCAACGGTAGCGGAGATCATGAAGAATCTTAGAAAATCTTCCCACACTCATCCAAAGACTCACGGGCCTTTGCTCGATCTTAGAGTAAACCTTTTGAGTGGTTACTGTCTCACTTCCTTGATCGCGATGGACCCTTCATGATAGTCACAAAGAGTCCACGGATCTCGTGAGCGGACCGCAAGTGAGCAACACGCTCAAACTCGGATCGACTAAGGCCTTGGATCAAATAATTCGAGCCTTCTTTGTTGGCCTCCACATCCGAGTGATCGTATCGTCATCGGTGGCACGACATAAGGATTTTCACCTTTAGCCAAATAGCGTGCCCTTGAGCCTCGATATATGCTTGCATACGAGCCTTCCAAAGTATGCAAAGTCAACTCCTCAAAAATATGTGGCTTGGTTGAGTACTTGTCGATCGCCATGGCTCCAAAGACCGGTTAAGATCTATGAGAAGAGCTAACAGGCTCACGATACCACTTGTAGGACCGGAAGGCGACTAGGGGGTGAATAGGCGCTTTCAAAACTTTCTCGCCTAAATCAAAACCAACACTAACTTTACTCCTTTAGCTATGAAAGCTAAGAAGATCGGTAGGCACACAACGGAAGCCTTGTGTTGGTTTGATAAACCCCTCAACCACACGACACACGGAGAAAAGAACTCACTTTGTTCCTTCTTGTAGATCTGGCGGTCGGCCAGGCTACCACAGGCGGTCGGACCGACGGTCAACAATGATCGACCGACAACTAAGCGGCGGTCGGACCGGTGATGCAACAATTCGACCCGACAAACCAATGATCGAATACGAGGCGGTCGGACGGCTGTTGAAGGACCGGTCGGACGGTAGAGTCGATCTTGAAAAACTCCACCCAAATCCAAAGCGAAATTTGATCCAACTTTTGATTCAACCAATAAAACTTGACCAAATTTGAGCACACCTCCTAATGATATTGGAGACCTATTTCTAGCTACGATCCGTCAGATCCACTTCGAGAATCAATCTCTCGAGATTTTACCAAAGAAGTGCACAAACCCTAGAAATATGAAAATCTTGATTCAAGACTTGCTTGTGGGGTTGATGATCTAGATGACTCTAGGAGTAATCCCACACATCAAAGCAAGATAAAGTAGGCCAAGAGACCAAGCATGAACCTTTGAATCAAGGAAGCACCAAAATCATCCAAAAGGAGAAGAACACAAAAGGGAGCAAGCGATCTTTCAATTAAGCATCACAAGATTGTTCGATTACACAAAATGCTTACAAAGCCTCTCCAACAAGGAGGGCAAGAGCTCAACAAGGAGCACACTCCAAACCCTAGTTCTCCTCTCCTCTCCTCCAAACCCTAGAAAAGGAGGAAGGGGCTAAAATGAATGCTTGGAGGTTTCCATCTCCCCTTCCTATTTATACTAGAGAGCTAGGGTTTCCTTTTGGGGTCACTTACACATGGGACCCACACACAAATAACACTTGAAGCAATCTTTGCTTCACCACGTGTAGGTTGATCACGGTTCTCATCGCGTCGCCAAGCCTCTCTTGTCAAAATTCCATCGAACCTCCCGAGACTCGCACCGATATCCGCACCGCCGATCCAACCAAATTGCATCGAACCACCCGTTCGATCCATCTTGCCCATTCGCACCATGCTTATGTCACACGACCTCACCCGGTATCCCGATCGTTACGGACCTCGGCTCTCCAAGCGTAGTCGATCCACTCACCGTTGACGTCGTTGACACGCAAGCCTCTGCACGACAATAGACAAACAAATCGTTTAGGAACAAGTTCTTCACAACTTGACCCACGTTAGTTCCGCAATGCAATATACAACAATAAAGCATTGAAGTTCATATAATAACACAATCAAAACCAACTCAATGCAACACATGGCTAACCTTCAAGCCATTCTTGGTCAGCCTTGCCCAGGGGGCGGTCCGAACGATTCATGCTGGTCGGACCGCTCCCACAACGGCGGTCGGACGGTCCAAGACTTAGCCAAATTTTCAACTCAAAATTCAAACCTTCGGAATTTTCAAGCGAATAGAACTTTTGATGGGAGCTCCAAAATGATGGGACCACATCCGGAGACTCCCTCACTTGCCTACACAACCTATTTTTGGCTCGGCTCAAAACCCATTTTCATTTTGGCGGTCGGACCGGCCACCATGGCGGTCGGACTCCTCCACGCAGGCGATCGACCGCCGACACCACCAGGCCAGACCGCTTGTGGTCCGCGGCCTTGGAACAAACCCAAACGCGAGATTTTCCAAACTAACAACGCCATTGCCAATTGACTCATCATCCTGAGATCGTGCACATATCCTCACGATATCCACAATCTCCCCCTTGATGAACACATTAGCAATTTTCAAGAAAATATGGTTTTTCGAAATGAAAAGTAAAAAAATCGCCGTTTAGCATAAAGGCACAACTTGGTCCATAAGCAAGAAAAAGCTTAGGCAAACCAAGTGGCTTCAGAATAGTATAGGCAATTGAGATAAGGCAATGAAAGCACCAAAGGATTCAATTTTCAGAAAGTAGTCAAAAATCTCACTTAGGTCCAAATGAAAGGCAATTTTTCTATTTGACCTTTGATCATTGTGAGTATTCTTCAATTGCAACTGAAATCAGGAAAAGGCAATAGAACTACAAGACTTAACTCACTATGATCACAAATTTTCAAAAGGTTCAAAATTTTTATTTTATGAAGTTCTTTTATATTAAACCTTAAGTATGAAACCAAAAACTCCAACAACATTTTCTTCACAATCTTTCTCCCCCTTTGACAATGAATTCATCAAGATGCATGAAAAAGAAAGAGCATGAAGGAATGACTTTATTTTTGAACTTAGTAAAAAGGAGCCATGACCATTATACATGGAGACAGTACAAGTATTATACCAAGCCATATAAAGAGTAGACGCTATATTCAATCATGGCAAAACACGTACTGTAAAGCTAAAACCAAGATAGCGACAATCGAGATTAACGAATTAAAATCATGAAAGGTTGCTCAATATCATAGATTCACTCCAAGCAACCAAAAATGAGTCAAGCCATGCCTATAAGTAAAAGGAGACTCAAAACAAGAATTGAGGCATTTTGAGCATTAAGAAAATTCTTTTGAAGCAAAGCTCAAGCACTTAGCCATTTTTGAGCAATTTATGTTTTCTCCTTTTTGATGTGCTAGATCTCAAGTCTTGCCGCGACCATCTCAAGCGATAAGCTTAAAAGAATGATCTAGGTCATCCAAAACTCCCCCTGAGTTCATGCCTAGTGCAATGGCAAGCCGTCTCATGAGAAAGGATTGGTGAGATCAGTTTTTCGCACATAAAATCTCATTTTCAATTGCTTGACTTAATAAGATAAAAGCTCATTTTCATCTCAAAATAAGTTCAAGACTCAATTCAACCTATTTGACATGGCAAGAATCATAAGAGGATCACTATAGCAAAACTAGTCACAAGATCCAACAAGACATGATTTGATTCAGATTTCTCACAGATATAAAGCTAGCAAGGCAAAAGCTAAGCCAAACACGAAGAGCCATAAAAGAAGTCTAGCAGACTATCACTTGATATGATAAGGTATAGAAGATGAAATCAAGTCATACAAGGATAATAATCAAAACTCCACTAATTTTATTATACAATGCAAGACAAATGAATTGAAACATGCATTATGATACAATGAATGCAAAAGAGCAACTTCCCCTCAAAACAGCCCAAAGGACTAATAACCCTAACTCTCCCATAAGCGACAAAACGCGAAGAGTCAAGAGCCTTAGTGAAAATATCTGCAAGCTGTTGCTCAGACTCTACAAAGTGAAGCACAACATCACCTTTCTCAACATGGTCTCTCAGAAAATGAAATCGAATGTCAATGTGTTTAGTCACGGAATGTTGCCTTTGGGTTTTTGGCAATATTAATTGCGAAGTGTTATCACGAAAAGAGGAACACTTCCCAAAGATAACCCATAGTCCCGCAGCGTGGATAAAATCCAGAGAACACGAGAGCGACCAGCTGGCGGCGGCTACATACTCGGCCTCGGTTGTAGGCGTACAATGAAGACCTGCTTTCTAGAAGACCAAGAAACAAGAGATGTGCCCAAGAAATGACAAGTGCGGAAGTACTCTTCCTATCAACTCTACACCGTGAAATCGGCATCGAGAAAATGCTCGAATTGAAAGAGCGAAGAAGAAGAATACGAGTCCAAAGTCAAGCGTATCTTGAAGATACAGAATATCGACGTCTTGCTTGACGATGAGAAGCACGAGGAAGCTGAAGCGGCGCACGGACATCTGGCGGGTGTATGTCGGCCTCGTATTTGTAAGATAGAGGAGGAGCCAATCATCTGCGGTACTCATACGGTCCACGGACTCTCCATCCTCATCGAGGTCCGGCCACGGTGGTTGTAGCAATGGGAGTAGACATTGGCCTCTTGCTTCCCATATTGAAGCGCCAAGAAGGTCCTTTGTATACTTACTCGTGAGCGAAGGTGCCTTCTTTCGCTTGCTTGATTTGAAGACCAAGGAAGAATGTCGCTCTCCCATCATGCTCATCTCAAACTCACTTTGCTCATCGAATCGAAAATCTAGACACCAAAGCATGAGAAGAACCACGAAAATAATATCATCCACATAAATCTGGACCACAAGAAATCAACGCCATGCACGAGAGTGAACAAGGTTTTATCAATCATTCCCATTTTGAAATCATTTTCAAGCAAGAAACTCTTAAGCTTTGTCATACCAAGCTCTAGGAGCTTGTTTCAATCCATCTGAGGCTTTAGAGAGTTTAAAAACATGATTTAGGAATTTTTAATTTTCAAACCAGGAGGTTGCTTGACAAAGACCTCTTCTTCTATGAAGCCATTCAAGAAAGCACTTTTAACATCCATTTGAAAAGCTTGAAACCCTTGGATGTTGCAAATGCTAAAAGAATGCGAATGGCCTCCAATCTAGCTCTTTGGAGCAAAGGTCTCCTCAAAGTCTAAGCCCTCTACACAGGAATAACCTTGAGCTACAAGTCTAGCCTTATTGCGAACAACCAATCCATCCTCACTTTGCTTATTTTTAAAAACCCATTTTGTTCCAATAACATGAGAATCGGAAGGTCGCTCAACTAAAAACAGGACTTTGTTTCTTTCAAAATTTTCAAGCTCTTCATGCATGGCATTGACCCAAGAGGCATCGATAAAGCATGGGTGATATCTCGGGGTTCAAAGGAAGCGACAAAAGAGAATGTGCATGAGAATCGGGAGAAATAAACACAGGCGAGTGACTCGCTCTTGAAGATCCCCAATCATCGCTTTCGGTTGGATGTTGTCATTTGTATGCGAAGTGGTGCTCTGGTGCGGACGTGGCCTCTACCTCATGAGTTGTGGAGGTAGGAGCAGAGCCACTCGGATCGTCGGTGGGGATAGGAGGAGGTCGTTAATGGCCCGGCGTAGTAGTAGCGAGCTCTCACCCCTCTCGAAGTAGCCGGATGATGGTTTGGTTCTTCATCCTCGAGTCATCATCGTGAAAATGCTTCCTTGAATTTCGGAACACATGTACACAAGCATCGGGTCTAGTACGGGACTAGCCTCATCAAAAGTGACCATGAAGTCTCAACAATTTTGTTAGTGTCAACATTAAAAACACGATAGCCACGAGAATGAGCGGGATATCCAAAAATATGCCATCAAAACATCTAGACTCAAATTTATCAAGGTTGCCATGTTTAAGAATGAAGCACTTGCAACCAAAAATCTTGAAATGAGAAACTTTGGGAGAATGACCAAATCTAAGCTCATAAGAAGTCTTTCCAACCACAGATCTCAAGAAAACCATGTTGGAAATATAACAAGCAATGAGAGATCGCCTCATTAAAATCTCCTAGGAGTAGAATGCTCATCTAGCATGGTCAGAGCCATCTCTACAAGGGTTCTGTTCTTCCTTTCTACAACACCATTCTGCTGAGGAACTCTAGGAGAAGAAAAGCGATGCTCATTCCCTATCGGTCAGTGAAGGTAGAAAAGAAGAATTCTTGAACTCTGTCCCATTGTCACTCCTAATGGCTCTCAAAGCTCGGGTATATCAACAAGAATTCTAAGGACCAAATCTCTAAAGAATCCAAATGCTTCGTCCTTAGAAGCAAGAAAATAAACCCATGAATACCGGAGTAATCATCCACAACCACCAAGACATACCATTTCCCACCAAATGGTGATCTCTAGAAGGACCAAGCTGTATCTAAGTGAAGAAGCATCACGGACCATCAGTCATTACCAAAGTAAGAGGTGGGTGGGAAGCGGACACCATCTTACCATGTCTCTGAGGTGAGCACACAAGATCTCTGCGACCTTGACCTAGGCAAACCTCTAATCAAGTCCTTGCAAGCGACTCTAGACAAATGATCAAAACCTATATGCCCAAGTCTACGATGCCACAAAACAAGGTCATGAGAATCGAGGCTACAAGACACCTAGGATGAAAAGCAGAAGAAATCTGAAATTTGCACGAAAGATCTTCTCAAATCTAGAGATCTCAAAAATAAGCTCACCCGAGGAATCTAGAACTCTACACTCACCTCTCTTAAACCTCACTTCTAGACCCTCATCAAGCGGTGAGAAGCAGATAGAAGATTATACCTCGACTTACTTACCAAGCGGCGTCTTTTAGCATGAACTTGTCGTTGGCGCGCGGTGCCCTTTGCGATCCACGGTCCCAGTGAAGCATCCCCAAATGTAATCAATTCGTTGCTTGGATGCACGTGTGAGGAGGAGAACCATCTAGAATCTCCGGTCATATGGCGAGAACACCGAGTCAACAAGCCATATGTCCTCCTTCCTCGCACGACGGACCTAAAAGCACAATCGAGAAAACATCGTGCCTCAAAGCGGGGTTAGTGATAAATGATCGAGGATCCAAGATCTTGAGAAGCACGATGTCTAGGAGCGGCGATAGAAATAGCGAAACATGATCGGGAATAAAATCATAAGGATGCTCATGAGAACCACCTAGACCTCTCAAAGCGATCTACCAAAAGATCGATACTCCCCTGTCTAGGTGCTACCCGTGGTCTCTCCTCACGATGTCCTAATCCAACATGCTGCCTAGACCCACCAAAAGAGTCTACAAAGTTCTCTACAAACCTAGGCCTATGTGTGGTGCGATAAGCAGTGCCTAGCTCTAGAGACTACAATTTGGAGAAGGACTCCTCTAATGGATCTTAGGGCGCTCATCCTCTCTTTTCTCTCAAGTTTTGCTCTCGGAGCGAACTCAGCAGTGTGGCCTTCTTTCTTGCAGAAGGTGCAATGGTACTGGACCTTTTGAGAGGTCTCTACAGAATGAGTGAAGGCACCTTTCTTGTCAGAAAGAGTTTGAGCAAAACCAGCGGATTTGAAAACAACCCCGGATGCCTTAGGAGGTTCTAGCTCAAACAAGCCATTCTTCACAACTCTAGCAATCCTAGGTGGGTTTTTCATGGAATGCTCTAGGGGATTGAAACCTAGACCACTATTTTTCACGCTCACCTTGGATTGATCAAGAATCATGTTGAGTTTCTTTTTCCCACTTGAAAACTTCTCAAGAGTCACCTTGAGGTAATCATTCTCTTTCATTAAACCCTCACATCTAGTGCACTTGCTAGACTTGATTACCTCATTGCTCTTACTCTTAAGAAGGGCCACTTCCACCTTGAATGCCTCACAAGACACACAATAGGATTCTCTAATCCTATTCAACTGCTCCTTAAATTTGACTCTAAATGCCTCTTGAATCGATTAATCATGGTTTCAACTTGACATTTAAAGCACAAGAGTTAGAATCAATAACTTTCTTAGAAGCGATAAAGACATGGATCTTTCAATTTTAGCCTTTTCTTCAAGGGTCTTGTTTAAGGCTTCAATCTCAATTGTAAGCTTGGGACAATTTTCACAAGATGCAACTCTAGAGTAAACTAGCATTTCTTTCATCTCTTGCATCTTAATCTTATTATTCTTACAATGAGAGCATGTGTGACTAGCATCAAATTTTTGCAATTCTTTTAAGGAGCTATCTAGTTTTAATTCAAGCAAAGCACAATTTGAGCAAGTTAAAGGATAGCTTCCATGGCGGTCACATCAAGAGAAATGGCATCTAAGCAAGCGAACTAGACTTGAGAGATTCTAGTTCATCGAGAGCATCTTTAAGTTGATTAGTGATGGAGGAATGAGCGATTTCAAGCTTGTCAAGTCATTAAGCAAGCTAGTGCGGATTCACAAAAATCATCGGGATTAATAGATTTTAGCCTAACCACTTCTAGGTTCAAATTATCAATCATAATGTCACCTTCTTAATCATTTTTACTTGCTTATGCAATTTACATTAAAAGAAGCACCAACGCCCTTTTCATGTCGGCAATAGAAGGGCATACCTCATCGGGATCACTAAAAGGATCCTCATTGTTGGAGGAGTCATTGTGTGGTGGTTTCTTGGCCATGAAACACATCTGGGGTGAAGTCATGCGCCTTCTTCTTGCCACGAGTCACTCTCGTCGTCCTCCGTTTCGAGTCCACATCGCTCATATTGACGTTCTCTAGGCGGCAAGGACCGGTGACAAACTTGCGATAGTTTGTCTTCTTGGGTTAGCATCCTCTCTGGGGATGTCTTCATGTCTTCTTCTCCTCCTTGCCCTTTAGCTTGGGGCACTGGAGGCGAATGTGGTTTGGCTCACCACACTCGAAGCACGTGATAGGTCCACTTCTCCTCCTATTCCTCACCTTGTTATACGCTCTTGTGAATTTGGTGGAGAGGAGGGCTAAGTCATCCTCAGGCGATTTCTCGAGTTGCTCATCACTTAAAGAATGTAAAGCGATAATGAAAAACGGATGAGCTACAATCAAGAGACTCGAAGAACAACCCTTGAATTTATCGACCACTAATGCCATCGACTCTGTCTTGGGAGCGCAAGATAAAGTCAATCTCATGCGTCTTCAACCTCGAGTAAAGCTTATCCATGGTAAGCTCACTCATGATGATGTTGTCATTGATGGAGGTGATCTTCATTCCCAGGACCTTCACATCAAGAGCACCCGAAGTGGCGTGCATTCTCGATTTCGAGAAATACCAAGTCAACAGCGCGGAGATCATGAAGAATCTTAGAAAATCTTCCCAGCTCATCCAAAGACTCACGGGCCTTTGCTCGATCTTAGAGTAAACCTTTTTGAGTTGGTTCTGTCTCACTTCCTTAATCGCGATGGACCCTTCATGATAGTCACAAAGAGTCCACGGATCTCGTGAAGCGGACCGCAAGTGAGCAACACGCTCAAACTCGGATCGACTAAGACCTTGGATCAAATAATTCGAGCCTTCTTTGTTGGCCTCCACATCAGGTGATCGTATCGTCATCGGTGGCACGACATAAGGATTTTCACCTTTAGCCAAATAGCGTGCCCTTGAGCCTCGATATAAGCTTGCATCGAGCATTCCGGTATGCAAAGTCAACTCCTCAAAAATATGTGGCTTGGTTGAGTACTTGTCGATCGCCATGGCTCCAAAGACCGGTTAAGATCTATGAGAAGAGCTAACAGCTCGATACCACTTGTAGGACCGGAAAGGCGACTAGGGGGTGAATAGGCGCTTTCAAAACTTTCTCGCCTAAATCGAAAACCAACACTAACTTCACTCCTTTAGCTATGAGAGCTAAGAAGATCGGTAGGCACTAGCGGAAGCCTTGTGTTGGATTGATAAACCCTCAACCACACGACACACCGGAGAAAAGAACTCACTTTGTTCCTTCTTGATGCTGGCGGTCGGCCAAGCTACCACGGGCGGTCGGACCGACGGTCAACAATGATCGGCCGACAACTAAGCGGCGGTCGGACCGGTGGGCAACGGTTCGACGGCAAACCACGGTCTGAATACACAGGCGGTCGGACCATTGTTGAAGGACCGTCGGACCGGTAGAGTCGATCTTGAAAAACTCCACCCAAATCAAAACGAAATTTGATCCAACTTTTGATTCAACCAATAAAACTTGACCAAATTTGAGCACACCTCCCTAATGATATTGGAGACCTATTTCAAGCTACGATCCGCGGATCCACTTGCAGAATCAATCTCTCGAGATTTTACCAAAGAAGTGCACAAACCCTAGAAATATGAAAATCTTGATTCAAGACTTGCTTGTGGGGTTGATGATCTAGATGACTCTAGGAGTAATCCCACACATCAAAGCAAGATAAAGTAGGCCAAGAGACCAAGCATGAACCTTTGAATCAAGGAAGCACCAAAATCATCCAAAAGGAGAAGAACACAAAGGAGCAAGCGATCTTTCAATTAAGCATCACAAGAATGTTCGATTACACAAGATGCTTACAAAGTCTCTCCAACAAGGAGGGCAAGAGCTCAACAAGGAGCACACTCCAAACCCTAGTTCTCCTCTCTCTCCTCCAAACCCTAGAAAAGGAGGAAGGGGCTAAAATGAATGCTTGGAGGGTTTTCCATCTCCCCTTCCTATTTATACTAGAGAGCTAGGGTTTCCTTTTTGGGGTCACTTACACATGGGACCCACACAAATAACACTTGAAGCAATCGCACTTTCTTCACCACGTGTGGGTTGATCGGCGGTTCTCATCGCGTCGCCAAGCCTCTCTTGTCAAATTCCATCGGAACCTCCCGAGACTTCGCACCGATATCCGCACCGCTTTGATCCAACCAATATGCTGCGAACCACCGTTCGATCCATCTTGCCCATTCGCACCATGCTTGTGTCACACGACCTCACCGGTATCCCGATCGTTACGGACCTCGGCTCTCCAAGCGTAGTCGATCCACTCACCGTTGGCGTCGTTGACTGCAAGCCTCTGCCAATGAATAGACAAACAAATCATTTCGGGAACAAGTTCTTCACAACTTGACCCACGTTAGTTCCGCAATGCAATATACAACAATAAAGCATTGAAGTTCATATAATAACACAATCAAAACCAACTCAATGCAACACATGGCTAACCTTCAAGCCATTGCGGCCTCGATCACCACAGGGCGGTCAAGCCGATTTCATCTTGATCGGACCGCTCCCACAACGGCGGTCGGACCGGTCCAAGGACTTATCCAAATTTTCAACTCAAAATTCGAAACCTTCGGAATTTTTAAGCGAATAGAACTTTTGTTGGGAGCTCCAAAATGATGGGACCACATCCGGAGACTCCTCACTTGCCTACACAACCTATTTTGGCTCGGCTCAAAAACCCATTTTCATTTGGCGGTCGGACCGGCCACCAAGGCGGTCGGACTCCTCCACGCAAGCGATCGACCATGACACACGCGTCCGGGTCGACCTTTGTGGTCCGACAGCGATATGAAACAAACCAAAACGCGAGATTTTCCAAACCAACAACGCCATTGCCAATTGACTCATCATCCTGAGATCGTGCACATATCCTCACGATATCCACAAAGTTCTTGAGAGACCTAGATCATACGATTTTGTTGGAGCCGCTGACTTGCTACCGAAAATTGGATTTTCCAAAATTTGGCAAAGTTTTTTTTTTGAATTTTGATAAACTATCTCACAACAAATTTGAATTTGCACAATAGACTTTCAAAGAGAGATTGGGGGAATGGAGGGGTTATGAATTAGGGAGGTATGATGGCTATTTATAGAAAAAAATTCATAATTTTTTTTGTTATTTTTAGAGACCCAAACGGTAAAAAAAACAGGCAAAACGCCAACGTTCAGATTTTACTCGAGCCATACCATGCCAGGGACGGCCTACGAGCACACTGCCGGCGCCTTTGCCTCGCTGCACGATCGCCCGCCTTTCTTCTTCCCTGCCCGACCCTGCGTCTTTGCGTCACGACACTCCGTAGTCTTGCCACAAGACCGCCATCTTCTTGCTTCACCACCTCCTCATGTCCTCCAAGTTCTAGTCCCCTCTCAACGCCGGTCCGCCGCACCTCCTCCTCGGGTCCTCCTCTCTCGGTCTTGGCCCGTCGCCTCCTCGGATCCTCCCCCTCCCCACTATTTCGCGCCGCACCGCCTCCTCGGGTCCTCGTCCTTCTCTCTTAGTGTCGGCCCGTGCCGCCTCCCCCTCTTCCTCTCCTTTTCCTTATCCCTCCACGCCGCCTCCTCCTCCTCCCTCTCCTCCTCTTTCCTCCGCGTTAGCACTCTAGCACCACCTTCCTCCGAGTTGGCGCCGCCCCGCCCAGCTCTCCTCCCGACTCTCCCTCCCTTTTGCACTTGGGCCAGCTGGACTATGCTAGGCTCGTGACGTGCATGGCATGGCCCGATACTATTCAAATCATGTCAGGCCAGTCCACCGTACCAGGGTAGCAGCCCAAGCATAGCACAAGTCATCGTGCCGTACTGGCACAACCCATAAACAATATGAATCATGTTAGGCCTAAGTCAGATCAACGATGGCGTGCCGTCTTGGGTTGGCTGCATGGCCGTCAGTCTCGAACAAGCGGTGTGGGAGGAGTAGGGATGGCAATCGGGTGCGGTGGGTACGGGTAGTGCTCGCCCATACCTATACCCGCGACTCTGAATTCCCCCCATGGGTATACCCGCGAAGGACAACGGGCGAAAAACCTCGCCCATACCCGTCGCCCGCGGGTACCCGTCACCCGCGGGTATACCCGTTTACCCGCGAATAATGTATCACCGCCTATGGGTACCCATCGCCCGCAGACATACTCGTTATCCGCGAGCAATGCATACATCAAGTTCATCATAATTCACACATCAATGGCGCATCACACATTCAACAACTAAAAAAGTTCATCACAATTCACATATCATATTCGAGAAGACAACTAATCAAGTTCAACAAATAAAATACAAATACAAATTTGCATAGTTCTATACATATGTGGATAGATTACGGGTAATCGGGCGAAGTGGGTACGGGTGGAGCTTACCCATGCCCATGCCTATTTACCCGATGGGTAAGGAATTGTGTCCGTTTTCATGCCCGTGGGCAAAGAAAGACGCTCATACCGCCTCTATTAAGTTATTCGCCCGCGGACACACAGGTAATCGGGCACAATTACTCTCCTAGGGAGGAGTCATTTGTTGGATTTCAAGATAGACGCTGGATCTTGATCGGACGGCCATTTAACTCGTCCCTTCGAAATACAGGGAGCACACGAAACCATCCCCAAGCACCCAAACCTGCTGCTACGCCAGTGCAGACGAAAGCCTCCGCCTTGAACTCCGGCGACCCGTTCCGTCGCGCGCGACGCCGCCGGCCTCGAGCCGTTGGCGGCGACCAAATGGTAAGCTCCGCCAACTCCTCTCCCCTTTTTCCCTTCTCCGGAGTGACCAAATCCTGCGAGTTTGACTTGTCCCATAAACCCCGAGAAACCCTATCAAGTGGTTGCTCATGCTTGTTTCTGTGCCGCCGCCGGCGTCGCGTCGCGCAGGATTACCTCAAGACGGTGGTGCCGTCGCAGCTCATGGCCGAGCGCGGCTCCAACCTCGTCGTCATCAACCCAGGTGCGCCCCGGTGGAAACCCTAGCCCTAACGTTAATTATTCACCCGTCTTCCCGATGTACCCTTTTGCCGCTGTCTGTTTTTCTTTTTCTTCGCCAATTTATTTTGGCGATTCACACCTTCTCCGGTCAATTTTGGGAAACAATTTGTGTAGTTCGAGTTAATTTGGACTGTTTGAATGGTTAAATTGTTGAACGGATTGTACGTAGTGCAACAATAAAGTTAAATTTTAGGATACTGTTGTCTTGTCTGTATGCAACAACAATTTGCCCTTCTTAACTTGATGAATTTTTTTGGTAATTCATGGTCGTCGGTTGATCAAGTACCCATCTTTTGTAGGATCTGCAAATGTGCGCATGGGGTTTGCTAGTCAGGATGTGCCATTCAATATACCGCACTGCATTGCCCGGCATGTCACCCAGCAGCAGAATGATGCACCAAGGCTGTCTGTGCGAGATCAGGTGATGCAAATACAGGGGAGGTTCTCCCCTAGTGTTTGTTGCATTGTAATTTCAATGTATCTTTAATAAATGAGAGTTATTTTTGTTTGCAGATGCTCAACTGCCATGCTACTTCATCGCAGAACGCAGAGCGGGAGAGGGCATATGATATTGTAAAAACATTTGTCATCATTTCCTTTTGGATTATGTTTGTCACGGGAGCTAATGAGTTGCTACTCTTGCAGATTGCAGCACTTCTCAAAATCCCATTTTTGGATGAAGAAATTCCTATAACGAACCAGCCCTTACCTCCTAAGGTACTATGTACAATCTTAAGTGTGTGGTGCTTTGCATACCTGATTATAAAGTGGTAGGATATTAATTTTTTATTTTTGTTATATTACTTGGGAGTAAGTAACACCGAGAGGTAGGGTTCGTCTCCTTGGAATTCTTGAATGACGACCAACTACTCTAGTGTTTGGGGAATTCATTTGTCTTTTCTGACTTGCTGATTGCCTATGAATAGTTATTATTACGCTTCTCGAGCAGTTGCTTGGTCTGTCTTATCTGGTTGCAAGGTTGTATCTAGGCAGTGAAAGGGGAACTAGCCGCCTAAAGCAATTTACTGAGGTTACAGTAGCCATAGGCTCCACCCCACTAAATTTGCATCATGATAACGATCCAGTTCCCTCAAAGATATACAGGCGGTGGAAGGAAGGGATTTGGGACTTATTTGCCCTATAGCTTGAGATGTTAATCCTAGTAAGCTGAAGCCAGGAACAAAAGGATAGCAGAGAGCTTATTCTAGGGATTATTTGATAAGCTGAAGGCCACTTCCCCAGGGAAATAAGCTTATGGCTTATGGGGCATTTATAAAGCCATAGTTGCTTGTAAGCTGACTTTACCTAGGTAGGATTCAGGGCTTAAACAATAAGCTAGTGTATTGCGCTTATATAGTATAAGCTCAAGAAGCTAGTTTATATGGTAAACCTAACTTTTTTTTTTCAAATAGGTCCTTCTAGCTGTCCAATATCCATAAAAATATATGAGAGAGATAGTCAAATATCTATAAATGTTCTTGAGAGGAAGTGTTGAAGAGAATATTGGAATGCTGTACAGTAATTATATGACATGCATTTACATGTGAAGATTCTAAAATGTCCTAAAATGAACCCATTAGTTCTCCCAAGTCTGGTTCTTTCAAATTTATAGAATTTCTTTTCAAATTCTTTCTCTAAGTATGAAAATAACTGTTATTTTTCCAATGTTTGGGTACAACTTCAAATAGCTAAGACTATTTGATGTTTGCAATATAGATATATTAGATAATTTGCCATCAATGTTGGACATTGATTTTCTTTTGTTTAAGAAAGGTCACAACATAGTTTCTATGTGCTGATGTGCTCACATTGACCTCTTCAGATGGGACGTGTTGATGGTTTTTCTTCACAGCAAAGCAGAGATGATAGTAAATTCACTTGGACAGATGTGATGGACAAAAGTATTAAATTATCCACGCCAGTTGGTACTTTCTGATCATTTTGCTTCTTCTTTCAGTGGAGTTATTTATTTATTTTTTCCCATTTCATAGTTGTCTATTGTTAACACTTAACAGAATTTGAAGTGTGTACTTGTAATTACGTTACTGCCTCTGTAGATATGCTTGACTTTTTTGGAAGTTGTACATCAATGTTATTTGATATGGTTTATTTTCTTGAACATTGTAATTTGTTTGTTATGACTTGTGTGTAACACCCGTGCCCAGGTAATGGTGGCCCAAGTGACCCATATGTATGGTTGTGGTTGGTTTAGTCCCACATTGGAAGTTTACATGAGTTTGGACCGCATATATACAAAAGAGGAACCAAATCTAGCAACTCCAGGTTAAACCATTTGGGTGAAGCCAAGTCAAAAAGCCAAAGTTAGTTGTTATGTGTATGTGTGGCCTGTCCCAGGTGGAGTTGGGACTTTTGCGAATTTTGGACCCTGGGGTGTTACATTATGACTTTTTTTTTTGCTGGAGCTAGCTTGTTCTGTAGTTTTAGAGGAATTAAGCTCTCCTGTTATGTTAGATATTGCTTTGGATGGGTCTATGCCTCTATGCGATCTACATATGTTCAGATTGGCACTTTGGCAGTAACAATAGTGATGTGTGGACATTGCGATTCAGAAATTATTCTAATCTCGTGCTGAAAGCCTGAAAGACCCCGTGTTATCTAGCTGCTTTAGATTATAGGAGTTGGGCACAGCATAGATATTAATGGAATAGTTGGAGTTATTTCAGGGATAGTTTTCTAGCGCGCTGGTTTCACAGTTACTCAGTTATGCTCAACTCCTTGTGGGGTTAAGAGTGGATTTTAAGAACAGTTTTGCACCATAGTGAAGTAGCTTATATTGATAATTTATGATATTTTGCTGAATTCCTCAAATTGGCCAGAAAGGTCAGTAGACAAGGATTCCGATGAAGATCCTTTGGAAAGCACATCTGGTGATCATAATGGGCCCAACTCTGAAGAGAACAAGTATAAGGAAATGATATTTGGAGAGGATGCTTTGAAAATCCCTCCATCCAAGTCATACTGTCTGAGTCGCCCGATCAGGAGAGGCCATTTCAATATTTCTCAGAATTATTCGTTGCATCAGGTATGGCTCCAGATTATTCTAAGTTCCTTTTCTTAAAAAAACCATTTAATTATAGTAATGCTTCTCTTTGTATGTACTTGACAACACTGCCGTTTTAAATGCTTAAGTTTAGTTTCAGCTCATTTGCTGAGGCTTTCCATTGTTAGTTTTATAATTATTGAGTAGGGGTGTATCCGTGTATGTAATATTTTGGCTTCAAAATAATCGGTATGGGACAGGGTATTTCTTGCAAGAGCGTTTATTACAGGGGGAAAATGTTTGAGTCGAATTTGTGCTAGAATTTTTCTTTGGTAGAAAGGATCTTGGTTGCAAATCTTTGTTGATGGAAAGCAGTAGGGGAGAGCCTTACTCAAATTTATTGAAGAAAGCTTTAACACAATTCTCCATCTGAAACAATTAGCAGGAACATGTTGAAAAATTTGCCTATTTCTCTGAAAGCAAATGTTCTAGCAGCCAATCCTATACAAATCTCCATGAAGAAATTTCTAGCTCAATCCGTACATCTTGCATAGTCTAACCGCACCTTATTTCGATAAAAAGAATGTAAGACAATAGATTCTGAATATACTAGAACTATGACTGAGCTTTCTGGTTTCCAGTTTCTACTTCCGTGTTAATAACACAGAAATTGAGCAGTTTATGCTCCCTATAAGGTAGTATTTAAGTATACAGCCTGGTGATCTTGATGTAGCTTGATGGAATTAAAAAAGGAAGTATTTATGCTAGTCACTGTGGAGTTTGGGTCCAGCACTAAGATTATTCCAAATTACATGTTATTCTTTGCCTTTGTGGTTTTTCTTGATTGCAAGTATTTGCTTCTAAATGATGAACCGTGAAGAAAGGCTAATTTTAGGTACATGAGTTGAACTATTGCCTGCAAATTTTAGAAAATTTACATTTTAAAAAAGGACCTAAGCTGGATGGCTATTTCTTGGTTGAAATTGATGGTATTTGGCTCCAAATGGAGATGAAAAATGGATTGCTAGGTTTTTTTGAACTGGTCATCAAACATGTCTGTCAGTTTTTTTTTTATATAGCATCTTAATGCTACATTATTTTTTAAAATATTTCATTGCAGGTTTTAGAAGATTTGCGCACTATTTGGAACTGGGTACTGACAGAAAAGTTGCATATCAACCCAAGAGACAGAAGTCTATATTCTGCAATTCTTGTTCTTGGGGAGACATTTGACAACCGAGGTATTTCTCCTTTCATGTAATACTACCTTGTTCTCTTTTACTTGTCATTTTGGACATCAGCGTGGTCTCCAATACCCACCATTGACCATTATTTATAAGTGACTGGAGGGAGTCAATATATAATGGTGTGAAAGAAATTTTGATCACAAATCCACTAATGTCATTTCCTTGTGAAAAGTCTGAATAGTTTATGTATATTAGTGGTCAAAGTTTTAAAGGCTGAGTGCATGCATTCTAGGATGTCATCTATTTGAGAATGGAGGTAGTAAGATATTAGAAGGTGCAAGGGTGAGCTCATCTGTTATTTATTAAGCACGTCTTGGTACAAACTTCCCATGTCAAAGATACAAAGTTTTATTTTATTTGCTCTCAGAATAGATCACTTTCTTGGGTGTCTTTGACTTTTAAGTTTGTCCTTAGTATGAACCATTGTAAATATTACCTTGTGTGATCTGTGATGTCAGTGCACCATGAGTTGCTTTGCTAGAAATCTAGATTACAGGGTAATTTTAGAAAATAAAACAAACAACATATGGAGGGAGAAAAATGCAAATACCTTGTATATGTGGAAGTCATGATTTTCCAGCATATGATTTGGTGTATGTGGGGTGTTTCGTTTGTATTGGTTAAGCTACAATGTCACTATTTGGTTCTATCTGTTTTAACTCTTACCAATTTGAAATCTGTTCATTCGACATGAATGTAAAATGCTACGCACAGTGCATTTTCTTAGTAAGAGGTCTTGAAATTTACACCTGTAGTTCTCTAATAGATTCTTATTAACTACATTGTCTAGAAACTATATGGTTGTAGTCTTTGACAAGCTCAATTAGTTGGGCCCTATGATATTTGTGGACACGATGTTTGTCCAGTGGCACCTCATGTATTCACGTTGTGATGGTACATTCTGTACTATCCTTGGTTTGGTCTGCAATTGTCGGGACTTGGATATGCAAATCCGGACCCACTGTGTATAATGCAGAAGTCTAGGATCACGCCAGTGAACACAGTGACAACATCGATGAACATCAATCCAGACAAGTGATTAAAAGGAATAAATGACTAGATTTGATAAGTAAATAAGGGTTTTGACCTTATAGTCGAGTTTACATTTATTCAGCTATACAGGGCTTAGCCAATAAAGATAAATAGCAACAGCAAAACGGAAATAAACTTCAGTGGAACCAATCACTTGTCATAGGAAACCGATTGGGAACAAGACCTAACGATCAACCTCATTGAAGAACACCTTCAAAGCACAAGTTGACTCCTCCAATCCTTCCTCTGAATGATAATTATAGCAAGAGTGAGCACATATAATACTCAGCAAGTTGTATCATGGAATGCAATTTATAGATGATGGTTTATTCCAAATGAAATGGTTATTTTGCAAAAAGCAACAGTTACAATTGAATATGAATAATAGATTGCAAGCATAAGTTAAAACAATAGTAATAATAAGCAAACAAGGGTTTTCATAAAGTTCTCAAAGCTTAATCCATTTTTTTCACACAGACTCCCTTCCACATTGTTTTTTATAAAATCTACCCTTCGGGTAAATCACTGAGCATGTCCATGACCGAGGACGCGACTATTCAAATAGGTTATTAACACTCTACAGAGGTTGTATAACTTTACCCACAAGATATAACTAGTGCGGCCAACACCAATCATAACAAAACCTTTCAGAAACTTCATCTTGATAATTACCCCTCCCGACGTGCATACTGCCGGCACCAAACATCACTGAGCTCGTTTGACTGATGCACACCGTTGGACTTGTAGACGACGAACCGCCTATAGATGTGACCAATCACTGAGAAAGGGTCCACACCTCCACCCTGACAGTAAATGTAACCTACTACTTGAGGTGACCAAACCCGAGACTCCGTAACTTACTAGGCTAGGCTTGTCCTATACCAGACTTGTGGTAGTGCGATATGACTCGGTTCAATGACACAAAGTTAACTCCTTAATTGATCAAGACAAGACGCCAAACTACACTAATTCACCATAATTCACATTTCCCAAGTACACGACCAACGGCGCTAATGGAGGCATCTCGGCATGCTCGACCTCTGGCGATCTCATCTAAACTCGAGATCGGCGGTGGAGGTCGGCATGGGATCAACAATGGCGAGGCGGCGGCGGTGGTTGGTCGGCGTAAGACGACGGTGGAGTTCTCCGGTGAGGTCTTGGACACGCGCATCGCGTTCCTGGCTACGAGGCGATGCTACCGGGTGGTGCATGAGACTCAATGGTCATCGGAGGCGAGGAAGAGGCGAAGATCGGGCTTGCGGTGCGACGACACCGGTGGAGGGCGAAGCGGCAGCCGAGCGGAGGCCAAAGGCTCACCGAGGCGCGAAGACAAGGACGAGAGCTCAAAGTAGATGGCGCGAAAGCGGCGTGAAATCGATCTGGGGCGGCTAGGGCTAGGGTTTGGGTGGTGGCGGTGCGGTGGATCACGGCCAGGCGGCGACCCTTTTATAGCGCCGGGCGGTAGGGGGAGTCCTTGGCGCGCACGCCAAGAAAACGTTGGCGGTGGTGGAGTCTGAGCCGGATGTGGCTGGGATTGGGTGTCGGCCCAAAAGCCTTCCAGCTTTTAAATTAGTTTTCCTTTTTTAGAAAATACTAGAAAATAGAAAAAGCAAAGAAAAATAGCGAATGAACTTGAAAAAATTCCAGAAAAATATGTAAAATATTCCCAAGCACAAGGAGCCCAAATAAAATAGTTTTGGAACTAATTGATGTTTTAATTAGGGATAGGATCTTATCTATTAGAAAGATTATTTTTAATAGTTGGAAAGATTAGATTGGATCTATAGGTTTCCTTATAGATTATTTCTCTAATATTATTTTTAATAGTTGGAAATATTAGATCGGATTGATAGGTTTCTTTATAGATTATTTCTTAAGCGTCAAGTCGGGTTGTCCTTATAAAAGTGATAGCATGTATCCATTATCAATTAAGCAATGAATAAACAAAGTTTTTAGTCTCTCTCTCTCCTCTTCAACTAAGCCTCAGAGCTTTGGCGATGGCATATCCAACCATTTATGTATCCATGATCCATTTAGTGCAGTAGCCTTGAATTGATCAATTCATAATTAGGACAATATCAAACACGCAGTTGACAAATGTCTCTTATCCACGGTTTGCTTTACCTTTTTCAATATCTTCTACTGCACTGTGTATGTTCTGTTGCATAAGGAAGGTTGTGTTAATTTTTTTCTGGTGAAAAAAGTTAATTCATCCCATCCATGTCAGAAATAAAGGAGATGCTGTCTATTGTACTTTGCGATTTGGGGTTTAGCACAGCAGTGGTACATCAGGTTCGTCTTTACCTCCAATCGTCTAGCATTGTTCGTTTACTTCCTTTTAAATTCTGAATGCAAGAAATCTTTTTTTCCATTTGCAATTGATAATCAAATCAATTGGATTGTTCATTCGAAAACGGGATATCTTTTGATAATTTGGCTACCTGTACTTCAATGGTGCTTTGATAATTTCGTCAATTCTGAGAGACTGAGATTATTGTATTAGGTTAACTAGTAAAAGGTTTTATTCAACGAATGTATTGCGTTCTTATATAGAATCAGCATGGTGCAGTCACCTTGTGCAAAAGCTGTAATTAACTAATTCTACCCATGGGCCTATGTTTATATTCTGTTTTTGTCTTTTTAAATAACTAAATATGCTGGCGAGGGAGAGATCGATTTGTTAGAACTTTAAAAACAACTGAGGTACTAAGGTTTGCAAATTGCAATGAAGTAGAACTGTTCGATTTGCGCCAGTGGAAGTTTTTTAACATCCAAGATATATATGTTAACAGGAAGGTGCTGTACAGTTACTAATTATACTTATACTAACTTGTAAGATCTCCAGTTTTGTCCAATCCATGGTCTACTTCCAAATGCGCTGTTGTTAGCCTAAAACAGCTGGTCACTGCTTATGGGTCCTAATTGTTCTGGGTTAACACCAGCCCATATTTTGTTAGCTCATAAAATGAGGTACCGATGAACCTTTTGTGCTAGTGGGCCGTTATTAATTACAGAAATTTGCACCCAAAGACAGGGTTTTATTTTATTTTATTGATTTAAACCTACTACACCTGGTGTTATTTTGGGGCTGGTTGCCGGTTTCCACTTTTAGTTTTTCTTAGTAGTGTACTATTTAACAATTAAATTTAACGTAATGATTCTCATGAGAAACTACAAATTGATACCTTCAGTTGTGTTAGGAAAGTATCTGCTTGCAAGATATACACTCGTAGAGACATAACCAAGCTTTGTATTCGATGATTCACAAATTAAAATATGGACAAACAATGAAGTAGAACATCCGTATTTACTATATGTGTATGTTTTATTAGGAAGCTCTAGCTGCAGCATTTGGAAATGGTTTGTCGACAGCTTGTGTGGTCAACATTGGTGCTCAAGTTACACAAGTAGTTTGTGTTGAGGTAATAATTCTATTATTTTGTAGTTCTTTCAATAACCACTGAGAAATGTGGGTCATATTCTGAATGCCAGGGACCTTTCTTTAGTTTCCTAGAAAACACTACTTAGATATCATCATATCAATATATCTTCTCTGAATGTTTGCAGGATGGAGTAGCTTTGCCCCACACAGCTTTGGCACTTCCATATGGTGGAGATGTATGTTCTAAATTATATGCTTTGACTTCACCTGCACAACCTATTTCCATTACTATGAAGAATCGGTTGTTCATGACCATTCTATCCATATTTTGTCATTGCTTTAGAGAATCTGTTGTTCATGGTCATGCTATAATCTACTTTCATACATCCAGTCCTGTTTGTGTGTCAGAAAAATGGGATCTTCCTTAGGTTTGGTCTGATGTGACTAGTGAACGAACTTTGTGTCATGCCACTTTTTTTCACAATAGAAACATATGCACCTGTTAGTTTCATCATCCTGTTCGTGATGTACATTGTCCTATAAATATGAGCAAATTGATACATGCTGTTTCCACTTTTAAAGTCTGCTGTTAACTTTGGTGTCGAAAATATGTAAAAAAAGATAATTATGCCAGTGCCATAGCAAAGAATGATATTTAGTAAAATACCATCACACAGTTGTCCTTTACTGGCCAACACTATCGTAAAGGCCCAAAGAGAGACCGCCATCTCTCTTTCCAAAATTTCAAGCGTTTGTGATGGCACTGGCCTGTTGAGGGTGACTGCGATGGTATTTCTCTAAATATCACTATTTGTGATATCTCTGACATAATTTTCTTTTAAAAGGAACGAAGAAAACAGCAGGTGTGGTTCATATAGAAACCCCTACTAGCATACTCCAAGAAAGTTATATTTGTTTGAATATAGCCTTAGTATATTCCAATGGACTAAAAGCCAATATATAGCAAGTACAAGGTGGGGACAAAGCAAATAACACCCTACACAATATATATATCTAACACCCCTCAAACTCATAGTGGGTCAACTTTGAGTTTGGAGAGGTAGAAGTTATCTTTGAGTTCAGTCTGTGCCTTGGTGAAGAAATCGCTAGCGAAGTTCAAGGCACATCTTGAATAGCAATAACTTGGTCTTGCACTGCGATCGCATGTACGAAGCATCCTCTCCAATGTGCTTGGTAAGCTCATGCTTCACGGGATCGCGAGTAATCTTGTCGCACGATACTATCGATAAAAGCGGAGTCGGTGCGAAACAAAACGCCAAAATCCGCGAGAACCACGAAGCCGAGTGATCTCGGTATCAGCATGATGCCATAGCTCTCAACTCACCTCGGTGCTCGAGCAGCTGCGATGCGCTTCTTAGTCTTCGGGCAATCAAGGAGGAACCGGGAAAACACAATGGCGAGAAAGAGGCCGTGATCGAATGATCGCTAGCCCAGTCGCATCGAGTGCGTCTGGAGTCGTAAAGAAGCGGAGCGAGGAAAGAAAAGACGCCAGAGTGAGGGTTCCACGAAGATATCGAAGAACACGAAGAAGGTGGTGTAGTGGAGTGAGTGGGAGCAGAGGCAAGCCGACTCGGGATGTGCCTGGGTGAGAAATGTCGGTCGAGTAATCCCAAGGTAGACGAGGCTCAGGCAATATGGCGATAGCGAGTGGAATCCTCGAGGCTCACCATCGATGTGTAGAAGGTGAATACCTAACTCCATAGGAGTATCCACTCTGTGTTGATCAGTGAGACAAGCACGAGTAAGGATATCCTGAATGTACTTCTCCTGGGAGAGATAGTAGCCCTCAGGCGTAGAAGTGATCTCAATCCCAAGGAAATAACGAAGAGACCCAAATCGGACATCAAGAAGCGCTTATTGAGGCGCTCCTTCACAAAAGCAATGTCTTGAGAGTCATCTCGATAATGATCATGTCATCCACATATAGAAGGAGGCGTCAGGCCAGTGGAGAAGTGTGAACAAAGAGAGCGGTCGTGATCATTGGCGGAAGAAGCGGCGGCGAGTGACAACAGAGGGCGATCAAACCAAGCACGCGGGCTTGTTTGAGCCCATAGAAAACGACGAAGCGACAAACCATGCCATCGAGGGACGAGAATACCCGGCGTGCATGTAGACCTCGCGCAACTCGCGCGAGAAAGGCATTCTTAACATCCAAGCGAGAGATGGGCCCTTTGGCGAGCAGAGGCCACGGCAAGGAGAAATGCGAGCAGTGGTCATGTGAGCAACGAGGCAAAAGTCTCATCGTGAGTCGCGACCATGCTCTGCTTTGAAAACCACAGCGCTACAAGAGCGAGCCTTGTAGCGCTCAAGGAACCATCCGGCGGGTCTTGATCTTGTACACCCATTTACACGTGATAGGAGTAACAGCGCAGCAAGGCACAAGATCCCAAGTGCTAGTGCGCTCCAGCGACAATCTCCTCGGACATCGCGAGTTGCCACTCGGGATGACGCGGCCTCACGGTGAGTCGTGGCTCGAGAAGAGCGGCAGTGCGAAGCCATAAGCAGCGGCTGATGGTGTGCGATCACGAAGAGCATATCTGGGAGAAGAAGGCGGGTGGGCCCAACAATGATGGAGAGGAGGACTAGGAATAGGGCCAGCGAGAGAAAGGCTCAAGAGAGAAGTAGGAGGCCGAGGGCGGTGAGAGTAGTGCAAGGGTAAAGATGGAGCCTCAACAAAAGGCGGGAAGAAAATCCGATGGAGGCGGAGCAGATGGGCCGGAGGAGAAGTAGATGGAGGATGAGTAGAAGCGATGGTAGAAAGTGAGAGTCATGAAAAATCGAAAAGGAGATCGACTCGTGAAGAGAATCAGAGTGACGGTGGGAATGAGGGTAGTAAGGCGGGACTCGTCAAAAGTGACATCAGAAATCCTCATCCTCGAGCAACAGCAGGTCGTAGCAACGATAACCCTATGCTCAAGGCGTAGCCAAGAAAAACACACTCAATGGTGACGATCGGTTTAGTGCGCTCACGAGTGGAAGAAGGGCCAAGCAGAACCGCGTAAAACTACGAAGATGGCGTACTCACGGGCTCGACCAAAGAGGCGCTCAACGAGGTAGAACCACGAAGAAGCGATGAAGGTTGTAGGTTGATGAGAAAAGCAGCGGTAAAGCGACCTCGGCCAGTGAGGGGACAGAGGAGGCAAGCATGAGAGCGCGGCGGTCTCAAGCAAGTGGCGATGATTACGCTCGAAGACACTATTACGGCGTGAGCACGGGACAAAATCGAGGAAGAGTGCCACGCTCGGCGAGCGCCGCATAAGCGGCGAGAGATACTACGGCGAGTCATACGAAAACACGAATGACCGAATCAAGCGAGTCACGAACCATGGTGGCGAACATCGATAAATAGAAAGAACACGGTGCGCTCGGACATAAAGTAGATCCAAGTATACGAGAATAATCATCAATAAAGATCACATAATAGCGATGACCCCTTTTGAAGCGAAGGGAATGGGACCCCAAACATCGAGTGAACAAGATCAAAGGGCAAGTAGAAATAGAATCACTAGTGGGATAAGGGAGTTGTGTTGCTTGCCAAGTTTGCAACCCATACAATGTAAAAAGATGTTCCCGAAGCGGACCCAAGAATACCACGGCCAGACTAAAGGCGATGAGCGCGAGCCGCGAGATGGCCAGAGACGATGGTGCCAGAGCAAAAGATATAGTGGAGGGCCTTGGCAGAGCGAGAGGTAGTGGTAGTGGTGACTAGTTGGTGGAGGCAATGGAAGGAAGATGAAGCGGTCGAGCTCCCAAAGGCGCTTTGTGAATCACGGCGGCGTAGAGGCGATACAAGCGAGTCCCGTCGCGGCGGATCCCGAACACAACAAGAGTTAGACTCAAGAACAACACGGCGATCGTGATCGGTGATTTGACCGGTAGACATAAAATTTGCATAGTAGGCGAGGAACAAGAAAGACTACGGGAACATGAAAGAAGAAGTGAAAAGGGTGCCTCGGCTGCAATGCGGAAGGAGGTACCATATGCGATCTGAGCAGTGGAAGAAAAATCATGGACCGCATGTAAGGTGGGTAGAATCGGTGTCATGTGAAAAGAAGCACGAGTCCAAGATCCACGGAGACAAGATACTGACGAGGGAGAAGCGGAGCGGAGCGAAGCGAGGAAGGCTGGCGAAGCAAGAGCGGTGCAAGAAAGCGAGGAGTCGAGGCGAGCGAGCGAGCAGAAGCGAAGCGATGAGGAGGCTGCCGTGTGGCGTCGCTAGAGCCACTGGCGAGAGAGGCCATCTCTGAGGAGAGGAACCTCGAGACTTTCGGGGCGTCCACCCGACGACTCGGTCCCTCCTCCGCTTGTAACAATCGATACACATGACCAAAGACGCGGCGGCGGAGTGCGGTGGAGACCCGATAGAAGCGGCAACCACGGGATGGTGGGGAGGATCACGATCGGTCTTGAAGGAAGCGATGCAACCACTAGAAGGCTGGGTGAAGCGGACAAGACATACTTCATCCGAGCCACGCCACGGTGTGAGTCTCTTCGGCCGCGCCACAGTAGTGAGGCCTCCACCAAGCTTCGAGCGCGGGTGGTGAGTCAAGAGGCCAGCGCCTGATCTCGAACTTCGGCCGGAGGCGCGTCGGAAGTCATAGAGGCGGTGAGTCTCTGGTGGCGTGAGCGACACCACAGCGAGGGCAGTCAGCGGACATCCGGCCCCGAGAGTCAAGGCGGCGTCACGCCTCGGACATTCTTGGTAGAAGTCATCAACGGTGGCATCAGTGTTGAAGAGTGTGCACGATGCTGGCGAGAGATACATAGCATTGCTCGTCGGTGATAGTGAGCTCGGGCGCTCCCGCATAAGCGTGTCGTAGGCGCTCAGCCACATCCATGGAGATAGTCACGGTATACTACCGCGGGATAAGCGGCGCCTATTCGCGCAGCCGAGAGGGCGAGCGGTCTGGGCCGTGTAGGATATGGCGGACATGGCGCTTTCGCGGTGAGATGACCCGAGCGGCCCGGTGAGGTGGATCCTCGGTGAGCACCCGACTCCGGAAGTTCGTCCCATTAAGCGAGGCGGGAAGTGGGATGGCAAAGAGCCTCCGGTAGAAGGCATCAACTTTTTTTTTTTTTTTATTTCTTCCTTCCTTTTGTTTGTAGCTCGGCCCGGCAAACACTGCCTGCAGGCAGGAGAGGAACTCTAGGGTTCCTCCGAAGCGGCAGCGGCTGCCGCGACGGCCAAGCGGCATGGTAATGAGCGGCGGCAGACTCAGCGGTAGCGGCAACAAAAAGGCAGCGCGGCAAGCATCGAAGCGGTCAGCCATCGAAGCGAGCAGTGGCGCCAGCGGCGGCAAGGCCCGCGGGCACGCGTGGCAGCGGCCCAGGCGGCAGAGCGGCGCGGCCGGGCATCGCAGACGACAGATCCGGTCGAAACGATGTGGAAATGCGGCGCAATGAAAAAGAAGCGTGGAAGCGTGGAGGCGGCTCTGAGGGGAGAAGCGGGGCGTTGAGGCGGCGACTCTGGGAAACCACGACAGCCGTAGCTAATGCGGCGGCGGTAGTGGCTAAGAGGTAGGGTTTGAAATTACTCACGATACCATGTTTGAATATAGCCTTAGTGTATTCCAATGGGCCAAAAGCCAATATATAGCAAGTACAAGGTGGGGACAAAAGCAAATAACACCCTACACAATATATATATCTAACAATATTTATAATTATTTAAATTTGTTAAATATTTTCTTAGTAGAAACAAATTATTTAACTTTTTAAATTTTAAGGATATGTGAAGGACATTTACATTCACAGTTTGAGATGGAGATGACTAGATGCCAAATGGGCGCCTTTTGTTTTCTTATTGACCTAGTTATTTCTTAGTTGGTGTCATCCATGATTCTTTCAACAAGTGCCATTATACCTCCTTGTTGAACTTTCTTATAACTAGTATTTGTATTTATTTCAAAAAGTTATGAATTTGTGCAGTTTCTATCTAGTGAGTAGCATGATAGTTTAATGGAACATATAATATCACTCATTCTACAATAATATACATGAACACTCGACTAAAGCTTCTAGTATTTTAGATATTTACTACAATGTTTAAGTGTTAAGAGTATTGTATATTCTACATTTCTCTTTCTCTCTTGGCCCATGTGGCCCTTGTAGCCATGAGGCCCATGTATCTTCTATATATCTCCTTCGTTAATGAATAACATGAGCAGATTGTGAATAGCAAACCCTAGCCTTTATTATTTTAACATGGTATCAGCGCAGTTTATCAAACCCTAATCCTATCATGTTACGGCGCGCCTCTCCTCCCGTCCAGGCGTGGTAGTGCCCGCCGCCGCCGATCGGGAGCAGCGCGCCGTCTCCATCAAGCGCGCTCCGTCGAATACGGTGGTGATGCTGCCACGCCGCCGGTCGAGCAGCAGCGCCCGTCTCCATCAAGCGCGCTCCGTCCGAGATACGGTGGTGATGCCGCGCGCGCCGTCGGAGCAACAGCCGCCGTCTCCGTTCAGCGCGCCGTCGAGCGCAAGAAGGAAGCATTCTGCCGGTCGGAGACGCAGCGCCGCCTCTTCCCTACTGTCGCCGTCGCGTCGCCGCCTAAATCTTCGCCGGAGAAATCCGAACCAAGAGACCGCTACAACATCGCCGCGCTGAAAGTCGCCTCCTCGTCTGCCGCCGCTTCTCCATCGCCGCGCCTCTCCATCGCCGCGCTGAGATCTCCATCGCCGATGCACAGAGGTCGCCTCCTCGTCGCTGCCGCCATGGCGTTACCTCTCCATCGCCCGGTCTTCACGCGCCGAGCCGCGCTGAGAATCTGGTAGTTTGGTATCTGCCCTTGGCGCTGCGTTACTCTCATCGCGGGTCTTCCGCCGAGGGCCGCGCTGGAGAATCGGTAGTCTGCTTCTTAGCAGCTCTTATTGCTCTGCCTCTTGGGCCGTCATCAAATTAGCTTTGCTCTGCCTCTTTAATCTTGTTGATTAGTCTTATACCTGGCGATCTGCTACTATTGCTACGATGATTGGTATTGTTGTGTGGTATGGCTAAGTCAGGCTTCGATGTTTGAGGCGATTCATCTCTAGTGTTTCTGAGATATCAAGCTCGATGGGTTGAATTACAGAGCATGGGCTTTCTCGATCAAGACTACTCTTAGGGGTTATGGTTTGGCCTCTCATTTGGTGATGATCCTCTGATCAGAAGGCCGTTGATCTTTGAGTGTTTAAAGGCTTGACATAAAGAAGATGATCGTGTCATGGCCAAGATTGTCTTTGAGTGTTGATGTTTCTCTGCGGATGAGTCTTGAGTATCATACTTGACCAAGCAAATGTGGACATACTTTGAGAAGAGATATGTTCGATCCGGTGGTGCTCTTAGCTTCACATTGCTCAAGAACATTCATAGTCTTGACAACGGCTTTGATCGATCGGTGGAGGAATATTACGGTGCTTTCACTCACATCAGGGTCCTCTAGAGTCTATGACAGAAGAATTCTCTTGTTACTGTCAGGTCTTGTCTTTGCTAAAGATGAGTATGCTCGTGAGGCGCTCATGTATCGATTTGTGATGGGGCTTGATCGGAGTTTGAGCACATTGCGTACTCAATTGCTCAACTATCCCGCTCCAGCGACTTTGGCTGCGGCGCTCTCTAGTTTGATTGCGGAAGAGCGTGTCTTCATTCTCTTATGCATCTCGGGATCCTCACCACATCTTGTTACGAGTCTCTCACGTGATGCGGATCTACGAGGCGACACCGCGAAGTGTTGGTTTGTTCCCATTGCAAGAGATTTGGTCATCATGTTGACAAATGTTTCAAGTTACATCGGATCGACTTATTGCCTATCGTGCTAAACGACCATTTGGCCGTCGTCGTGGAGCACCTCTTGGGCCTTCGAGCACTCCTTTGGGGCGATCCTTTGCGACACATCACATCTCTGTGACTTGGATCGATTATGCGCTATGACATCGATTGCACCTTACGCTTCTAGTCTTTGCTCATCCTTGGATTACGGATTCGGTGCTTCGTTTCATGTCACATCGGACGACTCTCGGCTTATTGTTGCTTTCGTAGGC